>CM047592.1:14455781-14527910 GCA_026184515.1 Peronosclerospora sorghi
CCCAAACTTGGCAAATCCCAAACTAAAAACTACCTACCCCCTATAGTCCCCAATATGTACCAAACATGAAAATATGTAGTACACGCAATCTCATGTGACTTACCCAAATCCGTGTTCTTGACACTCCTTTCACATGACCGGCTTAAAAGACTCCTGGATTTCCACCAATCCGATCGCCGATAAGCCGATCGGTCTGCTGCTGACCGGAAACGACCAAAATTCTTGGGTCCGCTTCACCACAGCCGCCCCTGAGTCGTGTCGCAGCCGCGCAACGGTAGAGGCCCGATCTCATCATATCCAGATATTCATAGAAGCGTACTTCGCCAATGGACAGGTCTCCGATTCCACCTTCACCAGGTACTTGCCTTGCAGTTCCGATCGCCTTGTGCCTTTCTTGACCTTCTTTGCTGCAGGTGCCCTGCGTTCTTCATCACCCGATCTCGATTCGCGGACCAGATTTGCCCGATCTGACAGCCCTCTCAGCACTCCACTCAGCACTCCCAGGTCCGATACACCGGACCGGCATCAGATCGAGGCCGATCGGCTCCGGAAAACGGTCCGTGAGCTCCAGTCCCAGTTAGACACCAAGAATTTTTCACTCCTGCAACTGCGGAAGGAGGTGGATACGTTGATCCCTATGTCCACGAAGTTGCAGGAGGTGACTGCTGAAAACGAACATCTCCGGGCCCAGATCACCCAGCGAGCAACGCGAGGTAAGTCGATCGGTCTGTTTCCATCTTGGGTCTGGTATGACCTTCCTTTGCATGTAGATCAATTTCCCGCTGATATCGCCAAAACATTCGACGCCTTATTCACGGCTGATCGGCACTCTCATGATCATCGCAATCAGCTCCGACCGATCTTGGACGGGCTGATCGGGACACGACATGATCTATCCCGCTTGGAGGCCTACCGATCGCACCTCCTGGAACAGCTCGCGGTGTTCGACCTACAGATGTTGGAGGACCAGTCCGATCGGACCTTACTCCGCACCCAACGTGGTGAACTGGAGAGGCAGATCAGCGGGTTACAGGTCGTGGTTCGGGAGCAGATCGGGAAGGACGAGTCCTTCCAGGCCCGATCGTACGCCTAGACCCAGGAATCAAATCGTCGCTGGGCGGCCGTAAATCGATGCTACCAGCTGTTAACTGACTTGTTGCACCGGCTTCCGGCTGCCCGCTCTAATGCTGACCGGTCTGCATCGGCCGTTCTGGTCTGTCTGCATCAAGACCGGACCCGACGACACTCATTGACCTAAAGTGACCCACCCGAAATTTTGAAAACTTCCAAGTCCAAAAAACGTAAGAACGCGCCGAAGAGCTCAAGGGCACGGGGCATAGCGCGCGACTCCGAACTCGAGGAGAAGCGAGCGGTGCCCCAGAAAAAAAAAGCCAAGACGCCGGCGCATCTCCGAAGCCCCAAATCGGTCGCAGATGACGCTTCTATCGCCACCAAATCTCTTGCGCCCTCTCTCCCCCGTGCCGCGCACACGAAGTGCATAGAGGTCTCCTCCGGAGAGAACTATGGGGGTGGATCGAGCGATTCCGAATTCTTGATGACTGCGTTATCCAATCCCGGTCAGATCGACGCCGAGGTTCCGTTCCTGCGAAGCCCGCATCGGGGGCTAATAAGCCGATCAGCTCCCAGGGTGATGGTGCTGCACCAAAGTGCGGGTCGACCGGATCGGTACCTTCGTTCCAGCCCGGCACATCTGGGATGCACAAGCACGCCCGATTGAAAGGGTTGCTGGCCGGAGATCGACCTCACCCATCGTTGACTACAGATGCCACTCTGCCGTGGTCACCGGGGCATATCGGTGAATTGCACCGATCGTCCCTGACCAAGCAAGATCTAGCCCGGTCGATGTCCTGACCTGACTTTTGGCTTTTCCCTCCAACTCTGAAAACTCCCGACCCGTCTGCGTGGCTGGAAGATCTGATCACAGGGCCGCAAGTCGCCCGTCTGTATGCAGGTTGAGCATGGGAAGTGTTGCTCAGCGCCAAGTTGGACTTCATGTTCACGTCGACTCCTTGGATCGATTTGCTTCTGGGTCGACTTCGGGTTTTTAACACAGCTCACTGCCAAGCTATCTGGGAGTCTACGCACTATCTAATGCTTCGTCCTGGTCGGAAGTTGCGTGACCAAGACCTGATCTTGTATAGGAAGCGCCGGAAACAGCGTCGGAGTCGGGCGGGCGAGGCCTGGCTGATCCTATGCCAGTTTATTCGGGAAGGGATGATGGCCCGCGAGTGCGACATCGACGTCTTCTTATATCCGGTGTTTCTTCGCATGTCCAAGCGTCGCATTGAGAGCACCCGGGCGTTGACCGAATAAGGCATCTGGTATCCTGGTGTTCGGTGCGACATGCCGGTCGTAGACATGAAGGATGCCTTGATCCAGATCGATCTGAAGGAGCCCTGGCGTATTCAACATCAGGACCAGATCGAAGACCATCCGGCATTCACTATCGGTCGTTTGTGGGGTGATTGCGACTGTTGATGCAGCAGTTAGCTGACCAGATAATTCGTAATACATGTCATCATTCTTTTCACATTCCTGATCATCCAATTCCTTAATCAAATTCCATCACTTTCTCCGAACTTGTAACAACACGTTATCACATACAGTTTCCATCCACATCGCGAAAATTATCACCACGTTCGTCATTCCACTACTCCAGTTCGTCACGGTTCATCACATTTCATCACAAATTCACAAAATTCTGACCTCACACATATTCACACCGATCGATATACTGATCGGCGATACTGTGTGTCTTGATCTTCATCTTTATCTGTCTGCATCACTGCGAAGAGATTCCGACTGGCTCGTTCTCGCTCGAGCTCTCGTATAAGTGCTCCACAATTTAAGTCGAGTTCGTCGATCAGAGTTTCTTCATCATGTTCCTTCCAGTGGACCAGATATTCTCGGTGGGTGCGGCCGAAACGGGTCTTCTTGACCGATCGGACATCCAGCACCTTTTCCACATTGAATTCTTCCTCTTCCAATGGCCTTTCCCAACTGTCCTCCGGCAGCAGAGCCTCATCGAAATCGAATCTCTCCGCTTCGTCCACCAGACAGGGCATTTTAGGCCGATCGAGGAATTCTCTGACCAGATTCAGCTTGGACACGTGTACGATCGGAAAAACCATGTAATCCGTGCCGATCGTGATCAGACGGGCAGCATACTCACCGATCAGCTCTGCAACACGGAAAGGACCGTGCCACATGTGAGCTTACTTCCTCGCATACCCTTCCTTGACCCGATCGAGGTATATCCATATCCTCGCCCCTGGTTCAATACCATGAGGTCGGACCTGATCATTATTCCGGTCTGCTCGATCTTGTGTGGCCTGACGCAACTTTTCGTTGACGACTTCTTTCGCATATTGATAGTGCTTCTGGACCTGCATACGCCAACGACGGGGATCGCGTTCGCGGGTCCGAGGGCAGCCGATCGGTGTCGCCGCTTCAAGTGTCGATCGAAGGTCCCATCCGTACGCAAGATAAAAAGGCGTTTCTCCTCGGACCCGATCGGTTGAAGAGTTGAGTGCAAATACCGGTCTCTCTGCATACTTGTCACAGTAACGTTGGTACGGATCGGCCACATACATATTGATCGCCCTTGTGATTGTCTGTAACATGCGTTCAGCCGATCCATTCGCTTGCGGGCGATATGCCATCGTCGCGCTCTGCTTCTGGCCTAGCATTTTATTGAACGATCGGAACACCTCAGCCATAAAACCGGGTTCCCGATCGTGTCTGATAACCTCGCTGGCGCCGAACCTTCTGAATACGCATTCCTCGTAGCTCTGGGCGATCTGCTCCGCAGATCGGGATGCACTTGCCTTCGCAATAACTAGACCAGTGAACAGTTCTACCCAGATCAGCAGTTCAGTGTTGCCGCACGTCGATCTAGGCAGTGACGGTATGTGGTCCATCGCTATGACCTGGAAAGGGTATGTTGCTTCGATATTTCCGGGCGATCGCCCCTTGATTACCGGTCTACCCTTTCCGGTCTCGCAATCCGTGCAACAGCCCACATATTTCTGCACACTGCGGAAAAGACCTCTCCAGTGGAAGTGGGACCTGATCTTGTGATATGTCCTGCCTACGCCCTGATGTCCCTCTTCTAGACTCACATGGTAGTGATGAAGGACACCCGGCTGTAGCAACTCAGGGATCACCAGTTTCGCCAGTCGGTCTCGATCGGCACTGTCTTGGTCAACATCACGGCAGTAATATAGCAATCCGTTGTCATCCACATCGTAACTTTCCGCGATCTTGGAACAGTCGTTCGCTTGATCAATCGTTAACTTGGACAGTTCACCGCGCAGATATGCTTTCGGGTTGACAATCCACTCTTCTTCGTCCTGCGCCTTGAGGATCTGTTCCGCCCTTAGCTGTTGCACAACGCGCTCACTCAGCCTTTCCATCGGGAACAATCGGCGAGACTTCTGAGTTCGCGATCTAGTCGCCGCCATCACATGTACCTGTCCGGGGCTTTCCTTGGGCTTGATCAACTCCGGGGGCCTGTTTATGTTCATAAGTTCAAATAGAATGGCCTCCTCGGTGATCGTCACCCCGATCTGGTCCCACATGGCTTGGGTCGCGAGGTGGTCGGCGATTCTGTTCCAATCCCGTTTCACGTGCGATAGCTCGTGGTTGGGATAGTCTTCCAGCGCCTTCATCACCAGATCGTTTAACAACTTCAGCCGTGGTGCCTTACAGTTGATCTCCCCGGTGATCTGCCTTATCACTAGGTTGGAGTCACCACATATGATGATCCGCCCTTTCTTTTGTGATGACAGCAGATCAAGACACAGAAGGAGCCCCCAATATTACGCCTCGTTGACCGTTATGTCAGGCGTGAAATCGGCGGCGGCTGCTACTATAGACCATTGTGGTAAATTCTACAGTATGGCACTATAGGAGCCGACCTTCTTCTTCACGCTAGCCGATCCGTCGAAACTCAAGTCCAGGAGTTCCTCATCCCGATCGACGATCGGCGGCGGCCGTGAGATTGATTGTCGGGGTTACTTCCTTGTAGAAATCGCCATCAGAGCTTCATCCACTTCAGACCGAGAGGTGATACTGGCAGCCAATGTGCCCAATATCTCTTCCTCTCCCTTGGTGCACTTGACGACCTCGAGGGACCACTGTGACAAGATCGCTGACCATCTTCCAGGCCGACCGTCCATCCCATTGGCCGATAATAGCCAGGCCAATGTAGACTTTCTTTGAAGGAACTTTACAGATCGGCCGACCAGCAGGTTGTAGCACACATCCAAAATCCGTAGTAAATCCAGAACTTCATTTTCGACGATCCCATAGTTGAACTCGTTCGGCTTCAACGTCCGGATCGTAAAAGTGACCAAGTGGTAAACTCCATCATGTTCTTGGACTAGAGAGGCAGAAATGGCCCACTTACTAGCATACACAATGACGATCGGCATTTTTTCCGGATCGAAGTGTCTTAGAATCGGTGCCGTCGCCATCTTGGCCTTCAGCATACCGAAAGCAACCTGTGCACGCTTCATGTGGTCATCTGCCTCCGCCGGCGGAAAATCTGCAGTCAGATCGGAGTCGCAGCCCTCTCCTAAAGTTGCCCGATCTCCTTCGCGCAACATAGGGTAGTCGTCTTCCCGGAGCTCGTACAGCACGGCCGCGTAGACCGCGAAGTCTTCAATGAAGCGGCTGTAGTAATTCAGGCTCCCCATGAAGGGCTGCATTGCCTTCAGTGATCTGGGAAACGGGAGGTTGCTCGGTGACTGCAGATCCTTAGGATTAGCCTCCAGCCCACTGATTGACACCATATGACCTAAATAGGCGACCTTGGACATGCCTCAAAAACTCTTCACAGAACTGATCGACAGGTTCCAGCGATCACACGTCTCCAACAACCGTTCAACCTTCTCGCACAGATCGCTCCATGACTAAGCATGGATCAGTATATCGTCGATGTACGATCGCCTCCCCAGAACGGACGGTCTACTTTCCCGATCGGGTTCACCCTCTGTAAATACATCATAGTTTTCGGTGGGGTCCCGATCGGTACTGATCTTGAAGTGTCCATATAGTTCGTTGTCGATCATCCTCTGGTAGATCTGAGGCGCGTTCTTCAAACCAAACGGCATGCGGTTCCACTCAAACAGACCGGACGGCGAAACAAATGCGGAAATCTCGCGAGCCCGATCGGTCATCGAAACCGCCAAAAATCCACTTGCCATATCCAGCGAGCAATACCATAGGGCCTTGTCCAGGTTTTCCAGCAGATCGCTGATCAGCAGCATCGGGTACACCATAAGCTTGGTCAGCCGATTTACCAACCGATAGTCGATGCACAACCTGATGTCGACGCCGTTCTTCTTGATTACAATCACGATCGGCGAGACCCAAGGCGAGGTCGACGGTTTGATAATCTTGGTATCCAACAGTTCTTTAATCAGATCAGACAATTTCTCACGGTACTGTGGCTCCACACGTCGGCATCTCTGGGCGATCGGCTTGGCATCACCAACATCGATGTCACAAATTGCTCCGCGAGCAGCAGGGGGTAAGGCATTGCATTTCCAGATCAGCAGATGCTTCTTCTTCCAGATGATCTTCTTAAGCTGATCGATCTGATCGGGACTGTTGACATCCCGATCACCCACTTGTAGATCGTCCAATGTGACTTCGGGCGGATCGGCAGACACTTCATGGAGGACTGCCATCTGGATCTCCAGCTCCTGAATGTACTGATTCCCGCCCTCATGTATACAAACTTGGTCATCATCTGGGGCAATATCATCCAAACCGTCCGGGTCGGCTGTACACTGCTGTTCCCGATCGGCGGGCTGCTCCTCGACGACGTCGATCTGATTAGGCGCGCCATCGTGGTCCGCCCCACCAATCTCATGTTCCTTTTTTTCTGTTTCTTTTTCCGGCACCTGTGTCGCCTGTTCTTGTGACGCCACCATGTTAACGAACCTTGGATCATCCGCTTGATGGTCCACCGTGTCCGGCGACTGCGGTGCCTTTCTTCGAATTAACATCTTCTTTGGGGTTACATAGCTGGGTCTTTCCACCATAGGTGAATTATATTCTTCCACCGGTCCATCACCGGTGATCAGATCGGTGGTCGCTTGGTATGCCAAGTTCTGCCACTTAACATACCGTCTCGATCCGATCGAGACGAACCCCGCCTTTCTTGGCACCTTCCCTTCCGCCAGTCTCATGCCAATAATAGTATTGTTGTCGAGCGTAAGCGGCTTGTCACCGATATCAGTGAGTCGAACGTAATCAAACCGGCCGGCGCTCTACACAAGGGTCGACACCCACCGGTCGCCCCGGGTCACCCATAACTTCCTTGATCGAAAACCTTTATCGACCGGGTTATCATCGGATTGGCCGACTGGAATGGTGACATCTTGGTCCCACCTGACCAGGTCGGTGTGCGATCCGTATAGGGGCCGCCGACCAGCTAACTGGATCTGGACCTCATCCGGGAGTGCAAGCACTCCATGAGACAAATCCAGGCGAATACCCGCCGTCACCATAAAATCCATGCCTAACAGGGAATCCTGACCGGCCAGCTTGCCGACCCAAGCGCTGAAGAAGTAGACCAACGAACCCGATAGGGTGATCTTCACGCGCATCCTTCCTTCTGTCATGTAATAATTTTCCCCAATTACAACGCATTCTTGTATCTGGGTATCGTCTATACGACATCCGACCTTACGAGCAAAGGCGGAGTCTATAATCGAGACTTCGGCCCCAGAGTCGAACAACATCGTCGCCTTCTGGTTGTTAATCTTAGCACAGGCTTTCGCCTGCTTAAACCATTTGTCGGGCGCATGATACTTCCAGTATCCGCGAGACTCCCCTGGAAGCAGATCCAACTGCATGACCACCTTCGATCGGGAATATTCATCGGTCGTGAGATTGTAGAGCGGATGATCCCGATCGACGCAATTGAGAACAGAACATGTATTGACGGTTTCATTCTCCTTGCCGACATATGCATAGATGCCAAAAGTAGACCGCTCGGCTCGATCCAGATTCCAACCTGGCGAACGTTCTAGTTTAATATCTTTTCCACGTCCGGTGGAAGCATCCCCGCGTGCTTGTTCGGCACATACCATTTTCGCATCAGATTGAAAAATTCTTCCATCTTTCACTGGCCGGCCTCGTGGATCTCTCCACATGACTTGCACACGAAGAGGAAGTAATCGGTGGGGTGGCCGCGTCTTTCGCACTTCTTGCATGTTAACTTCTTCCAGCAGTCCCCACCGTCATGCTTGCTCGACCCGCAGTGAGAACACTTCTTGCGAGGTCGGCCCAGGTAGGACTTGTTCCCGCTACTGCCCTTCCGATCTTCCTGGTTAGGCGCCGATCTGGTTCTTGGGGCAGGTTCCGTGATGAAAACATGGCGACACTGGTCCTCATCCGACTCCCGACTGGACAGGCCGCTACTTTCCTCTTCCGACCCGGTGCTGTCTTCAGTCACAATCGCCTTGATATCACGGGCCGATCTGGTTAAGGGCCTCTTCACAGGGTCGGTCTGGGTCTTCGATCTGTAGCGACCCGATCCAAAGGAGACCTTCGCCCTCATACTGTGCGAGTGTTGCAGCGTCCGCAACGTCTGCTCCACTTCCGTCACATCCTTTAGGCGCAGCAGAGTGAGCTGATCTGCCAGCTCTTGGTCATCAAGGGTACTAATATAGTGACCCACGTGCTCCATAGCGGCACCGGTCGGCAGGTTGCCTTCTTTGATCACAATCCGGGCGCGAATTGCGGCCACTGTTCAGGCGGTGCAAATACTCGATCGGCGTCTCGTCGCCCTGCTTCTGCATATGGTGATACTTGAGGGCGGTAGAAAATCCGGAGTTGCAGTACTGCCCTCAAATTCCGAACATAGAAGATCCCAGTCCGACCGGACATCCTGACCCAACTGTTGGATCCAGTTCGCAGCCGGTCCTTTTAGCAGATCCCTGAAGATCAGACACCGTTCATTTTTCGGTGTCTTATCCCGTAAGAAAGCAGACTTGACCCGACCAAACCACGACCTGGCTTGCTCCTCGTCGGCGTCCTTGCCAGTAAAGTCTTTGAGGTCCGTAGTCGCAGCCATACGAATACGGGGAATCGCGGCAGATCCATCATCAAATGCGGTCGTAGAGGCTAGGTTAGCCTTACGCGTTCTGCCCGCCCCTGCACCGTCTGACCCATAGTGTCACCCGGATCGCCGACCGACTCCAATGTCATAATTGCTATTCTTGCTCGATCGGCGCCTTCGGGTTGGTTGCGGCTTGCGTCTTTCTTTTCCGACTGGTTTACCGCCTCGGATAGCCTTATCCGCTGATGCCACTGACTCCATATCCACATCCCGGCAAATATTGACGTTTTGCCGGGCATATCGGTCCTGGGCAGGTGGGCGTGGAGCTGATCGGCATCGATCTCCCAAGAAACGCTCCATCACCGCTTCAAATATGGCTTGGACGTTGGCTTGGGTCATGGGCAACGTGTTGGTGTCCTTCTTTGGAGGTACTGCAGCCTGTGGGGGCTCCTGGGGCTCCGACTGGCATGCAGCCCCTTGTTGCCGCACGTCCTTTTTATGCTCCCATGGGGTCTGGTCCGACCCCATGGTCATCCGCTCGACACCGACCTCCAACTCCGATGAGTTATCCGAGGCAAGTGGAGATTGATATAACGAATTATCGTCGGAGCATGCATCATCATCCATTTCAATAGTCTCAGCGACCTTCAATGCCGCGGTGGGAGTTGGGCGGCGGACCGGCCCCACCAACGGCACCAAATGGTCGTGAAAGGTCAACAACGACAACTCCAACCTCCAAGTGTCCAGATAGAAAAGCTTCTGCACGTTAGAAGGCTTTCGCATCTTCATGCCAACCTCGGCCAACATCGCCAGCAGGTTCCTCACCAATGGCAATGGTCGGTCGCTTCGGATCGGCTCGGTGGAGGGTCCGAGAAGGCGATCGGGGATCTGGGGGTATACTATTTGCATGACCTGGTCTTTGCGAATAAATCGCTTCAACTTATGAATGTAGTACATCATGGTCAGGTCTTCTTCTTCGATGACCCCATCCCCGACCTGCGACTTCTCTTCCAGGTCGTATTCTTCGGACGGCATTCTGAGACTTTTCTTGGGAACCTTGGGGGTTGGCCTGGATCGTTCCGATCAGGCTCCATGTGGTTTTCGCTTTTTATTTTCTTCTCATCCAAACATTCATTCAAATACATAGGATCAGGACAAAAGTCCTGATCCTTTCCGGAACTATAGCAAGACCTGCATAGTCCCGATCGGCTCCGGTGGGAGCCTTATGGGGAGGGAAAAACTTATTAATCCCGATCTGGTCCTCCACCCGGCCAGATCGGACATCGCCATCCTTATTAACAATGAAAACATAAGGCGATAGACGTTCCTTGTGTTCTCTCCAGAACGATTCCACATTCAATTCATTGTAATCAATTCTTTGCTGAATATTGCTGCGGTGATATCCACGATCACCAAGTGATCCGGGCACGCGCACCATTGTGGTGGAGTCAAGTTCAAAATCGAACACCGTAGTGTCGAGAACCTGACCACTATCGTGCCCAGCCTTCCAACTTACGGGGGGGTACCCCGCAAACCTTCGCCTTCGATCCGATCGTATCGTACGCTGCTGGCAGACGACCGATCATCAACACAGGACGCCTGGTCCGATTTTTTCTGCATCTCAACTTGTGTACCCGATGGATTGGGCTGGTAACACACTCGGTGGATCGGCGCTAGGAATTGACTTGTGATCTAAATGTGGTAGACCGTGCTGGGTAATGTACCCTGGTCGGAACTCTTCACCCTGGGTACGGGTAGATCGGTTATACTTGAAGTGAGTATACTCCCGAGGGCAGATCGCTGACCCGATCGTAAAGCCCGACCAATATGGGAGGTAAACTCCTGTAATCCAATAGGGTCCAATAATCCAATAGGGAGATCCAAATGAGAACGTGACACACTCCACGAACGATATCTCCACGAAATAATCCAATAGACGTAATAGCACGTTCCAAACGTGCGCAACTTAAACTTGAGAGGTCGACCAAAGTGCACTCCCGTCGAGGGACTTCCGGCGGGCCAAATGCGTCTGTGACGCGTCCCGGCCGGGTATAATGAGCTGGAGGGGATTACTCGACCCTCCGCTCCCAAAACACTCTGCGGCGTGCAGAGGCGACTGACGTGCAAGGCTAAACGACCCGGTTGAGTTAGAAGACCAACGGTTTATTAGACGAAGCTAAAAGCCAAACCTTTGCGAATCAAAACCCAAACTTGGCAAATCCCAAACTAAAAACTACCTACCCCCTATAGTACCCAATATGTACCAAACATGAAAATATGTAGTACACGCAATCTCATGTGACTTACCCAAATCCGTGTTCTTGACACTCCTTTCACATGACCGGCTTAAAAGCCTCCTGGATTTCCACCAATCCGATCGCCGATAATCCGATCGGTCTGCTGCTGACCGGAAACGACCAAAATTTTTGGGTCGGTTCACCACACCGTTAACGGTGAGACTGGTGAGTTGCCAGTGGCAGAGGTGGATTTCTCTGAGGCGACTCCAGTGGTAGGGGTAGAGACCCCTGTGTTAAGCGCGAGGCGCTTCCAAGCGAAGAGACCCGTAGTTCGTCTCTTTCGCACGTCGGAAATGATTCCGACCACGCCGTATTAGGTCAGACCAGCGAGTCACCGGTGGTAGAGGTAGAGACCTCTGTGGATTGGCGCGAGGCGCTTCCAATAGATGGGGCCATTGACTCCCCCATCTGGGTCCCGGGATGAGTCCCGAAGACCAGTAGTCAGCAGTCCTATCGGATGCTGAATAGTGTGACAGGTGTTGTCACAGAAGGCGTAAGCCTGGAACGGTTGCCTGGGGTAGGCGAACTGTTGTCGTTGGAGGAGATGTCCTTCAACGAATTTGAAACTACTTTGAATGCAGATGAAATCGACGAGGTCGTCGTATTACGTCCGGAAGAGGAGTTGAACTCCTCATCCACGATGGACGAGTCAGTTTTGGTGCAAACCAAACAGGCATTGAATGCCCGAAGCGGCCTCAAGATCCTCGCGGATCCTGAGGACCCTTACCATTCCTTGTTAAAGGAATTCGGAGATGTCATTAGTGACAACCCACCGATGGGGTTACCACCGGATCGGGGAGTCCGACATGAAATTGATTTGGTTCCTGGAACCAAATACTGAGTCAAGAGGAAGTGGCCTCTCCCCAAGGAACAATGCGACGTCATCGACGCATTCTTCAAGGGGAAAGAAGGGGAAGGGATAGTACGGGAGAGCAAGTCTCCCCACTCATCTTCCACCTTTTGTGTTCGTAAACCGAACGGAAAGTGGCGCATTGTGCATGCTTGGTACAACAAGCTGAATGAAGCTACTGTACCAATGCAAACTCCGATTACTCGGAAGGATTTCCTCCAGAATAATATGGCAGTCTGTACTGTGTACAGCGCCTTAGATCGGGTGGACGGGTATTGTCATGTGCTCATGCGAGCGTTCGATATTCCGCTTACAGCGGTCAGCACGCCTAGTGGCATGCTGTGGGAGTGTCTTGTTATGCCACAGGGGCTTTAAAATGCTCCAGAGACTTTCAATCGCTTTGTGACTCAACTCTTCCGCCCTCATAGGAAGTACGCTCAGACGTACTTCGACGATATATTCGTTCACAGTCGTGCGGAAGGCGACTCGTCTGATGTTCAGACGCATCTGATACACCTTCGAGCAGTGCTCGAATGTATGCGAGAGCATAAGTTGTATGCAAACCCATCCAAATGTATTTTTGGTGCTGAGGAAATTCTTTTCCTCGGATGCTTCATTGGTAAGGATGGAGTGCGGGCGGATCCCGCGAAGGTGAAATCCATTGTGGAGTGGCCTTCGCCTGTAAATATTAAAGATTTACGGAAGTGGCTTGGATTAACCAACTATCTCCACAAGTACAGCGAGAACTACGCTGAAATGGCGAAGCCATTAACCGACCTTCTTATGAAGGACGTGGATTGGTGTTGGGAAACCAAACACCAAAACGCTTTTGAAGCGGTAAAGGGGAACTTGTTGAAAGCTCCCGTTCTTGCTCTCCCAGATTCTGAGAAACGATTTAGTGTCGTCTGCGACGCCTCCGATTTCGCAATCGGATTTGCTTTGTTACAAGCAGACGATGCAAGAAGGGAACGCGTGATTGCGTTTGAGTCGAGGCAGCTTAAAGCTGCGGAACGGAATTATCCCGTTCATGATTAGGAGCTACTTGCAATGAAGTATGCTCTTGTCAAATTTAGGGTTAACCTACTCGGCTCAAAGCCCTTCGTGATTTATACAGACCACACGTGCTTACGGACAGCGACAAAGTCACCTCATCTCTCGCAACGGATGGCCCGTTGGCTCTCCTTCTTTGCGGAGTACAACTTTTAGGTTAAGTATAAACCTGGTAAGCAGAACGTGCTTGCAGACGCGTTATCGCGTCGTCCCGATTACGAGCTCGCTTACGCGACATTCGTCACCACGTCTGTGGTGGATCTCATACGCCGGGAGTATGAGAAAGACGCACAGTGTACGGCGCTTATCAGCGCGTTGGGTGGACAGGGACTTGGATCGTCTGAGCCAACCCTGTCAAGTCGAGCTAAAGATCGTTTACACCGTTACATGTACTGTGACGGTTTGCTATATTATAGCACGAGCGCGGAGGACACTCCGCGGGTGGTTGTTCCTCATGATGAGGAACTAAAGTATAGAGTCCTCTTTGAGGTACACAACTCCTTTACCGGGGGTCATTTAGGTCGGGATAATACCTACAGCGCTTTAAGCGCTTTGTATTGGTGGCCCAACATGTATAAGTGGGTCGGTGCGTATATACGCACCTGTGAGACGTGTCAGAGGGTTAAACCCTCTGCAAGTTCAGCTGCTCATTTGGCGAGCTTATCGGTTCCAACGGAGTGTTGGAAATCCATTAGCATGGATTTTATCTTCGGTTTTCCGAAAGATAAGGCCGGGAACACCGGCATATTGGTCTTTGTAGACCGTTTGAGCAGGATGGCTCACCTGGCGGCGGTGTCAGAGTCCATGGATGGACAAGGAACAGCGAAAGTGTTCCTAGACCGTGTCTTTCGACAGCATGGTCTACCTGATTCCATGGTATCGGATCGGGATCCACGTTTTACGGGACAGTTCTGAGGGGAAGTTTAAGGTGCTGGGCACGAAGCTCCTCACTTTCACTGCGGATCATCTGCAGACGGACGGACAAACGGAACGCGTTAATCGCGTTGTAGAAGATATTCTCCGGAGTTTATGTCCGGATTCTCCAAAGAGTTGGGAGTGAGATGCTTCCGATGGACGAATTTGCTATAAACAATTCTGTCCATGCGTCTACGGGGTTTACCCCGTTTTACGTAAACGGATTAGTCAATGCGAGGGTTCCGTTGAAGCCACGTGTGTGTGAACCAGGGCTTGAGGGGGGGGAGGATTCCCCGATGTCAGCCCTGTATCTGTGCGAAAGCACATCGATAAGTTCTTATCGATGTGGAGGGTTCTCCACATTACCATGTGGAGCGTCTGATGGCGCGACGCCATCATTGGGGTCAAACCCAATATCTGGTGAAGTGGAAGGGTTATCCACACTCACAGAATTCGTGGGAGTCCGAGACTCCCCTACGGCAGGATTGCCGAGACGTCGTTGACCTTTCGAGCGGGAGGTTCCCGCTGCGGGAATCTCCCGCTCGAAAGCGTCAACGCCCAGTAGGTTGGAGTTTGCCGGAGGCAGATGCGGCGATCGCACTGTTCTCTGGCACCATGGTGGGGAAAGAGGCACTGGAATAGCGCGTGCAATAAGGGGCACGTAATAGACCCATCGACTTGGCTCTTACAAACGCCAAGCGCAACGCTCTTTCCACCCGAACGTCACGGGAGAAATAGCTGCTGTGTAGCTGAGTATAGCTACGGAGGAGTGTCTCCTCTTCCGCCCAAGCGCGGAATTTCTGTTCTGCCTCTTCGGCATTTTCTACTGGAAAGAGAACAATAGTAACCTCGTGGATGTTCTCAATAGGGGCACCCTGTGCCTGCCTGCTGAGGCGCTCTCGGTATGAGAACCCAGTGAACTACTTCTGCATGAGCATTTTTTCCCGGAGTTGTTTCGGGCATTCGTGTTGATACGGCTGTTCAGCTGCATGGCCAGGGGTATAGAAGGCTAAACTCTTCTTTACCTCATTTTTAGCCCAATTTTGAGGGCCACGAGAACCGTCAAAGTGATAGTCCGCCCGTGGCGGACGTTTAGAGGCGCTTAACGCTGCCTCTCGTGCCTATAAGGCAAGTTCGGCTTCTTGAGCTGCGTCCGGCTCATTGGTGATGATCGCCTTCGGCGATCCGGATGTATCATCCGCAGTTGATAGTAGTTGCGCTAAAAGTAGCGCATTTTCCCCACGAGTGGGGAAAGGATTTGGCTGCCGACATCAGCGTTTGGCATTGTCGGAGCGGTCGTCCTTGGGGGAACTATCCCCAAGGACCTCGTCCTCTGAGGCGTCATCCCCCGAGTAGAAGACTTGCTCCTCTTCCCGGGGAGAATCACCAACACCACTGAAGGTGTTCATTGTACGCCAGAAGTTCTGGCAGTTGGAGTTCTCCAACTAAAAATCGGTTATTGCGTGGCAATAGTCTTGATGGGGGAGGATGTAACCGGGTTACATGTGGTTACATTAGTGTACGTAAGTACACCACGGTTAAGGTCAGATATTGACCAGTCCGAAAGGTTCGCACTTATAGGTTGTTTTTACCAATCAGGGCAGGAGCCCTATGTGAAGGCGTGGCAGCCTGCCACGTGTTAGTACACAGGTGGTGTACACTACATTTCATCTAGGTACGACTTGAATAAGTTCTACTTAGTATTACATATAGTTTACATTAGTTTAATTAACTTAGGCTAATTACACATATTAAATATAAATCAGTTTACAAAAATACTTAAGACTTCTAGGCGCGCGACCACGCCCGGTAGCACGCGCAGTTAGTATTGTAGCCTAAGGGAGTTCTTCCTTACGCTACCTACCTTTATAAGGGAAGCCTTGTTACAAGGCGTTCGCGAAAGCTAACTGTAAACTTTTTTAAATTTAATTTTGTTAAAAGATCGTATATAACAATATTTTGATAATGATTTTGTAATTTTTTTTCATATGAATTTAAAATATTATCATTAGCTTCAAATATTTTATAAATTTAATATTTATTAATGAGCTCTCCGATAAATATTTTTTTTATTAAAATTAAAAAGTTTAATAAATGAAAAATATTTTTAACACCCCGGGAATCTTGGCCTTGAGCAAGAGAGTGATCTCTTGATAAGCCCTTATACAAGGGCGTATCGAAGTAGCGGTGAACGCCGCTTAAAGGAAAGTCTTCATCTGTGCGCTAGCCGCACCTTGCGCTTACGCACCCGCTACAGGCAACGTCAAGTTCCATCTACTCCAGAGGAGAAGTCGGATAAAGATCGTTCGTTGAGTCCCGATCAGGCGAATGATGATCAAGGCGGTTGTAACACTTCTCCATCGGTCAGCACGCAGAATTTGTCCAGCCCTGCAATCAGCGATCTCGAGAGTGAAGATTCGCTCTATCAAGACTCTGCTGGTTTTCTCTTCCCTCGCACGGGTGCATCCAGATCGCTGATCTTAGTGCCGGATGGTGCGCAAGATGTGGACATCTTGCCGTGGACCCCAGATCAACCCAACGGCTTCGATCTTGGCGACGTCTCAGTACGCGTGGTCTGCGATTATTTGTCACGTCCCGTGGGATGGTTGTTTCGAGATGCTACGTACACCCCTGCGACTTATCAGTGGTTTAATAACCTGATCACGCGATCTGAGGTGGAGTCGCTGTATGCGACTCCCCTGGGAGTTCCTCAAGCAGATGCTATCACCCATCTCTTTCCGCTTGGTCGACTGGTTTGCTGACTTCGAAGCGAGGTACCAGACATTCCTGGACCATAATTCCCAAGTGATCTGGGAGTAGACGCATCATCTCCCAATAGATCGGGACCTCAGGGAGCGCGACGCCTTCTTTCGTGATTGCTACGAAGGTAGACGTCAGCGTAGGAGTCGTGCCGGAGCATTGTGGAAGAATCTGGTCGAGTTCGTTTTTCAGGGTATATCGACGGGGTCTGGTATATTGACATTTTCCTGGACCCCTCCATCTCGCACTTCGCCCGGAACCGCCCCTTGAAGTATGCTCCAGCTGATGATGGATCATGGTACCCAGGGTACCTATCAGATCCACCATCTCGGACCTTGCAGGATGCGCTACGTGAAGTTGACGCCGAGGAACCTTGGAGGATCCAGTATCGTCTTTCCCTTTATGATCATCCTGACCGTCACATCCCTCGTCTTCGCCGTAAGTTTTATGGACCAGGATAGCTAGTTGATCACTTCTTCCTCAACCAATAAACATTCTTGATCATAACAATTACAATTGTTGCTTCGTCACTTTTCATGAATATAAATAAATCGATCTTCCATCGGCTCATCTGCCGTTGTTGCATCACCATATCTCGCAATATCCATCGTAAATTCACCACTTCAAGTCAATCGTCACTTCTCCATCAATCATGAGTTCATCAATCGATCTTCTCCAATAGAGGGTTCGTCATTCATAACTTCATAGTCAGTTCTTCGATCATGCGCTAGTTGGACTCTTCGTCCACTTTCATCACCTCAAATCGATGTCTATTAATCATCTTCCTTTCCAAATCCTTGATCAGAGCGTCACAATTTAGATCTGCCTCGTCTATCCTAGATGGCTCATCGTACCCCTTCCAAAAAACTTGATATTCGCGTAACGTTCTGCCATATCTAGTCTTTCGACCAGATCGGATATCGGTGATCAACTTCAAATTCGTCCGGCTCTAGGGTCCTTTCCCAGCTGTCCTTAGGTAGTAACACTTTATCGAAATCGAAACGATCTTCTACCCCAGCTGCTAGCACAGTAGTAGGTCGATCTGGAAATTATTTGACCAATTTCAACTTGGACAGGTGTACCACTGGAAATATGCTATAGTCGGTGCCGGCTGTAATCAATCTTGCAGCATGATCACCGATCACATCATCGACTCTGAAAGGTCCATGCCACATATTCGCCAGCTTCTTCGCGAACACTTATTTCACCCGATCGAGGTATAACCAGACCCTCGACCCAGCTTCGATCTTGTGCGGTGTCACTTGATCATTGTGCTTTTCAGCTCGATCGGCCACTGCTTGGTGCAATCCGGTGCTCACTTGATCACGGACGTAACGGTAGTCTTTGTGCAGCCTATATCTCCACCGACGATCATCACGATCTTTGCGCCGAATCAACCAAGTTGCAGCTTTGTTTCCAACGATGATAGCGGATCCCACTCATATGCCAAGTAAAATGGTGTATCTCTACGGATCCGATCAGGGGTCGAATTTGGCGCAAATACCAATCGTTCTGCATACGATATCCAATCATTCTGACCGACGTCTGATACATACATCTTGATCGCTCGTGTGATCTTTTGCACCATTATTTCCGCCTTGCCATTTGCTTGTGGACAGTACGCCATAGTGGCACTCTGTCGTTGTCCCACGATCTTGTTGAACGCACGAAATATTTCGGACATAAAACCGGGTTCTCGATCATGCCTGATCCCCTCACTAGCTCCAAATCGATGAAATACACACTCTTCATAGTTTTCGGTGACTTTCTGCGCTGTACAAGACGATCCAGCTTTCGCGATCATCATACCCGAAAACAGATCATTCCAGATCAACAATTCCGTATGACCATTAGTTGGTCGGGGCAATGGCGGGATATGATCCATTGCTATCACTTGAAATGGGTACGTAGTTTCAATATTTCCCGGGGCCATACCCTTGATCGTAGGCTGGCCCTTCCCCGTCTCACAATCTACGCATTGCCCAACAAATCGTTGCACGCTGCGAAAAAAACCACGCCACTAAAATGTCGCCTGATCCGCTGATATGTATGCCCTTTACCCTAGTGTCCTCCTTCCAAACTCACATGATAATGGAGGACATCCGCATGTAGGGTTTCAGGTAAGACCAGCTTGATCAAAGAGTGTCGATCATCTCGATCATCTTGATCACAGCTGGCATTTTCTTTGGCCATATTTCCATAGTAGATCAACAACCCGTGGTCATCCACATCATAGCTGTCGGCTATTTTCGCGCAACCTTTCACCTCTTCTGCGCTCAATTGTGCAACGTTACAATGCAAGTAACATCGTAAATCACAAATCCACTTCTCTTCGTCTTGCGCCTTTTTGACACGTTCCGCCCTTATCCCTTTTATGGATACTTCGGGCCACGTTGACGGCTGCGTTGATCGAAGGTGACGTGATCGATTTGTCACCAGCACTTGTGGTACAGTGGGACCTTCCTTCCAAGTAATCACCTCAGACAATCGGTTGAGATCGACCAATTCTTCCAGTTGGTGATCGTCGACAATCTCGCATCGTGTTCCATCCCGCATGGCCAAACTGGTAAAGTGACCGTCACTCTTGTTCCACTCCCTTTTAACGTGCAGAAGATCGTGATCAGGCCAATTGTAACAGGGTTACATTCTGGTTACATTTAGTATGTGTGGTGTACGTGAGTGTGGTGAAGTGTACCACAAATTTGGTCACTTTTGGTCAAGGCAGTTGGTCGAATTTCGGATTGGTCTAAACAAGGGGGGCTTTTTAGCCTATCAAATTCAAGGAGTATTAGGAACGCTGGTCTTGGGTGAGTCACCTGACTTTGGGTATTTTACATAATTTTGTGTGGGTACATTAGGGACAATAGGGAGGTAGTATTATTGGTTAGTTGTGGTTTTTCCAAGTAGAAGTCTTTTGGTTGTGGTTTTTCCAAGGAAGAGTCTTTTGGTTGTGGATTTTCCGGATAGATGGCTTTGGTTGTGGATTTGCCTAAAAAAGTAGAAGTCTTTTGGTTGCAGGGTTTTTCGAAGTAGAAGTCCTTTGGTCTTGGTCTATACCACAGCAAGGGGTCGCCGCTTTTCTTTGCACGTACACTAGTCGCCTCCGCCCGCCGCATAGTGTTTGGGGGAAGAGGGTTGAATTATCCCCTCTCGCCTATTATACCCGGTCTGGACGCGCCGCACGCGCACTTTGGCCACCGGAAGTCCCTCGACGGGAGTACGATTTGGTGATCTCGACACTTTAAGTCAAGTACGTTTGGAACGTGCTATTCACTGGATTGGTCTTTACGTGGAGATATCGTTTGTGGAGTTCACGGGCATATTGGGTTTTCACGTGGACATATTGGCTCATTCTAACATTGGTTGGAGTTTAGACCGGTTTTTGGTATTCTCTCATATTGGTCAGGGGCTAGACCGGTTGATTGGTCTACCATCTATTATTTAGTATTGGTCAAGTCTAGATCGTTTGGACGATCGACCTATTGGAATATATCTTTCGGAAGTATTTCTGGTCTGTACGTACATGTGGTGAAGAGTTCCGCCCTAGGTACACTTAGCCAGCACGGTCTCATATTCAAGACCGAATCAAATCGATCTGCGATCCCGATCCACCGAGTGTGTAACTAGCCCACTCCAATGGGTACACAAGGTGAGATGAACTTAAGTGAATCGGACCAAGTGTCTCTGGATGGTGACCGGTCGTCTGCCAGCAGCGGACGATCGGACCAGATTTCGAATGGAGGTCCGCGGGGTACCCCCCCTGTAAGTTGGAAGGCTGGGCACGATGGTGGTTGTCAGGTTGTCGATACAAATGTATTCGATTTCGAACTTGACTCCACCACATGAGTACACTACGGTTGGGGTCAGTATTGACCGTTCCGAAAGGTTTGGACAATTTGTTATTTTAACCAATCAGGGCAGGAGCCCTTGGTGGAGGCATGGCAGCCAGCCACGTGTTAGTACACAGGTGGTGTACACTATATTTTAGCTAGGTACGAATTTAGTAAGTTCTACTTAGTATTACATATAGTTTACATTACTTTAAATTAATTTAGACTAATTATATATTAAACTTATTTATTCAGTTTATATTTCACTCTATCTTACAGACGCACGACCTCGACCGGTAGTGCGTGTAGTGAGTGCGGTAGCGTAAAGGTAGCCCTCCCTTTAGCTACACCCTTAGTAAGGCAGCCTTGCCGTTAAGGCACTAGCAAAGGCTACAGTAAACCAACCCGGGAATCTTGGCCCCGAGTAGGAGATCTCTCTTCTACTAAGCCCTTTACAAGGGCGTATCGGCTAAGTAGCGGCGAACGCCGCTTTAAGGAAAATTATTCCTCTGTGCGCTAGCCGCACCGTGCGTATTCGCACCGGCTACATCTGGTAGCACTTGTAGTCAAACCAACACCTGTGTTGGTAGACTAAGGCATCCTCTTCAAGGGATGAATCAGGACGATTGGGATATGTTTACCCTCTTCCAGCAGACAGCCTTTAACAGGCTGTTATCCTTACTGGATGACGAGGGTATGCAGCTCCTAGTGGAGCAGAGCCTTGAGGCCGTAAAGGAAAGGGTAAATGCCCCCATCGCCCATGAGGCGAATTTAGGTGGAAGTCTTTCCACGGGGGTGCGTGCCCCATTATCATCTAAGATAAAGGAGTTCACCGGCGAGAAAGGTGAAAACCTTTATGTGTGGCTTCGAGAGGTCGAAATGGCCTTTCGCCACAGCGAATGTGATCGCTGATCACTTGCAAGTGATACTTGCATTGACCCATCTTACGGGTAAAGCCCGTGCATGGGCGTTTACATGCTTGGATTCGGTCATGGACGTGTTACCGACCTGGAAAGTCGTTATGCAAAAAGCTTATGGACATGTATGCCACGCCTGATCTGGTTTTCCAGAATCAGCTGGCGTTTCTGAGGTGCCGTCAGGGCACTAGGGACTTGGAAACATATGTCCAAGAACTGAAGACCCTGTTGGCAGGGATGTACGCGAAAGCGTATTCGGATGATGTGTCCATCCCCGTCTTCATGGGAGGCCTGAAAGAAGGTCCAGCACGTTCGGAACTGTTCCGATGCCGACCCCAATCCCTGGATGAGGCGTTTAAGATGGCGTTTAACGCCGAGAGAAACTTCCGTTCCTCTAAGGTGGGTCCCGAACCCATGGACCTGAGTCAGGTCGAAGCGGAGGAGAAACCTTCCCCTAAGAGTCACTCTGACTCTTTCTCGCAGGGCTTCGAAGCGGAGCTCCTCGCAATCCTGCAGCGGCATGGCCCGCTGAGATGCTTCCTGTGTGGAAGCACGGATCATCTGCGGAACGGATGTCCGAAAAATCCCCAGCGAGACACTTGCTATAAGGGTCCAAGGGTTGGGAAAAAGCCCTTTTCAAGCCCTCGAGAAACGACGGCTCCCAGTAGGTGCGGGCGCCCTACTGGGGGGATCCCTCAGTGCTGTTAAGCCCCAGGGTAGGGGACGACAGCACAAAGCCCCGAGGGAAACGGTGCTTTCTAGCACCGAGTTGGTGTACCAGCCAGATTTTCAGGTCGTCCGTGCGGACGTGAAAGGCTTTGATAAGCCTTGAAGAGTATTGATAGACTCTGGAGCGTCTGAAAATTATGTCAGACGAGTTTCTGTTGTGAAGCGTCGGCTGTATGCCGAGGCCCTAGAGGCACGTTCTCGTGACGTTGTCACGGTCCGTCTTGCGACGGGCGTACAGGTTTCTGTACCCAAGGTCTCGATTGACCTTAAGCTGAAGTTTGCAGACTTCGATAGCTCAGAACGTTGCCTAGTACTGGATTTGGACTCATTCTAGGCATGGAGCGGCTGGAACGCCACGAGCCATGGATAGACTGGAAGTCTAAGTCCACTGGCTCAACGCACCCGCGATCGGGTGAAGCATTGGCGAGTCATGAACCCACCTTTGCTCGATCGCAAAAGCGATTCTGGAGAAAGATTCCAGAGATAGGGATGTCTGAGATGATCAGTCCCCATGAGGTTAAGGAAGTGTTCCTTGAAGAGGGGGGATTTGGCGGTTAATCCCCACGCCGATATAGGCGAGACTGGTGAGTCGCCAGTTGTAGAGGTGGATTCCTTTGAGGTTAAGCGCGAGGCGCTTCCTAGAGAAGAGACAGGAGGTTTGTCTCTTCTGCAGGTCGAGGTTCCCGACCACGCCATGTTAGGCGAAAATGTTGCGACTCCAGTGGTAGGGGTAGAGACCCCTGTGGTTACGCGCGAGGCGCTTCCAAGCGAAGAGACCCGAAGTTCGTCTCTTTCGCACGTCGGAAATGATTTCGACTACGCCTTTTTAGGTGATACCGGAGAGTCACCGGTGGTAGAGGTAGATACCTCTGTGGATAGGCGCGAGGCGCTTCCAATAGATGGGGTAATTGACTCCCCCCATCTGGCTCTCGGGATGAGTCCCGAGGACAGTAGTCAGCAGTCCTATCGGATGCTGAATAGTGTGACAGGTGTTGTCACAGAAGGCGTAAGCCTGGAACGGTTGCCTGGGGTAGGCGAACTGTTGTCGTTGGAGGAGATGTCCTTCAACGAGTTGGGAACTGCTTTGGAAGCAGGTCAAATCGACGAGGTTGTCGTATTACGTCCGGAAGAGGAGTTGAACTCCTCATCCACGATGGACGAGTCAGTTTTGGTGCAAACCAAACATCCATTGAATGCCCGAAGCGGTATCAAGATCCTCGCGGATCCTGAGGACCCTTACCATTCTTTACTGAAGAAGGAATTTGGAGATGTCATTAGTGATAACCCGCCATTGGGGTTACCGCCGGATCGGGGAGTCCGACATGAAATTGATTTGGTTCCTGGAACCAAATACTGCGTCACGAGGCAGTGGCCTCTCCCCAAGGAGCAATGCGACGTCATCGACGCATTCTTCAAGGGGAAAGAAGAGGCAGGGATGGTACGGGAGAGCAAGTCTCCCCACTCATTTCCCACCTTTTGTGTTCGTAAGCCGAACGGAAAGTGGCGCATTGTGCATGCTTGGTACAAAAAGCTGAATGCAGCTACTGTACCCATGCAGACTCCGATTCCTCGGAAGGATGTCCTCCAGAACAATATGGCGGACTGTACTATGTACAGTGCCTTAGATCTGGTGGACGGGTATTATCAGGTGCTCATGCGAGCGTCCGATATTCCGCTTACAGCGGTTAGCAAGCCTAGTGGCATGCTGTGGGAGTGGCTTGTTATGCCACAGGGGCTTTCAAATGCGCCAGCGACTTTCAATCGCTTGGTGACTCAACTTTTCCGCCCTCATAGAAAGCACGCTCAGACGTACTTCGACGATATATTCGTTCATAGTCGTGCGGAAGGCGACTCGTATGATGTTCAGAAGCATCTTATACACCTTCGAGATGTGCTAGAATGTATGCGAGAGCTTAAACTCTATGCAAACGCATCCAAATGTATTTTTGGTGCTGAGGAAATTCTTTTCCTCGGATGCTTCATTGGTAAGGATGGAGTGCGGGCGGATCCCGCGAAGGTGAAAGCCATTGTGGAGTGGCCTTTGCTTCGCCTGTAAATATTAAAGATTTACGGAAGTGGCTTGGATTAACCAACTATCTCCACAATTACAGCGAGAACTACGCTGAAATGGCGAAGCCATTAACCGAACTTCTTAGGAAGGACGTGGATTGGTGTTGGGAAACCAAACACCAAAACGCTTTTGAAGCGGTAAAGGGGAACTTGTTGAAAGCTCCCGTTCTTGCTCTCCCAGATTCTGAGAAATGATTTAGTGTCGTCTGCGACGCCTCCGATTTCGCAATCGGATGTGCTTTGTTACAAGCAGACGATGCAAGAAGGGAACGCGTAATTGCGTTTGAGTCGAGGCAGCTTAAAGCTGCGGAACGGAATTATCCTGTTCATGACAAGGAGCTACTTGCAATGTAGTATGCTCTTGTCAAATTTAGGGTTCACCTACTCGTCTCAAAGCCATTCGTGATTTATACAGACCACACGTGCTTACGGACAGCGACAAAGTCACCCCATATCTCGCAACGGATGGCCCGTTGGCTCTCCTTCTTTGCGGAGTACAACTTTTAGGTTAAGTATAAACCTGGTAAGCAGAACGTGCTTGCAGACGCGTTATCGCGTCGTCCTGATTACGAGCTCGCTCACGCGACATTCGTCACCACGTCTGTGGTGGATCTCATACGCCGGGAGTATGAGAAAGACGCACAGTGTACGGCGCTTATCAGCGCGTTGGGTGGACAGGGACTTGGATCGTCTGAGCCAACCCTGTCAAGTCGAGCTAAAGCTCGTTAACACCGTTACAGGTACTGTGACGGTTTGCTATATTATAGCACGAGCGCGGAGGACACTCCGCGGGTGGTTGTTCCTCATGATGAGGAACTAAAGTATAGAGTCCTCTTTGAGGTACACAACTCCCCTACCGGGGGTCATTTAGGTCGGGATAAGACCTACAGCGCTTTAAGCGCTTTGTATTGGTGGCCCAACATGTATAAGTGGGTCGGTGCGTATATACGCACCTGTGAGACGTGTCAGAGGGTTAAACCCTCTGAAAGCTCAGCTGCGCCTTTGGCGAGCTTGTCGGTTCCAACGGAGTGTTGGAAATCCATTAGCATGGATTTTATCTTCTGTTTTCCGAAGGAAAAGGCCGGGAACACCGGCATGTTGGTCTTTGTAGACCGTTTGGCAAGATGGATCACCTGGCGGCGGTGCCAGGGTCCATTGATGGTCAAGGAACAGCAAAAGTGTTCCTAGACCGTGTATTTCGACAGCATGGTCTACTCGATTCCGGTGTGTCGGATCGGGATCCCCGTTTTATGGGACAATTTTGGGGGGCGTTGTTTAGGGTGCTGGGCACTAAGTTCCTCATGTCCACTGCGGATCATCCGCAGACGGACGGTCAGACGGAACGCGTTAATCGCGTTGTAGAGGATATTCTCCGGAGTTTATGTCCGGATTCTTCAAAGAGTTGGAGTGAGATGCTTCCGATGGTCAAATTTGCTATAAAAAATTCGGTCCATGCATCTACGGGGTTTACCCCGTTTTACGTGAACGGATTAGTAAATCTGAGGGTTCCGTTGACTCCACGTGTGTGTAACCCAGAGCTTGAGGGGGTAGGATTCCCTGATGTCAGCCCTGTATCTGTGCGAAAGCACATCGATAAGTTTTTATCGACGCGCCTTAGTGTCTTACGACACGTCTGCGATGCCATGGCGGAAAGCCAAGACAAGGAGAAGGAGCAAGCTGACCGCAAGGGGGCGCGAAACGAAAAAGTGTACAAAGTAGGAGAAAGTGTTTTATTAAACGCTAACAATCTTCCTACACATGCAGTTTCCAACGTGTTGAGGAATAAACTGCGCCCTAGGTTTGTGGGCCACTTTAAGGTACTAGCCCGAAAGGGCTTGTCGTATACCTTAGACATCCCGAAGGCGATGCGTACCCATCCAACCTTCTATGTGGGTATTCTTAAGCCATACCAGAACCCGGAGGCGGGTCCCCTCTTGGAGGAGGGTGAGAAGTTGGATAGCCGAAAGGCACGACAGGTCGGAACATCTCCGACAGGGTTGAAATACAACCCTGAAGCTCCGCAACGAGAGACTCGAGGGAGGCAAGCCGCCCCTCGATGCGTTCATTCGCACTCTCCTCGTTGCGGAGTCCCTCTTGGGCATCTTGGATGCGACGGCTGTGTCGATCAAAGCGCTCGTGGAACTCACCTCGATACGGAGGGTACTCCACATTACCATGTGCAACGCCTGATGGCACGACGCCATCACCGGGGTGAGACCCAGTACCTGGTGAAGTGGAAAGGTTATCCACATTCCCAGAGCTCGTGGGAGTCCGAGACTCCCCTGCGGCAGGATTGCCGTGACGTCGTTGACGCTTTCGAGCGGGAGAATCCCACTGAGAGTCAACGACCAAAGGGGATGAAGAAGCCCCTTCACTCCCAATAGCTGGGAGTTCGCCGGAGGCAGATGCTGTACTTGCATTGCTCTCCGGCACCACATCGAGAGCATGGCGCGTGTAGTAAGAGGCAGGTAATTGCCCTTGCGCTTTGGCCTGGGCATAGGCCAAGCGTAGCGCCCTCTCCACCCGAACGTCGTGTTCGGAAAAGCTGTTATACAGCGCATCAAAGCTTGGGAGGCGCTTCTCCCCTTCCGCCCAAGCGCGGAATGCCTGTTCTGCGTCCTCGACGCTTTCGTCCCGCAAGAGAACAAAGGGAATCTCGTGGAGGATATCCACGAGGGCACCGCGTGCCTGTTTTTCGAGACGCGTCCGGTAGGACTTAACAGTAAACTGATTAGGCGTTAGCAGTCTGGCCTGGAGTTGTTTCCGGCGCGCAATTTTACGCGGCAGTATAGCCACTGGACCAGGGGTATATGAGGCTAAAACCCTCTTAACCGCGTTCTTAGCCCTCTTTTGAGAGTCACGAGGTCCCTTCCGTGTCCGTACGGCACGTCGGGCCTCAGGAACCGAGGACGGTTCATTGGTGGTGGTCGCCTGCGGCCACCCGGTAGTATCACCCCTAGTGGGTAAAGGTGACGCACGAGTTAGTGCGTTTTCCCCACGCGTGGGGAATGGGTTGGATGACCGACAGCGCCGTTAGGCGCTATCGGAGTGGCCAGCCGTTGGGGAGAGCTCCCCAAGGGCATCCACTTCCGAGTTGTCGGAATAGTTTTCTTCCATACCACCACTGAAGGTGCTCATGGTCAGCCAGAGGTTCTGGAAGTTGGACTTCTCCAACAAAACTTTTTTATTGCGTAAGCAATAGTCTTGAACGGGGAGGATGTAACAGGGTTACATTCGAGTCACATTTAGTTGGTGGTGTACGTGAGAACACTACGGTTGAGGTCAGTATTGACCAGTTCGAAGGGTTTGGACAATTTGTTATTTTAACCAATCAGGGCAGGAGCCCTTGGTGGAGGCATGGCAGCCAGCCACGTGTTAGTACACAGGTGGTGTACACTACATTTTAGCTAGGTACGAATTTAGTAAGTTCTACTTAGTATTACATATAGTTTACATTACTTTAAATTAATTTAGACTAATTATATATAAAATATATATTCAGTTTACATTTCACTCTATCCTACAGACGCACGACCTCGACCGGTCGTGCGTGTTGTGAGTGCGGTAGCGTAAAGGTAGCCCTCCCTTTAGCTACACCCTTGGTAAGGGAGCCTTGCCGTTAAGGCACTAGCAAAGGCTACAGTAAACCAACCCGGGAATCTTGGCCCCGAGTAGGAGATCTCTCTCCTACTAAGCCCTTTACAAGGGCGTATCGGCTAAGTAGCGGCGAACGCCGCTTTAAGGAAAATTATTCCTCTGTGCGCTAGCCGCACCGTGCGTATACGCACCGGCTACAACTAACGAAGGGGGTAATCCGGTTGTCCGTGACTGCTTGTGTTTCTGCTTACCTTGTGTACCCGTCGGCTTGGGCGTGGGTCGCCCTCCAGGTGGCGGGGATGGCACACTGCAATTCCTTGTGGCAAGACTGAGTTGACTTGTGATGAATCGACTGATGCGATCAGGCGATGATCAGACGCAATCAAGCTTGAATCAAGTGCGATCAGGTTTGATCAGCAGTGATCAGGCTTGGGCAGGCGCTAAACGTCGTTGATCAGCTGTGATCAGACTTGATCAGGCTTGATCAGGTGCTAAAAGTCGCTGATCAGCTAGTTGGCGCGAGTTGCGAGCAGCTGAGCGCGGATCGCGAGTTGCAGAGTGTCGATCAGGTGTTGATCGGCGAAGGGTACTTGATCAGGCATCGGAAATCTTCACCACCTGATCGCCGAGCTTCTTAAACTTGATACGGTCATATAATACCCAATATACTATGTATTCTACGCTTAAGTTAAAAGGAGGGTCGATCAGCGACGGGCTGATAGACGGTTTACACTAAAATTTCTCCCAGTAGTTCCCGTGGGGCGCTTAAAGCAGACGAACTACCAGGAGCCAAACGTGTACCAATGGGGGAAGAGGTGAGAGCGCACTGCTCGATCACGTTCCCCAAAACCAAATAAAGGAAAACCTTTATACAATTACCGCTGACACAGCGGGCGGAGTCGCGGGGTGAGTTCTTGACACTCTACGCCTGCCGGTGGGCCAAAAATGCACTAGGTGCTTCCGCCCGGGACGTAGAGATGCGTCAAGGTAGGGGAGGCGCAAAGGTGCCGTCCGTGTAGTGTCCAAAGAGGTTGAACGCAAAAGGATAACTGTATTATTGCTTATATCCTAATATATACCAAAAGTCCTAATATCAGCCCATCAGAACTACCCATTCCTACGCATTTTGTCGACCATTCGACCTGATTCCTTCGCTTACCTTCGGGTTACCGTAGGTAACTGTGCCAGTTGTCGCATCGTCTCAGACGTCCCGTCTACGCCTCGTCCCTTTCCGCCACCGTTGTGTCAACAGTTGTACTGACTGAGGTACCAACTGTGGTACCAAATGTGGTGCCAACTATCGTACCACCTTTTGTACCGACTATTGTACCGACAAAATTTGCGGTACATCCTACCACAGCTACCCCTATAGTGTTGTCCACAATTTTACCCATAATCACGTACCAATTTAAGGGTACTCTTTACCACAGCCGCCCCTGAGCCTCGTCCCATCCGGACAGCGGTTGGGGCGGGGGTCGATCATACCGTTGTCACGTTGCCATCCATTAGTCATGACAGCATCGATCATTTGACATCAATCAATCACGACGTCATGGGTAATGCAGTCCGCACCCATCAATCTTCCCTGTCTCCTTTGAGCGAGTCGCAGTGAGCAGAGTGTTGCCACTCATTCAACCGTAGCGTCCCCGATCAAGCCTTCGTGATCATTCATTTTTTCATTTCTCCTGCGAGGTTGATCATACAGATGACCGCAGATGGCAGCTCATCACTCGATCGTTCCGCGGCCGACAGCTTGATCTCCGTGGTCAACCAGGCCTACGCGCAGCAAGAGACCATAAACACGCTGCAGGAGACGATTCGCGCGCAGCAGGAGACGATTTGTAAGCAGCAGGAGGAAATAGTCGTGCTGACCGGCTCGCTCTCCGTGCTTGAAGACTCCACCCGCCTACAACAGAAGCGGCACGAGCGCGTCGCACGTAAGCTCGCCGACCGCGAGCAGCAGATCGAATGGTTCCATGATCGAGCCGTACCCCTGCTCAACTACGTCTGCACCACCGTTATCGACCTCAAGTCCCGACTGAAGACATCCGAAGAGACCCTGGCCGAACAGCAAGGTCGGATACGTGATCTGGAAGGTGTCCATGCCCGGGACCGGTATCTACTATCGGTCCACGAAGAGACCGTCGATCATCAGGCGCAAGAAATCTCGCGTCTTGAGGCATCCCAGGATCACGCAACGCTCGAACGACTCCGTCAGCGCCTGATCACGGTGCATCGTGAACACGACCACGTTCTATCGGAGAACAAGCGCTTGTCCGAACAGCTGGCTAAGCTCTCATCCAAGGCTCGCAAGCGATAAATCCAACGTGATCGTATCCGGACGGAGAATGAGACCAATCACATAAAGATGAAAAACCTTGTTGCTGCCCATGTTCGGTCCGACGAGTTATCTGCACGCCTTGACACGGTGTCGGCCGACAGGGCTGAGCTGGAGAAACTGCGCACTCAGAATTCCAAGTTGAAGGGAGAACTTTCGACGGCGCGGCATCGTCTCAACCACGCATCTGCGGAGCGCGACGCACTGCGCCACGAGTTGCGACGCGTTCAGGACGAGGCGGAACAACTGCGTACGCAACACTCCGACATCCAGACCATTTTGGCGGTTGTAGCATTACACCTGCAAATCACTCCGAGCGCCGGTTCCACTAGTGCGGGGATTAGCCTGGCTGCCAGCCAGTCTACTACTTCAGATGGTCCGTCTATAAGTTCCTTTATCCGACCGGCTTCTTCACCAAAAAAACGCGCTCGGCGCTCACAGTACGCCTCCCGGTCCAAGCGGCAACGTCTGGCCCCCTCTATTCACGAAAAGAAGGAGCTGGCACACGATATTTGTCCGCCTGGTCATCCAGATGATACCAAAGGACGCGCTAGGCGCTCACAATCCACCTCCCGGTCCAAGAAGCCACGTCTAGCCCCCACTATTCCCGATAAGAGCTGGTCGCCACATGCTATTTGTCCGCCTGGTCGGCCGGATGGTGTCCAAGGTGGTTCTTCTGCTTGTCTTGGCGCGCAAATTCCGTCCAGTCCCACAATCCGCGAGTTGGAAGCGAAGGTCCGCGTGATCTAGACTCTGCTAAATTCTCCTTCCATCGGAAGGGTGACTTCAAGTCGCTGATATCGTTGTCGGGTGATGCGACTGACGACACCATCTTGCCGTAGACCTCGGAGCAATTCAGCGGCTTCGATCTGGGTAGCGTCTCAGTACAAGTCATATTCGAGTACTTGACACGTCCCGTGGGATGGCTGTTCCCCACCGTCACGGACGCCCCTGCGCCTGATGAGTGGTGTAGTCACCTGATTACCCAATCGGCAGTGGAATTATTGTACTCCCGACTCCCCTGGGATTGTTTCAAGCATATGTTGCCACCCATCTAGCTCCGCTCGGTCTGCTGGTTTGCTGACTTCGAGGCGCGGTTCCAGGCATTCCTGGACCATCATGCGCAGGCGATCTGGGAGTCCACTCATTACCTCCACGTAGATCCGGGCCTCAAAGAAAGCGACGCCTTTTTTCGAGAATTTTACGAGGGTCGACGCCAACGTAGAAGCCGCTCCGGGGCAGCATGGAAGAAGGTCGTGGAGTTCGTACTGCAATGCATGACCAGCGGGGAGTGCGATCTCGACATCTTCTTGGATCCGGCGATCTGACACTGCGCCCGTAATCGCCCCTGAGATACGCTCCGTCTGACGACGGCACCTGGTACCCAGGGTACCTATCGGACCCACCGCCTTCGACCTTGCAGGATGCGTTGTGCGAGGTGGACGTCGTCGAGCCTTGGCGACTCCAGTATCGCCTTTCCACTGAGAATCACCCCGGCAACAAGATTACCCGCCTTCGTCGAAAATTTTACGGATCGAGCTAGCTCGCTAATCATCTTTTCTTCTTCAATCGATTAACATTCTTGATCATAGTAATTTCAATTGTTGCTTCATCATTTTTCAGCATATTCACATAAATCGCTCTTCCATTGTCTCATCTGCCGTTACTCCATCGCCATATTTCGCAATATCCACCACTTTAAGTCAATCATTATTTCCCCATTAATCGTAAGTCTCGTCAATATCTTTTCCTCCAATCACAAGTTCTTCAGTCACAATTCCACAGTCCGTTAGTTGGTCATGCACTAGTGGGACTCTTCATCCACCTGCATTACATCAAACCGATGTTTGGTAATCATCTTTCGTTCGAAATCCTTGATTAGAGCATCGCAATTCAGATCGACCTCGTCTACCCATGACGTCTCATCATGACCCTTCCATTATACTTGATATTCACGCAACGTTCTGCCGTATCTGGTCTTTCAACCAGATCGGACATCGGTGACGCGATCAACTTCTAGGGTCCTCTCCCAGCTTTCCTCGGGTAGTAAAGCTTCATCGAAATCAAAACGATCCTCTACCCCAGCTGCTAGCACAGTAGTAGGTCGATTTGGAAATTATTTTACCAGTTTCAACTTGGATAGGTGCACGACTGTAAATATGCGATAGTCGGTACCAGCCGTAATCAACCTTGCCGCATGATCACCAATCACCACATCGACTCGGAAGGGTCCATGCCACATATGCGCCAGTTTCTTTGCTAAACCTTCTTTCACTCGATCGTGGTATAAACAGACCTTCTACCCAGCTTCGATCTTGTGCGGTGTCACTTGGTCATTATGCTTCTCCGCTTGGCCTGCTACGGCTTGGTGTAATCGGGGTATCACCTAATCACGGGCGTAGCGGTAGTCTTTCTGCATCCTGTATCTCCATCGACGCGCATCGCGGTCTTTACGCCGAGCTCCACACAGTTGCAATGTCGATTCCAACGATGATCGTCGATCCCACCCATACGCCAAATAAAATGGTGTTTCTACACGAATGCGATCTGGGGTCGAATTCAGCTCGAATACCAGTCGCTCTGCATACGAACTCCAATCTTTCTGACCGACATCTGATACATACATCTTAATCGCTCGTGTAATCGTCTGCACCGTTCTATCTGCTTTGCCGTTCGCCTGTGGACGGTATGCCATAGTTGCACTCTGTCGCTGTCCCACGATCTTGTTGAACGCACGAAACACCTCGGACATAAAACCGGTTCCCGGTCGTGTCTAATCACCTCACTGGCTCCAAATCGTCGGAATACACATTCTTCGTAATTTTCAGCGACTTTCTGTGCTTTACGAGACGTTCCAGCTTTCGCAATTACCATACCCGTGAACAGATCAGTCCAGATCAACAGTTCCGTATGCCCATCAGTAGAACTAGGTAGCGATGGGATATGATCCATGGCTATCACTTGGAACGGGTACGTAGCCTCAATGTTTCCAGGCGACATCCCTTTGATCGTGCGTTGACCCTTTCCCGTCTCACAATCCACACATTGCCCAACGAGTCTTTGCACGCTACGAAATAGACCACGCCAATGAAAGTAACGTCTGATCCATTGATACGTTCGCCCTATAACCTGGTGTCCTCCCTCCTCCAAACTCACATGATAATGGTGGAGGACATCCGCATGTAGGGTTTCGGGTACGACCAGCTTAATCGAGGAGCGTCGTTCATCTCGAACGTCTTGATCACAGCTGGTTTTTCCTTTAGCCATATTTCCGCAGTAGACCAACAACCCTTGGTCATCGACATCATAACAATCGGCAATTTTCGCGCACTCTTTCACCTTGTCTGCGCTCAGTTGTGCCACGTTACCATTCAAGTAACATCGTAAATCACAAATCCACTTCTCTTCGTCTTGCGCCTTTTTGACACGTTCCGCCCTTATCCCTTTTATGGATACTTCGGGCCACGTTGACGGCTGCGTTGATCAAAGGTGACGTGATCGATTTGTCACCAGCACTTGTGGGACAGTGGGATCTTCTTCCAAGTGAACACCTCAGGCAATCTGTTAAGATCGACCAATTCTTCCAGCTGTTTTTTGTCATGAATCTCACATCGTGCCCCATCCCGCATGGCAGTGGTGGTGATGCTATCAGCACTTGTTCCACTCCCGTTTAACATGCAGCAGGTCATGGTTAGGCCATTCGCGAAGTAGTTTCAACGCGCGCTGTTGCAATACTTGCAACCGCGGAGCTTTACATTCTATTTCGCCACGCATTTGCCTGATCACCAAATTCGAGTCTCCACAAATGATTATCCTTCCTTTGGGATATTGCGATAGTAGATCCAAACTTACCAGCACTCCATGGTATTCGGCTTCATTCACCGTGATGTTGGGTGCATGTTTCGCGACCGCGATCATGATCTTCCACTCCGGCAACTTCCACACGATAGCACCGAACGCACCAACACATCGCTTAACGCTAGCAGATCCATCGAAACTGATAACATACAGCTCTTTGCCTTTCTCGACCGTGGGAGGTGGTACTTCAATCGTCTGTCGAGGCTCCTTTTTTGGTGCGATTGCAATCAGGGCTTCAACAATTTCAGTGCGAGGGGTGATACTTGCAGCTAGCGCCCCTAGTACCTCCTCTTCTCCATGCACACATTTCTTGATCTCCAAGTCCCACATGACAAGATTGCAGCCCATTTTCCCAGTCGTCCGTCTAGCCCGTTGGACATCAATAGCCACTTCAACGTGGATCGATGTGACAGGACAACGATCGCCTTTCCAACCAGCATCGTAAAGTAAACGTCTAGAATTCGCAGAAGGGCCAACACTTACTTTTCAACGGGGCTGTAATTCAGCTCACCTCTCTTCAGTGTCCGACTGGAAAACGCGACGGGGAAATATACCTGGTCATGCTCTTGCACCAACGCGGCATCCACTGCCCACGAACTGGCATACACCACAATCACCGGCGTCTTTGCTTGGTCGAAATGGTGCAGAGTTGGGGCTGACGCAATCTTCGCTTTCAGCATGCTGAATGCCACTCGCGCCCTGGTTAATCGATCGTCCTCGTACGCCGTACTCTCGTTGACCAATGCTCGGCTCTTTAACTCTTGATAATCTATTTCACGTAATTCATAGATCACAGAAGCATAAATCGCAAAGTTTTCAATAAATCGACGGTAATAATTCAGGCTCCCCAAAAACGATTGCATAGCGCGCAAAGTACCAGGAAAAGGTAAATCAATCAGATCATCCAAATTCTTCGGGTTTGTTTCCAGTCCACGTCTAGAGACGTGATGTCCCAAATAAGGCACTTCCCTTCGCCCCCAATATGATTTAACCACGCTGATTGACAAGTTCCACTGATCGCACTTCTCCAACAGGTTTCGCACCCTGTCACATAGGGTTGTCCATGTAGGTGCCGGGATCAAAATGTCATCGATATAGGACCGTCTCTGCAACACAGACGGGCCTCGTGCTTGGTCAGGCTCTCCAGTAGTAAACACATCCGATGACTCATCGGCCCCGTCCTTAACCCTGAGATATCCATAAAATGCATTGTCAATCAACCGCTGGTAGATCTGTGGAGCGTTCTTCAGGCAGAAGGGCATCCGATTCCACTCAAATAATCCGAACGGAGTGACAAACGCCGAAATCTTCCGCGCTCTATCGGTCATAGACACAACCCAAAAACCACTCCCCATATCTAAAGAGCAAAATCATAACGCTTTATCCAAATCCTCGAGCAAATCAGAGATCAGAGGCATAGGGTATACCATCAAACGCGTGAGTTGATTCACCGCGCTATAGTAGATACATAACCGAATATCCACCCCATTCTTCTTTACAATAAGCACTATAGGTGATGCCCAAGGTGACGTCGACGGTTGGATAATCTTTGTGGCCAACAGCCCCTTGATTAAAGCCGATAACTTCTCGCGAAATTGTGGAGCGACCTTCCGACACTTTTGAGCGATCGGGCGCGCATTTGCTACATCAATATCGCAAACAACTCCACGTGCAGCAGGAGGAAGCGCGTTTCCTTTCCCGATCAGCAGATGTTTATTCGCCCAAATTATGTCGCGGAGCTGGTAAATTTCTTCTGCTGTGTTAATCAGTGGGTCACCAACTTGCAAATCTTCCTTGGTCACTTCTTCGGTACTTGCGGACACTTCAGGCAGCGTGGCAAGCTGTTTCTCCTGCTCTTCCACGAACAAATCTCCGCCTTCATGGTAGCACACTTGGTCATTGGTAGGGATTACACCGAATTCACCGGTATCGGTTGAGACGGTATGTTCACGCATATCCTGACCAGGCTCATCTCTTGTAACAGGTCGTTCGACTTCGTGACCAAGGGTCGGACCTTTCACACTCGGCTCCTGGTTGCACTTTTCTTGCACTTCTTGTACCTTATGCGGTCTCCCGGTTATTAATGCCACCGATGCCGTGGTCGAGTCTGCAGGTCGTACTAAAATTTCCTGAGGAATATGGTACTCCTTTTTCTCGACCGAAGAACCTTGGTCGACACTCTCTTGATCGTCATACACTGAATCGGTGGAAGCTTGATACGCGAGACGAGATTCTGACACTCCCTATAGCGATTATAGCCCACCGAAATAGACCCAGGGGGTCGGGGCACATCATCCTTATTCATCCGAATACCTAAAATCATATCGTCATGTAGGATGATCGGATGATCGGCAAAATTTTTAATACGCAGATATCGCAAATTACCCACGCCCTTAGTCACCGTGTGGATCCAATCTTTTCCGCGAGTAATCCATAATTTCCGAGATCGCTGATCACGAATCCGAACCTCTGCAGATCTACCTACTGGGATCTGCTCGTACTGACCAAGTTTCATATAATTTCCACTCGATCCATACAGCTATCGGCGGCCTTATAATGGGATGATTACTTCATCAGGCAGACTTAATGCACCGTGTGCGATGTCCAATCTGACACCAGCTGGGATCATAAAATCAATACCTAATATAACGTTTTGACCAACGATCTTTCCCACCCATGCATGGAAATAATACACCAAAGAAACCGTAGCGTCACTTTAATTTTAGTGCGTCCTTCTGTGAGTTAAGCACTTTCTCCAATGCCAACACATTCTTGTATTTGACTCGTGTCGATCTGACAACCCACCTTACGAGCAAAGGTTAAGTCGACGATCGACACTTCGGCACCAGAATCGAATAGTAACGTAGCACGTTCGTTATTGATTTTTCCACTCGCCTTGGCGTGCTTAAACCATTTTTTGGCGAGTGGTATTTCCAATATCCACGTGATTCACCTGGAAGCAAATCAACTTCCATGATCACCGTAGACCGGGAAAACTCATCAATACGGAAATTAGCCAAAAGTGGTAAATCAGGCTGATCACATTTTTCATTATCTTTCTCTTCAGCTTGATCAACCCGCTTCTTATCCACATATGAAAAAATACACACACCAGAACGCTCGTCTCGTACCAGATTCCATTCCAAACTGGCGAGCGTCCTAGTTTAACATGTCTTCGGCTTCCTTGGGCAACATTCCCGCATGCTTGGTAGCGTTGTACCACTGGCGAATGCGATTGTAGAATTCCTCCATGGGGCAATTGCCAACGTCATGAATTTCGCCGCACGCACGGCAGACGTACAAGCAGTGATCCATCGGGTGCCCCCTCTTGCCACACTTCAGACAGGTCAGGCGTTTCCAACAACGCAAATTGTCGTGCTTAATTGATCCGCAATGACTGCATTTCTTCATCGACACTTGGTCAACAGCACTTGATTCGCCTTGTTTACCAGATCGCGGATCACTAGGCTAACCGTGCGTTATTGGTTGATCGCGCATAGCAGCAATCATGTAACGACGCTGGTCACCGTCACTTCCACTGTCCTCGGAGCTTGACTCTTCACTTCCAGACATCATCCTGATCACACGCACTGCTTTAGGCTTCCGCGCCGGGGCAGGTGACCGATCATCGCTGAATTTCTGACGGAATAGGCTGGTGCCTACCTTCGCCGTTGGCTGGCACGACTTATTGCGTGCATATGCACGCAGCGTCTCTTCCAAATATATAACGTTATCCAAACGCATAAGTTCCAGCTGATCCGCGAACTCACGATTAATTAAGGTGTCCAGAAAATGTTGCACATGTTCACGTAAAATCGTAGACGATCCGTCCCTGATCGGCAAGTTGGCTCGCAGCCCCGCCACATTCAACCGGTGAAGGTACTCAATGGGATTTTCGTCAGACCGCTGCTTCGTGTAGTAATATTGACGAGATGCCGATTGGCTCCTTCCACAGTACTGAATTTCGAACTCATCAACGAGGCTTTTCCACTTTGCACGGGCGGTTATGCTCAGCTGCCGATGCCAATTTCGCGCTGGTCCTTTAAGCAAATCACCCATAATTAAGCACCTTTTTTGGTCGGAGGCTTGGTCACGCATAAATGCCGACTTGAGACGACTAATCCAATTCCGCGCTTGATCTTCATCCACTTCCTTCCCTGAAAATTCTTTTAGATCACTAATTGCGGACATCCGAATCCTGGGAATCGGCTGTTGGTCGGGCATTCCAGTGTACGCTTACGCAACCGTAGCTTGTCGAAGCAGAGTGATCGGTTAGTCTGGATCGATATAGTCATGCCGGGATTGTTGATCATGAAACAAATATACAGATTCCATGTCAGCATCCTAAACTGACGCCGATCTTCCAGGCTTTGACTGATAACCACGACGCGAATGCACGGACCCCATATCGACATCCTTGGCAGCCGCAACTCTTCCTGGCCCTGGCTGGTGACTTTTCTTGTATACAACTCCAGGTGTCGACTTGCCTCTTTCTTCCGCCAAAAACTGTTTCATGGCCTTGTCGAAAATGTTTGCAGCTGTGGGCCCTGCGATGACTGATCATCGTCTGCCTTGACTGATTGCGTTTCCCTCTTGATAACCAAAAACCTGGATTCATCCTTCTTGCAAACTGTCATCCGGGTGATCTTGGGCTCTATACTTCCGGCACTACTCGACTCCACTCCAGGTTCATCGCCTTCGGAAGGGGCAGATTCGTAACACGATGTTCCCGTGTGTTCTGCCACGTTGATCGACGGACCCGCTTCGTTTGTCAGCATAGTACAAGGTGGTTCCACCTTAGCGGATCGGCCCACTATAGGTACCAACAGGTCGAACAGCTGCTCGGTAGTGGTCGCAACGTCTTCAGGGCTGAGATCGAACACTTCTTCAGCATCGTAGGCGCCTGTAGTCAAACCAGCTTGCTTAATCAGGCGTGTCAGCCCTAACACCAGCTGAAGCTTGTCCTTCCCGTCCGTCATTGGTTGATTAACCGGCCCGTTCAGTTTTCCACTGATCGTGACCCCGAGTAGGTTCATGATTGAATCCATCCATAAGAAATCTTTCAACTCCTTCATAAAAACGTCCTTTCCAAATCAGATTCTGATGGTGACATATTTGACGACTTTCATCGCTCTCCGAACCCGGCGCCTTCAGCAACGCCTTCGGTCGGTCCGGGTCGTAGTATTTCACCACCGGCTTCCAATCCAGATCATCATATGCATATGTAACTGGCGGATCATAACTTGCGTTATGATCCTCAGGGGCTCCCGAAGGAGCCTTGGGAGGTGGTTGAGGTTTCTTTTCCTCCTTTATCTCATCCGGATACCTCCCCAGGTCCTGATAATCAGCACTTCCTCTCTTCTTCAGACATGACGACGGCGAAATGCCTTCCGTCGTCACAACCTCCTCCTCCTTTTCCACCTTTATCTTCACTTCTGCTTCAGCTTCCGTTTTCACTTTAACATCAGCGCCGTCTTGCGTAGAATCACGGTGATATCCCGCGTCGCCCAAAGATTCAGGCATGCGCACCATTGTGGTGGAGCGGCTGATCAAAGTTTTTGAGGCTTGATCAGGCGGTACCGCGGCGCCCGGACTGCCGACTAACGAAGGGGGTCCTCCGGTTGTACTTGAGTGCTTGTGTTTCTGCTCACCTTGTGTACCCGACGGCTTGGGCGTGGGTCGCTCTCCAGGTGGTGGGGATGGCACACTGCAATTCCTTGTGTCAAGACTGAGTTGACTTGTGATGAATCGATTGATGCGATCAGGCGATGATCAGACGCAATCAAGCTTGAATCAAGTGCGATCATGTTTGATCAGCAGTGATCAGGCTTGGGCAGGCGCTAAACGTCGTTGATCAGCTGTGATCAGACTTGATCAGGCTTGATCAGGTGCTAAAAGTCACTGATCAGCTAGTTGGCGCGAGTTGCGAGCAGCTGAGCGCGGATCGCGAGTTGCAGAGTGTCGATCAGGTGTTGATCGGCGAAGGGGTACTTGATCAGGCAGCGTAAATCTTCACCACCTGATCGACGAGCCTCTTAAACTTGATACGCTCATAGAATACCCAATATACTATGTATTCTACGCTTAAGTTAAAAGGAGGGTCGATCAGTGACGGCTGATCGACGGTTTACACTAAAAATCCCACCAGTAGTTCCCGTAGGGCGCTTAAATCAGACGAACTACCAGGGGCCAAACGTGTACCAATGGGGGAAGAGGTGAAAGCGCACTGCTCGATCAAGTTCCCCAAAACCAAATAAAGGAAAACCTTTAAACAATTACCGCTGACACAGCAGGCGGAGTCGCGGGGCCAGTTCTTGACACTCTACCCCTGCCGGTGGGCCAAAAATGCACTAGGTTCTCCCGCCCTGGACGTAGAGATGCGTAGAGGTAGGGGAGGCACAAAGGTGCCGTCCTTGTAGTGTCCAAAGAGGTTCAACGTAAAATTAGAACTGTATTATTGCTTATATCCTAATATCTACAAAAAATCCTAATATCAGCCAATCAGAACTACCCATTCCTACGCATTTGTCGTCCATTCGACCTGATTCCTTCGCTTACCTTCGGGTTACCGTTAGGTAACTGTGCCAGTTGTCGCATCGTCTCAGACGTCCCGTCTACGCCTCGTCCCTGTCCGCCACCGTTGTGTCAACAGTTGTACTGACTGAGGTACCAACTGTGGTACCAACTGTGGTGCCCACTATCGTACCACCTTTTGTACCGACTATTGTACCGACAAAATTTGCGGTACATCCTACCACAGCTACCCCTATAGTGGTGTCCACAATTTTACCCATAATCACGTACCAATTTAGGGTACGCTTTACCACAGCAATAATAAAGTTCTTCTTTTGTGTGGTGAAGTGGATTCAAGATCTTTTGTCACTTTGTGTCAGCGGCACGACGATCAGCTTATCAGCTATCGGATTGGTGGAAAACAAGGAGGCTTTTAAATCTATCATGTGCAAGAAGTGTCAAGAACGCAGATTTTGGTAGGTCACATGATATTGCGTGTACTTTACATATTTCATGTTTGTACATATTGGGGACCGTAGGGAGATAGGATTGGTAAGTTTTGGTTTTTCCTTCTAAGAGTTTTTTGGTTTTCCGTCTTTCTTGGTCGTTAACACCTCAACAAGGAAGTCTTTCGCATCTTTGCACAGTACATCAGTCGCCTCCGCACGCCGCGGAGTGTTTGGGAGAAGAGGGTCGAGTAATCCCTTCTAGCTCATTATACACGGCCGGTACGCGTTACAGACTCACTTGGCCCGCCGGAAGTCCCTCGACGGAAGTACACATTGGTCGGCTTCGCAAGCCCAAGTTACACACGCTTGGAACGTGTAAAGAAGTTTTTGGATTTTTACGTGGATCGTTCGTGGAGTTTTTCACGTTCTCGTTGGGTCTCCATATTGGAATATTGGACTTTTCTTCATACATTTGTTGGGATCTACGATCGGTTAAGCCATATGCCCTTTGGAGTACACTTACTCTAAGTATAATTGATATGCCCGTACCCAGGGTGAAGAGTTCCGCCCAGGGTACACTACCCAGCACGGTCTCGCATTTTAGACCCAAATCAATTCACAGCGACGATTCACCAAGTGTGAAACCAGCCCATTCCATCGGGTACACAAGGTGAGATGGAGACGCGAAAATCGGACCAGGCGTCCTATGCTGATGATCGGTCGTCTGCTAGCAGCAAACGATCAGATCGGATCGTAGGCGAAGGTTCGCGGGGTGCCCCCCCGTCAGTTGGAAAGCTGGGCACGATGGTGGTCAGGTTCTCGACACTACGGTGTTCGATTTTGAACTTGACTCCACCACATTTGCGTCCGATCATCTAGATCACCGATTGGGACGGTGTGATCACCTCGCGCCTCCCTCTCTTTTGCATACGCACCCTTACACGTCCCGGGCGGGAGCACGTAGTGCACTTTTTCGCCCACCGGCAGACGTAAGGTTCTTCAGAACTACCCCTCAACTCCACCCGCTGTGTCAGCGGCTTCGATTGTAAAGGTTATTGGGAACGTGATCGAGCTGATTGCTCTCCTCTCTTCCCCCATTGGTTTGCATCTATCTCCTAGAAGTTCGGCTGATTTAAGCGCCCCTTGGGAACTCTAGGTGGAATTTTGTGAAATCGGTCGATCTACACATAGAAAGTGCAGATCGACCCCCTTCCTCTTGAGCTTAGGCTAGTAATACATAATATATTTGGTATTTCCTTAGCGATCTAGGATTAGGAGGCTCGGCGATCAAGTGGTGAAGACTTCCGCCACGTGATTAAGTATCCCTTCGCTAATTACCACTAGATCGACACCGTGACACCGTCGATCTGCGCTCATCGATCTGCGACCTGCGATCTGCGATCATCAACCCGCAATCTCTCCAATTCGTACAAGATCAACGAGATCGATCTAGACCTACGATCACCGATCATCGATCTCGATCTGCGATCTGCGATCATCCGAAATCTCGTCGATTCAGCGCAAGATCAAATAGATCGATCTGCGATCATCGATCATCGATCATCGATTTTGATCATCGATCATCGATCATCGATCTGCGATCCCTGATCTCCAGTTTATCCCCGCGACCTCAAGTCAGCGATTTTTGGCACCTGATGGACACCCGTCGATCTGCTACGAATTCACCTCGATCTGCATCGGAATTGCGCGAATCTACGTCCCAGTAACCTGGAGAGCGACCCGCGCTTAAACCGTCGGGTACACAAGGTGAGCAAGACATAGGCCTGCCACAGGACAACCTGAGGACCCCCTTCGTTAGTCGGTAGTCCGGGCGCTAGGGGAACGCCTGATCGAACCTCAAAGATTCTGATCAGCCGCTCCACCACACGTATGCAATGAAAGGGAGGCGCGAAGTTATCACGCTGTCCAATCGATGATCTAGTTGATCGGACGCAAAAAGAGAACTGTGGTAGATCGTGCTATAAATTGGGCCTAATTAAGGGCCTAATTAGGGGACTGACTGCGGACACAAATTGGGTACGTAATCGTATACGATTGTGTGTACCACGGTGTATACAGTTGCGTGTACAACCGTGGTGCTCATAGAAAGGACATAGACGGGGCATGGGAAGATGGGACGATTACATACAGATACTCAACGAACACCGACGAACAACGGATAAATCAGGTCGACTGGTCGACGGAGGACGCTGGAATGGACGGTTCTGATTGGTTGAAATTAGGGAAATGGTAGATCTATGGATATAAGTGATAATAAAGTTCTCCTTTTGCGTACGATCGGGCAGATCGTTTACAGGGACAGCAACTTAGGGCCTCCCTTCTTCTAGTATACACCTCTACGTCCCGGGCGGGAGCACTTTGTGCGTTTTTGGCCCACCGGCAGACGTAGAGTGTTGAGAACGTGACGCAACTCCGCCCGCTGTGTCATCGGTTCTTATTGTAAAGGATTTTGGTTCCGGGAACGTGATTGAGCAACGCTCTTACCTCTTCCCCGTTTGGTTCACGTTTGGCCACTAGAGTTCGGCTGCTGTAAGCGCCCCACGGGAACTCTAGATGGATTTAGTGAAATTTACCCCCCTCGTACGTCTAGGCTAGGAATACATATATTTTGGTGTTCCTTTAGCTGTTTAAGACTCCAGAGGCTACGCGATCAGGAAGTGAAGACTTCCGCTGCCTGATCAAGTACCCCCTTTGCCGATCAACACCTGATCAACACTCTTCAACTTGCGACTCGCGTTCATCTGCTCGCAACTCGCGCCAACTAGTGCCTGATCGACTAAATCGATCAGACCGATCAGACCGATCAGGCCGATCACGATTTGACTTTTTACTATTGGCTCTGATCACCCCTGATCACCCCCTGATCAACGACCAAAGGTCCGGAACAGCGACTATTTGCGCTTGGTCAATCCTGATCAAGTTTGATCACGACTGATCGCATCAGTCGCTTCGTAACAAGTTAACTCAATATTGCAACAAGTAATTGCAGCGTGCCATCCCCGCCACCCAGAGAGCGATCCACGCCCAAGCCGTCGGGTACACAAGGTGAGCAGTAACACAAGCAGTCAAGAGACAACCGGAGGACCCCCTTCGTTAGTCGGCAGTCCGGGCGCCGTGGTAACGCCTGATCAAGCGTGAAAAACTTTGATCAGACGCTCCACCACAGAACTCTATTATTCCTTATATCCTAAAATCAACGAATTACCTAATATCGACCAATCAACTCTCCCCATCCTGATATGCATCATTAGCCTGTCGCTTACCATCGTGTACCTGTACCCTGCGTCGCTTTTGCTCCGGATGGCCCGTCCATGTTCATGACAGTTGACCAAAAATCTTCTATGCGCTTCTCCACATGGTCCCCTCTAGCTCATTTTTCCTGTCCAGGACACGCAGCTCCACCGGAAGTCCCACGACAGGAATCAAGCCACTTAATTCACTCACCCTTCAATCCTCACACGTTTGGAACGTTTTATTCTCTTTTGTATTGGCTGGGTCCCACATCGCGTCTAGAGATCTGCCCCAGATTATTGGTTGGTTCAACGCGCCGTTCCGCCGGTCCGGCCCAAATTTCTATTGGCTGGGTCTACACACTGCTGCGCGCAGTCTGCCCCAGGATTTCTATTGGTTGTATCTCCACACCGCTGCGCGGTCTGCCTCAAGTTTTCTTCGCATTTGGAGTGGCGATTTCCGCTCAATTTGCAGATCCGTTCATTTGGATTATTTATCGTTGGTTTTCGGTACAATTTACCCCAGAAGTGGTACCATCCATATCTGTACCTATCAAGATCCATACTGCGCGACGGTCCACCGAGTGTGTAATCACCCATACCAATGGGTACTGTGGTGAAGTGGAATCTTTATTTACAGCATATAGAAGATGATCTGTGGTAGTTATCAATTCACGGTATAATTTTTACTATGCAAAACTCTACATGCTAGCACAATGTTGCCTTGACTTGATGTGGTGTCTGCAAACATTGAACATCAGCAACAAAGATTGTGTTGTACCTTCATCTTATAAACAATGCGAACGATGCGTCCGTCTCTAAGTAGTGTGTCTTGCATCCACACGATGTCTCATTACAGTCGTGTTGGTTTTAGCATCACAGCAGTGAAGGCTACGGCGCTAGGTCGCATGATATAATGAGGGAAAACAGACTGTGAAGATGAACTGTTAGCATTGCATAAGGGAGTAAAGACATAGGCGCAACTTACCAGCACAACGGCGGATTCGTGAAGCCAACGAAAAGTTATGCGCCCTCGGCTGTTCAGACTGTCCTGTAGCTGTGGGCGCTAGGGCGCGGGCTGTAGCAGACAAACCAAGCCACTAAAACAACTGTAAGCACCACTACAGAAAGCCAAGACACAGGCGCACCTTATAAGCATAGCGGCAAGTCTGGTTGTGGTGGTAAGCTCCCGGAAAGTCATGCGCCATCGGCCGCCCAAGTTGGTTAATTGGGCATTTTCGATTGTTCTCAAGTGGTTTTATTCTATTTAAAATATATATATATTCAGCCAATCACAGGCGACCCGCGACGGCCAACTCGCGACGGCCAACTCGCTCACGGCTAATTTGTTTGTGATTGGTATGAATGTGGAAAATAAGTGGAATTTTTGACCAAACAGGAGAGACATGCGACGGCCAACTCGCTCATGGCTAATTTGTTTGTGATTGGTATGAATGTGGAAAATAAGTGTAATTTTTTACCAATCAGGAGTGACATGCGACGGCCACCTCGCGACGGCCAACTAGCTCAATCAGATTACAGAGGGTTTCTGAAGTAACTGTCAAAGATGATCAATCAGGTTACAGAGGGAATCAGTGTTAGCTCTCAAGGATGATCAATCAGGTTACAGAGGGCCTCAGCGGTAACTGCCACGTATTGAAGTCAGCGCTGAAGTAACCACAAAGTAGTCGGTGAAAAAAGTGATTGAAGTTGATGTAAGAGGTATTAATACTTAATATAACGAAATTTCCCTTGAAGTGCGCATATATCTGGCGGCCGTAAAAAACATTCTTTTTGATTCCATACAAAAACCAAGTGTAATACAAGGAAGTCGTTGAGCGAACGCCCTAGCAAGTGGAGTTGCAGCCGTTTGAAGTGCGCTAGTGTTGGGGGCAGCCTGGAACAACCTTTTGAAGAGTACCCCAAGTGTAATTGATTGATTTGTTGGTTCGGACGGAAGTACAAAGTACCCGGGAAGTAAAACAAGGAGGACTGGCTTATTACCTCCTTGTGTTGTTAATTAAGTGGAATTATAATAATTTTCAACCCCTTCACGACAACTGGTGCCGCGACCCGGGACTAACGTCGACTTCAAATTCAAGCTTACACAATGGCATTAGTAACACAAGAAAATGGTCCAGATCTTTACTTTATACTAGAATACTCAGATGATGATACTAACAGGACTTACACATTTTCCGAAGCGTGTGCCAAGATGACGCAGTATCAACAACAGGTGCTCAGATTACCAGGTGATTCGAGCTGTTGGTTTTCATTATTTGAGATACGTAAGGTGAAGCAGGCTGCACCCAACTTTAGGGTGCGAGACGATATCACTACATTTGGAAATTTACAAGCATCTGTGAAGGCACTGGAGGATTTGTTCCCAAATTTAGGGTATGAGATTATCAGACGGGATGAGTATTAGAGTGCGTGTGATTAAGATTTGACACGGACCGCAGAAGATATTGGATTGATGATGTCTTTACTATTAGCATGAATCAGTGGGAAACATCGTTAATGGTATATCGAGAAGAAACTTACAATATCATTCCCACTTACTATATAATAGCAGACAACGTACATACACCGGTAAGGGAGTCTAAACCACCGGGTATGTTGGAGCTCATTGACAGAAGTGAGTCTGAAGAAGTACCACAGTTGCGACCTAGGAAAATTGCAAAAACTAAAAAGAAGTTGGAGTTTTCATCTGATGGCGATTAAATCATGTCCACACTCAAACAAGCTGGGATTAAGCAAGAACCAGGGGTGGCATCACCTAGCCAGGGTCCAAGGGCGGCTGCACCTAGACAGGGTTCAGGTATGGATGCATCTAAACAAGATCCAGTGGTAGCTAATTTGGTGAAGATCATGCATGATTGATATTTGAATTTGGAAGAGTTTGCTAAAGTCACGAAAGTCTTGTCGTCTAGTCGCACACCCAATATACCGAGAGGGGCGCCTAGTACTTCATATCAAACACCGGCTACGCATCCACGAATGCCTCATAGTACTCCAGGGTATGGTATACCTGGTGGAAGTGCAAACTCATGGGCACCCTCACCTTAACCAGTTACAGCCATCATTCAGAACACTGAGATAAAACCTTTTGATGGGAATAGGCAGAATGCCGGAAGTGCACGGGCTTGGGTCGCTCGATTCTCACACGTAGCCAATATATCACATTGGAATGATAGTCAACGTCTGGGAATGTTTGTTGATAGTTTGACAAGCACAGCGTCATGGTGGTATGAGCAACTAGCAGATGCGGTAAAGTATGTCTGGGGTACGGTGATCGCGCTTTTTCAGAAGAGATTTTGTGTGGACAAAGTGTCGCCTCGAGTTGTGTATTCAATATTGACGCAGAAACATGATGAGCTGGCTAGTACATATCTGTAACGATTAAACGCAGCAGCGTTGCGAGCAGGAATGGACTTTAGAAATGCGTTCAATGCTTCACTATTGGAAGAACACATTCAACAATTCTTTGATACCATTCATGATTGCACCATCAGATGCAGTATCATTATATCACTTTCTCAAATATTGAAGGCTAGAAAAATTACTGATTAAACATGAAGCGCGTCTTATTAGGCCTGGAAAGAAGGTAGCTACACGTAATAATGCTGACGCTACGTATGAAGACCCACAACCTAGCGTGCATAAGATGGGCGGGGAAGTACATGCAGTACAGCGGGTGCGACCGACGAATGAGGACAAGAGTGCGCGAACATCAACAAACCCTAATACTGACCATGTTGTGATATGTTAACACTGTAACCGACGGGGACATGATAAAATTCACTGTTGGAAACTGGTGTGGTGTGAGCATTGTGAGAACTTTGGTCATGAGGCGAAATATTGTCGGAAGTTCATCGAAGAGATGGCCGATATGCGTGCTAAATTGAAGTCAGGGGAGTTGACTAAAGCTCAGGTGGCGGAGCTGTTAAACGCCTAGCACCACAGTGCATTGCGACCACTGTCGATAGAAAAGGGGGGCATTGTAAATTGAAAGTGAAGCGAAACCGCTGTCACCCTGCATAAAGAAGAAAACCAAGAAAAATACTACATGTTGTATGTATGGATCACTCGCTTTTGATGAGGATCAAGAAAATAAGAAAAAGCAAGAAAAAATAGAAAAAAACAAGCTACTTCCAGTGAGTATAAGACACAAGCTGAACTGACGATAAGTGATGAAGTTACAGAGATTTCAGCATGTATCTGTGGTGAAGTGTACCACAAATTGGGTCACTTTTGGTCAAGGCAGTTGGTCGAGTTTCCGATTGGTATAAACAATGGGGGCTTTTTAGCCTATCAGATTCAAGGAGTATCAAGAACGCAGGTCTTGGGTGAGTCACCTGACATTGGGTATTTTACATAATTTTGTGTGGGTACATTAGGGACCATAGGGAGAAAGTATTTTTGGTTAGTTGCGGATTTTCCAAGTAAGAGTCTTTTGGTTGCGGATTTTCCAAGTAAAAGTCTTTTGGTCTAGGAATAAGTGGCAAAAACCTCTTCTGGTCTTGGTCTACACCGCAGCAAGGGGTCGCCGTTATTCTTTTCACGTACACTAGTCGCCTCCGCCCGACGCGGAGTGTTTGGGGGAAGAGGGTTGAATTATCCCCTCTCGCCTATTATAACCGGTCTGGACGCGCCGCACGCGCACTTTGGCCACCGGAAGTTCCTCGACGGGAGTACGATTTGGCGATCTCGACACTTTAACTCAAGTACGTTTGGAACGTGCTATTCACTGGATTGTTCTTTACGTGGAGATATCGTTTGTGGAGTTTCACGGGCATATTGGGTCTTTACGTGGACATATTGGCTTATTGTAACATTGGTTGGAGTTTAGACCGGTTTTGGTCTTCTCTCATATTGTTCAGGGGCTAGACCGGTTGATTGGTCTACCCTCTATGATTTCGTATTGGTCAGGTCTAGATCGTTTGGACGATCGACCTATTGGAATTTATCTTTTGGATGTGTTTCTGGTCTGTACGTAGATGGGGTGAAGAGTTCCGCCCTAGGTACACCTAGCCAGCACGGTCTCATATTCAAGACCGAATCAGATCGATCTGCGATCCCGATCCACCGAGTGTGTAACTATCCCATTCCATCGGGTACACAAGGCGAGATGAACTTAAGTGAATCGTACCAAGTGTCTTTGGATGATGACCGGTCGTCTGCCAGAAGCGGACGATCGGAACAGATTTCGAATGGAGGTCCGCGGGGTACCCCCCCCCGTAAGTTGGAAGGCTGGGCAAGATGGTGGTGGTCAGGTTGTCGATACAAATGTATTCGATTTCGAACTTGACTCCACCACATATCACACTGGTGGATAAAAATTTGGGAGAAGGAGTATGGAGAAGCCAACTAATGGAACGCCTCAACCCAAGAAAATGTTATTGTTGGACAAGGGGCGGACATAAATGGTGGTTCATACTCTGTGGAAGATAATGCTGTTGGATCTAAAGGAAGTCGGAACCCAGAAGAAGAGGATACAGCTGAGGTGGAGATGTAGAAGCCTCACAAAATAAAACGTAAAAGGAGAAAAATAACAAGACATTTCAAGAAAATAGCAAGAACCCTGACGATGTAGTACATCCCCAACACGAACCCATGTTGGTTGTGATGAGTAGAATGCGGACCCGAGTTGGTTGCATTAGGTGGAATAACAAAAGAAAAGCAGAATACAAAAACAAGATACATGTTTAGCCAAGAACTGGAAGTTTGTTGGAACATGTGGATACGTCACGTCGCCATTTAATTTTATTAACGCAATATGGTTAACAATGACGATGGTAAATATTAAGAGTGAGCCTATGAGTGCTCCATGAATTAAAATTAAGATGTGGAATTTGTGTATGAATAAGATCGTACGAAGAGAAACCTGTCAGGGTGCTAAAGGTATGAAACCTGTACGGCAGCAACAAAGAACGTACGAAGAAAAACCTGTCAGGGTACTAAAGGTGTGAAACCCGTACGGCTATTGTAAAAAAAACGAAGAAAACATGTATATCGAGGGCGACCGTACGAAGAGATACCCGAAAGGGTCCAGCAGATGCAAAACTGGTATGGAGAGTCACGAGATGTTATGAAAAAACTAATAAATAAATAAATAAAGCCATGGGGCAATAAACTGAGCACAAAGGAAAAAAGAAAAGGTTGCGCAGCAGCTTGATACAGAAAGTGAGGAGCAAGAGGAGAAGGCGGACGGACAAGTCGAGAAGAATCCAGTGGTGTAAAGCATGGAAAGGGACGAAAATGCACTGAAAGAGCTTGCTCGAGTGAGGACGATAACAAACGTGTGCTAGCGCTAGAAATGGGGCTGCGAGTGCGAGAGTCGCAGCTCTTGGCATCGTCGACGATTGTGCGAGAGCTGCATGACGAATTAGACAAAAAATGTCGTCGTGAAGTAGTTGCAGTGGAACGTGCGCAGTATCTAATCGATCAATTGGGAAAGATTGCAGCGTGAAGTGGCTAAATTGACGCAGTTGCAGTGGAACGTGCGCAGTATCTAATCGATCAATTGGGAAAGATTGCAGCGTGAAGTGGATAAATTGACGCAGTTGCATCGAGAGTCAAGTCGTAGCCAAAGTACCGAAGTCCAGATACTGCGATTGATAGCAAAGAGGAAAAGGAAGAGTTGTCCTTATCGCCGATTCAGTCGAGGAGTATTACACCGTTGAATAATATACTACAGAGCCATGTAATGACTTAATCAATCACGAAGCTTGATCCACTGTCTTCGGTAAATACAAACGGTCGAAATCAATCGGGAAGTAAATGACTCGGCTGTATGGTCGAATGACCAGTTAAACTACTTTCTAAGCGACATGATGCTGGAGATGGAAGGGAAGCGGAAGAATAGTCGCCCTGACATGCATCGAACGGATGATTTTTTGACAGACGATCAGCTCCGCTTACTCCAGAATACAATGCACAGATCGAATCCAAACGTGCTTTTCGTGAGGTATCTGTCCTTTCTACGCGATCGTGATTATCAAGATGCACTTGATAGTTTGCACCAATATCAAGGCGCGTTATCACCACTACAAGACCAATCATTGAATGATTCTGATGGTAACGATGGTAATAGACTCCCATCCGCACCGTCACAAACCGTTGGATCGCATTTTTGAGGAAATGTCCTTCAGTATGCAGCGCTGAATTCACGACGGGATTCGACGGGACAATTCGAAGCGACATAACCGATATATTTGACACAATGACCAACAAGAATGGCGACTTCCGCAAGCGTTTACGCAATCAAAACTCCATTCAGCTCATGGGTTTTATTGACAATTGTTTCCACGTCGATGTGGACGAAACTACAGAGGAAGGAGAGCTACGCATTCGCGGCTATGAGACGCTCATCAGAACAAGCACGGCCGTCCTCTCGTGCATTCAAGTCCTGCGTCAAATTATCGGGGAATATGCCTACGGTCGCATGGGTCGAGAGTTGCAACATCTTTCGCTAACAGTTGCGTCGTTTGAGCGAGTCCTCTACACTTTCATTAAGGAGGAGGTGGTCATGGCCTCGAAACATTTTTCGAGTCAGCCACCCGTCGACTTTCGTACGAAAACAGCTTTGAAAGATATTATACCATTGATTCCAACAGAGGAAAGGTTTACGATTTTATCAGGTGGCGTAGCGTCACTTTTGCGGCATGCAACCAAATCGCTGGAGGAGACACGTCAAGTGCTCGAAAAGTTGCAGTCTGGATACAATCCAGATCGAGAGAACCAGTAGTCCAGGACGTCTGTGGTTCTACTTGTGCTCTTCGTGTTTCTCTACAAAAGATTTCGGATTCGAACGTCATATAAAGAATTTTTGATGCAGGTTTTACCGACCCGACAAATGATTAAGTGGGGAGTTATGCTGCTGGTAGCTATCGACTATTGGAACCGCGCCATTTATCGCTTTTCAAACTTGAGACGTATTAAAGTGCACCACGCTCGCGCTTTAATGGCATTGAGGCTTTTCTTACCGAGTCAGCACGTGCTGCAGCGTGCTCAGCCAATCAGCAATGCATCGGACAACAGACCGCTGATTGATAATCCGATGGAGGCAGATATTTGAAAAATGCAACGACGCTGCTGATTGAAAGAGTGCCGCTTCCTGCTGAGTATTACGATCGGTCTTCAGAGCCGTGGGGATTTACAGCTTTTAAAATTGGCACAAATGTTTTGACTGCATCAAGTGCCTTTGCGCACTCAATTGTAGGATTACAAAACAAGCTGCTGCTTCGATTTCTGGGTTCGCCCTTGCTTGTTACGGCCATACCGTACTATGCAATTCGCAACGCAAAAGCAGCACGGTACACAACGCGTACGCTAATCGATCACCCCAATGTGGATGTGATTCGAATGGCCTGGCAGATAGTCGGCGAATCGAAGCTAGCTCAGCTAATTACAAGCTTTCAGTCTCCTAAGATTTCTGTGTTTGAGAAGCAATATCTGGCAGGAGATGGATCAGCTCTTCACAAAGAACGCAAAGATTCATCTGATATTGGTATTTATTTTTCAGTGCACGGTCGATGGATTCCGTAATGTCCGGAACGTGGACTAATTCCTGTACTACCTTAACGACGGGCATTATCGCATGTGGTTTGCCTGCGTCGCGTCCCGTTCTTCTTTACATCAACGGTGGACGGTTTTTTGGACGGTTTATCGCAAAGGACTTTTACAACTTAACAAATTGGGCTTGTGTGCTAAGTGCAGTCATCGTCTATGTTGATTACGGTCTTGCACCAGAGATCCAGTACCCACACTCGATAAATCAGTGCTACACAGTATACAAATGGGTGCTTTGTGGTGGTTTGGGCTTTCGACCGAGTAAGATAGCGATATTTGGTGAAAGTGCTGGTGCAAATATTGGAGTTGCGCTTTGCATGCGTTGCATTCAAGACAGTGTCGATTTGCCGAGTGGAAACGTGTTTATGTTTCCAGCTTTAAATTTACATATGTCTCCGTCGCCTTCGCGATTCATCCACCAAAACGATCCCGTGCTGCCGCGCGGCATTCTTGAGCTCGCACTCACGTCGTACTACGCTTCGCACGGTCACTCAAACCAGTACAAGCTCAATATCCACGACCCGTGCGTGTCACCAGGTTTGGCCGAAGATTCCTTGCTCGAACAATTTCCTCCGACGTCACTCGTAGTTGGAGACATAGATCCCCTACTTGATGATAGCGTCGATTTCTACACGCGCCTTTCGTTTTGGAACGTGCCGTCGAGCCTGAAAATTTACGCGGGACTCTCGCACGGCTTTCTCAATTACGGGGATTTAGTTCCAGAAGCGAAAAGGCATTGACGAGACCTGTGAGTGTGTACAAGATTATCTTGATTGCGGTAGAATAGCCGGGGCATTTTAGATATGGAAAAGGGTGTGACCGACTTCTTTTGCTTATCACGGTTACTTGCTTCCGACGGTCCGCACATAATTTAATTTTATCACGGTCCCATTCACATCTATGGAGGTGGAGGGTCAGCTGATCAAAAGTGGCATTTCAGAGTGCGAAACTCTAGACCTCCTCCGCTTGTGCTTGTCGTCAGTGCCGCAACACAGAGACTCGTGTGTCGGCTCTAAAGATGATATGGTCACTGCACGTTAAAGGAACAACTATCTACAGACAGCTCCCCCCGCCGATTTGATTCTGAAGGAGTAACTGGAGCACTTATGACAGCAGCTCCAAAGTTGCGTGCAGTTCTCATGGAAGCTTACAGAGCTTTATGTTGCGTCGATCTATTGAAGCTAACGCAATGATTGCTGCTACCACCACCCCAATTAAACGACCGTTTAGCTACATGGTACTATCGTGCGTCTACAAGATGCATGGAATACAGAAGACCCTGGGCTCACCACGCTACACTCTCATAAGAAGATTGCAAAGGCGGAGGCAGCACAGAAGACATTGATTAAACGACAAGAACAAAAGTGTCGTGAAGCGGACCCAAGAATTTTGGTCGGTAATGGACCGATCGGCCTGTCGGCGATCGGATTGGTGGAAAGTCAAGAGGTTTTTGGGTCAGTCATGTGCAAGGGGTGTCCAGGACACAAATTCGGGTAGGTCACATGAGATTGCGTGTACTACATATTTTCATCTTTGGTACATATTGGGGACTATAGGGGGGTAGATAGCAAGTTGGGGATTTGCAAAGTTGGGGATTTGCGAAGTTGGGGATTTGCCAAGTTTGGTTTTTTCTTTCTTTTGGGTTTTGCTTCGTAAAGGTCTTTGGCTTTTAGCTTCGCTTAAGTGACCGTTGGACCCCCAGCTCAACCGGGGTCGTTTTCACCTTACGCGTTAGTCGCCTCTGCACGCCGCAGAGTGTTTTGGGAGCGGAAGGTCGAGTAATCCCCTCCAGCTCATTATACCCGTCCGGGACGCGTTATAGACGCATTTGGCCCGCCGGAAGTCCCTCGACGGGAGCGTACTTTGGTCGACCCCGACCGTTAAGTTGCACACGTTTGGAACGTGTTATTTTTTTTCACCTATTGAATTATTTCGTGGAGATATCGTTCGTGGATTACGTCACGTTCTTATTGGATCTCCCTATTGGATTGGATTATTGGACCTCATTGGATTACCGGAGTTTATTTCCCATATTGGCCGGGATTTACGATCGGGTTAGCGATCTGCCCTCGGGAGTATACGAATTTCGAGTATAACCGGTATACCCTTACCCAGGGTGAAGAGTTCCGCCCCGGGTACATCACCCAGCACGGTCTACCGCATTTAGACCACAAGTCAGTCCCAAGCACCGATCCACCGAGTGTGTTACCAGCCCAATCCATCGGGTACACAAGGTGAGATGCGAAAAAAATCGGACCAGGCGTCCAGTGCTGACGATCGGTCGTCTGCCGGCAGCGGACAATCCGATAGGATCGAAGACGAGGGTTCGCGGGGTACCCCCCCCCCCCCGTAAGTTGGAAGGCCGGGCACGATGGTGGTCAGGTTCTCGACACTTCGGTGTTCGATTTCGAACTTGACTCCACCACAATGGTGCGCGTACCCGGATCACTTGGTGATCGTGGATATCACCGCAGCTATATTCAGCAAAGGATTAATTACAAGGAATTGAATGTGGAATCGTTCTGGAGAGAACACAAGGAACGGCTATCGCCTTATGTTTTTGTTGTTAATAAGGATGGCGATGTCCGATCTGGCCGGGTGGAGGACCGGATCGGGATTAATAAGTTTTTTCCTCCCCATAAGGCTCCCACCGGAGCCGATCGGGACTATAGCAGGTCTTGCTATAGTTCCGGAAAGGATCAGGACTTTTGTCCTGATCCTATGTATTTGAATGAATGTTTGGATGAGAAGAAAATAAAAAGCGAAAACCACATGGAGCCTGATCGGAACGATCCAGGCCAACACCCCAAGGTTCCCAAGAAGAGGCTCAGAATGCCGTCCGAAGAAGACGACCTGGAAGAGAAGTCGCAGGTCGGGGATGGGGTCATCGAAGAAGAATACCTGACCATGATGTACTACATTCATAAGTTGAAGCGATTTATTCGCAAAGACCAGGTCATGCAAATAGTATACCCCCAGATCCCCGATCGCCTTCTCGGACCCTCCACCGAGCCAATCCGAAGCGACCGACCATTGCCATTGGTGAGGAACCTGCTGGCGATGTTGGCCGAGGTTGGCATGAAGATGCGAAAGCCTTCTAACGTGCAGAAGCTTTTCTATCTGGACACTTGGAGGTTGGAGTTGTCGTTGTTGACCTTTCACGACCATTTGGTGCCGTTGGTGGGGCCGGTCCGCCGCCCAACTCCCACCGCGGCATTGAAGGTCGCTGAGACTATTGAAATGGATGATGATGCATGCTCCGACGATAAGTCGTTATATCAATCTCCACTTGCCTCGGATAACTCATCGGAGTTGGAGGTCGGTGTCGAGCGGATGACCATGGGGTCGGACCAGACCCCATGAGAGCATAAAAAGGACATGCGGCAACAAGGGGCTGCATGCCAGTCGGGGCCCCAGGTGCCCCCAAAGGCTTCAGTACCTCCAAAGGAGGATACCCACACGTTGCCCATGACCCAAGCCATCGTCCAAGCGATGTTCGAAGCGATGATGGAACGTTTCTTGGGAGATCGATGCCGATCACCTCCGCGCCCACATCAGGACCGGTCTGCCCGGCAAAATGTCAATATTTTCCGGGATGTGGATATGGAGTCAGTGGCATCAGCGGATAAGCATATCCACGGTGTTAAGCCAGTTGGAAAAACAAAACGCAAGTCGCAACCATTCCGACCGCGCCGACCGAGCAAGAGCAGCGATTACGACATGGAGTCGGTCGGCGACATGGGTGACCACGATGGGTCAGACGGTACAGGGGAGGGCAAAGCACGTAAGGCTAACCTAGCTCCTACGACCGCATATGATCTTGGATCTGCCGCGATCCCACGTATTCGTATGGCTGCGACTACGGACCTTAAAGACTTTACCGGCAAGGACGCCGGCGAAGAGCAATCCAGGTCGTGGTTTGGTCGGGCCAAGTCTGCTTTCCTACGGGATCAGAAACCTAGAAACGAACGGTGTCTGATCTTCAGGGATCTGCTAAAAGGACCGGCTGCGAACTGGATCCAACAGTTGGGTCGGGATGTCCGGTCTGACTGGGATCTGCTATGTGCAGAATTTGAAGGGTACTGCAACTCCGGATTTTCTACCGCCCGCAAGTATCACCATATGCAGAAGGGGGCGACGAGACGCCGATCGAGTATTTGCACCGCCTGAACGTGGCTGCACTCCGCGCCGGAATAGTAATCAAGGAAGGCAACCCGCCGACCGGTGCCGCTATGGAGCATGTGGGTCACTACATTAGTACCCTGGATGACCAAGAGCTGGCAGATCAGCTTACTCTGATGCGCCTAAAGGATGTTACGGAAGTGGAACAAACGTTGCAGACGATGCAACACTCGCGCAGTATGAGGGCGAAGGTCGCCGTTGGATCGGGTCGATATAGATCCAAGACCCAGGCCGACCCCGTGAAGAGGCCATTTACTAGATCGTCCCCTGCTGTCAAAGCGATTGTGACGGAAGACAGCACTGGGTCGGAAGAGGAAAGCAGCGGCCTGTCCAGCCAGGAGTCGGATGAAGACCAGTGCCGCCACGTTTGCATTACGGAATCCGCCCCAAGAGCCCGATCGATGCCTAACCAGGCAGATCGGAAGGGCAGGAGCGGGAACAAGTCTGACCCGGACCTACCTCGCAAGAAGTGTGTTCAATGCGGGTCGAGTAAGCATGACGGTGGGGATTGCTGGAAGAAGTTGACCTGCAAGAAGTGTGAAAGACGCGGCTACCCCACCGATCACTGCCTCTTCGTGTGCAAGTCATGTGGAGAGATCCACGAGGCCGGCCAGTGAAAGATGGAAGAATTTTTTAATCTGATGCGAAAATGGTATGTGCCGAACAAGCACGCGGGGATGCTTCCACCGGACGTGGAAAAGATGTTAAACTAGAACGCTCGCCAGGTTGTAATCTGGATCGAGCCGAGCGGTCTACGTTTGGCATCTATGCATATGTCGGCAAGGAGAATAAAACCGACAATACATGTTCTATTCGCAATCGCGTCGGTCGGGACCATCCGGTCTACAGTCTTAAGACCGATAAATATTCCCGATCTAAGGTGGTCATGTGGTTGGATTTGCTGCCGGGGGAGTCTCGAGGATACTGGAAGTATCATGCGCCCGATAAATGGTTCAAGCAGACGAAAGCCTGTGGCAAGATTAATAACCAGAAGGCGACGACGTTGTTCTACTCTGGGGCCGAAGTCTCGATTATCGACTCCGCCTTTGCTCGTAAGGTCGGATGTTGTATAGACGACACCCAGATACAAGAATGCGTCGGAATTTGGGAAAATTATTACATGACCGAAGGAAGGATGCGCGTGAAGATCACCCTATCGGGTTCGTTGGTCTACTTCTTCAGCGCTTGGGTTGGCAAGCTGGACGGTCAGGATGCCCTGTTAGGCATGGATTTTATGGTGCCGGCGGGTATTCGACTGGATTTTTCTCATGGGGTTCTTACACTCCCGGATGAGGTCCAGATCCAGCTAGCTGGTCGGCGGCCCCTATACGGATCGTATACCGATCTGGTCAGGTGGTATCAAGATGTCACCGTTCCAGTCGGTCAATCCGCAGATGCCCCGGTCGATAAAGGTTTCAGATCAAGGAAGTTATGGGTGACCAGGGGCGACCGGTGGGTGCCGATCTTTGTAAAGAGTGCCGGCCGGTTTGATTACGTTCGACTCACCAATATCGGTGACAAGCCGCTTACACCCGACAACAATGCTATCGTTGGCATGTGGCTAGCGGAGGGGAAGGTGCCAAGAAAGGCGGGGTTCGTCTCGATCCGATCGAGACGGTATGTCGAGTGGCAGAACTTGGCATACCAAGCGACCACCGATCTGGTCAGCAATGATGAACCGGTGGAAGAAGATACCTCACCTATGGTGGAACGACCCAGCTATGCAACCCCGAAGAAGATGCTGGTCCGAAGAAAGGCGCCGCAGTCGCCGGACACGGTGGACCATCAAGCAGATGATTCAAGGCTTGTCAACATTGTGGTATCACATGAACAGGCGACAGAGGAGCCGGAACCAGAAACGGAGAAAGGAGAACACGGGATTGCTGGGGCGGACCACGATGGCGCTCCTAAATAGGTCGATGTTGTTGATGAGCAGACCGCCGACCGGGAACAGCAGTGTGCAGCCGATCGGGACGGTTTGGGCGATGTCACCCCAGAAGATGACCAAGTTTGCATACATGAGGGAGGGGATCAGTACATTCAGGAGCTGGAGAGCCAGATGACAGTCCTTCCTGAAGTGTATGCCGATCCGCCCGAAGTCACCTGGGACGATCTTTAAGTGGGTGATCGGGATGTCAACAGTCCCGACCAGATTGATCAGCTTAAGAAGATAATCTGGAAAAAGAAGCACCTGCTGATCGGGAAAGGCAATTCCCTACCCTCTGCTGCTCGAGGAGCATTCTGCGACATCGATGTTGGTGATGCCAAGCCGATGGCTCAGAGATGCCGACGTGTGGCGCCACAGTACCGGGAGAAATTATCTGATCTGATTAAAGGACTGTTGGCTACCAAGATCATCAAACCGTCGACCTCGTCTTGGGCCTCGCCGATCGTGATTGTAATCAAGAATAACGGCGTCGACATCAGGTTGCGCATTGACTATCGGTTGGTAAATCGGTTGACCAAGCATATGGTGTACCTGATGCCGCTGATCAACGATCTGCTGGAAGACGTGTACAAGACCCTATGGTATTGCTCGCTAGACATGGCAAGTGGATTCTGGGTGGTTTCGATGACCGATTGGGCTCGCGAGATTTCTGCATTTGTTACGCCGTTCGGTCTGTTCGAGTGGAACCGCATGCCGTTTGGTTTGAAGAACGTGCCTCAGATCTACCAGAGGCTGATCGACAACGCATTATATGGACACTTCAAGATCAGTACCGATCGGGACCCCACCGAAAACTATGTTGTATTTACAGAGGGTGAACCCGATCGAGGAATTAGACCGTCCGTTCTGGGGAGGCGATCGTACATCGACGACATACTGATCACTGCCTCATCATGAAGCGATCTGTGCGAGAAGGTTGAACGGTTGTTGGAGACATGTGATCGCTGGAACCTGTCGATCAGTGCTGTGGAGAGTTTTTGGGGCATGTCCAAGGTCGCCTATTTGGGTCATATGGTATCAATCAGCGGGCTAGAGGCCAATCCTAAAGATTTGGAGTCACTAAGCAACCTCCCGTTTCCCAGATCACTGAAGGCAATGCGGTCCTTCCTAGGGATCCTGAATTACTACATCCGCTTCATTGAAGACTTCGCGGTCTACGCGGCCGTGCTGTACGAGCTCCGGGAAGTCGACTATCATATGTTGCACGAAGCAGATCGGGAAACTTTACGAGAGGGCTGCGACTCCGATCGGGCTGCAGAATTACCGCCGATGGAGGCAGATGACTATATGAAGCGTGCACAGGTTGCTTTTGGTATGTTGAAGGCTAAGATGGCGACGGCACCGATTCTCAGGCACTTCGATCCGGAAAAAAATGCCGACCGTCATTTTGTATGCTAGTAAGTGGGCCATTTCTGCCACTCTAGCGCAAGAACATGATGAAGTGTACCACCCGGTCACTTTTACGAGCCGGACATTGAAGCCGAACGAAGTCAAATATGGGATCGTCGAAAAAGAAGTTCTGGTCTTACTACGGATTTTGGATGTGTGCTATAACCTGCTGGTCGGCCGACCCATAAAGGTCCTATCAAGGAAGTCAACATTGGCCTGGTTGATATCCGCCACTGGGATGGACGGTCGGCTCGGCAGATGGTCAGCGATCCTGTCACAGTGGTCTCTCGAGGTCGTCAAGTGCGTCAAATGGGAGGAAGAGATATTGGGCACATTGGCTGCCAGCATCACCCCTCGGTCTGAAGTGGATGAAGCTCTGACGGCGATTGCCCCAAGGAAACAACCTCGACAGTCTATATCACGGCCTCCACCGACCGTCGATCGGGATGAGGAACTCCTGGTCTTGAGTTTGGACGGGTCGGCTAGCGTGAACAAGAAGGTCGGCCTCTATAGCACCATACTGTGGAAGTTACCACAATGGTCTATAGTTGCAGCAGCCGCCGATTTCACGCCGGACATAACGGTCAACGAGGCGGAATATCGGGGGCTCCTTCTATGTCTCGACCTGCTGTCATCACAGAAGAAAGGTCGGATCATCATATGTGGTGACTCCAACCTGTTGATAAGGCAGATCACTGGGGAGATCGACTTCAAGGCACCACGGCTGAAGTTGTTAAACGACCGGGTGATGAAGGCGTTAAAAGACTACCCAACCACGATATATTGCACGTGAAACGGGATTGGAATAGAAGCGCCGACCATCTCGCTACCCAGTCCATGCGGGGCCAGATCGGGGTGACGATCACCGAGGAGGCCGTTCTACTTGATCTAATGGATATAAACAGGCTACCGGAGGTGATCAAACCCGAGGACAGACCCGACCAGGTGCATGTGATGGCTGAGACTGGATCGCGGACTCAGAAGTCTCGCCGATCGTTCCCGAAGAAAAGGCCGAGTGAGCGCGTTGTGCAACAGCTAAGGGCGGAACGGATCCTCAATGCGCAGGACGAAGAAGAGTGGATCGTCAACCTGAAAGCATACCTGCGCGGTGAATTGGCCAAGTTGACGAATGATCAAGAAAAAGAGTGTGCCAAGATCGCGGACAGCTACGAGGTGGATGACAATGGACTGATATCTTACTGACGCGATGTTGACCAAGACAGTGCATATCGAGACCGACTGGCGAAATTGGTGATCCCTGAGTTGCTGCAGCCGGATGTCCTTCATCACTATCATGTGAGTATAGAAGGGGGACATCAGGGCGTAGGCAGGACATATCACAGGATCAGGGCCCACTTTCACTGGAGAGGACTTATTCGGTGCGTGCAGAAATATGTGGGCTGTCGCACTGATTGCAAGACCGGAAAGGGTAGGCCGGTAATCAAGGGGCGATCGCCCGGGAATGTCGAGGCTACTTACCCTTTCCAGGTGATAGCAATGGACCACATAGCGTCGCTGCCCAGATCGACGAGCGGCAACACTGAGCTACTGATCTGGGTCGACCTGCTCACTGGTCTGGTGATTGCGAAGGCTAGTGCATCCCGATCTGCGGAGCAGATCGCCCAGATTTATGAAGAATGCGTATTCAGAAGGTTCGGTGCCAGCGAGGTTATCATACACGATCGGGAACCCGGTTTTATGGCCGAGGTGTTATGATCGTTCAATAACATGCTGGGCCAGAAACAGAGCGCGACGATGGCATATCGCCCGAAAGCGAACGGATCGTCTGAACGCATGGTGCAGACAATCACGAGGTCGATCAAGATGTATGTGGCCGATCCGTACCAACGTTATTGTGACAAGTATGCAGAGACCGGTATTTGCACTCAACTCTTCAACCGATCGGGTCCGAGGAAAAACGCCTTTTTATCTGGCGTATGGATGGGACCCTCGATCGACACTTGAAGCGGCGATACCGATCGTCTGCACTCGGACCCGCGACCGCGATGCCCATCGTTGGCGTATGCAGGTCCATAAGCACTATCAGTACGCGAAAGAATTCGTCAACGAAAAGTTACGTCAGGCCATACAAGATCGGGCAGACCGGAACAACGACCAAGTCCGACCTCATGGTATTGAACCAGGGGCGAGGGTATGGCTATACCTCGATCTGGTCAAGGACGGCTATGCGAAGAAGTTGGCTCATATGTGGCATTGTACTTTCCGTGTAGCAGAGATGATCGGTGAGCACGCGGACCGTCTGATCACGATCGGCACGTATTACGAAGTTTTTCCGATCGTGCACGTCTCCAAGTTAAAGCTGGTTAGAGAATTCCTCGATCGGCCTAAAATGCCCTGTCTGGTAGACGAAGCAGAGAGATTCGATTTCGATGAAGCTCTGCTGCCGGAGGACAGTTGGGAACGGCCATTGGAAGAGGACGAGTTCGAAGTGGAGAAGGTGCTGGATGTCCGATCGGTCAAGAAGACCCGTTTCGGCCGCACCCACCGAGAATATCTGGTCCGGTGGAAGGATCATGATGAAGAAACTTGGATCGACGAGTCCGACCTAAACTGTGGAGCACTGCTACGAGAGTTCGAGCGAGACCGAGACAGTCGGAATCGCCTCGCAGTAATGCAGACCCACGAAGACCAAGACCCACACTAGCGCCGATCAGTATATCGATTGGTGTGAATATGTGTGAGGTCGGAACTTTGTGAATTTATGATGAACTGTGATGAACCGTGACGAACTGGAGTAGTGGAATGACGAACGTAGTGATGATTCTCGCGATGTGGATGGAAATTGTATATGATAACGTGTTGATGCAAGCTTGGAGGAAATGGTAAATTTTGGTGAAGTGATTAGATGATCAGCAATGTGAAAGGAATGATGACATATATTACGAATTATCTGGTCAGCTAACTGCTGCATCAAGGATAACTATCTCCCCACAGGTGGCCGATGGTAAATGCCGGATGATCTTCGATCTGGTCAGGGCTGGTCGGTGCAATTCACTGATCTACCCTGGTGACCACGGCAGAGTAGCATCCGAAGTCCGAGATGGGAGGGGCCAACCTCCGGCCAACAACCCTTGCAATCGGGCATGCTTTTTCAATACAGAGGTGCCGGGCGGGAACGAAGGAACCGATCAGGTCGACCCGCACGTCGGCACAGCACCATCACCCTGGGAGATGGTCGGATTTTTATTCCCCGATGCGGGCTCCGCAGGAACGGAAGCTCGACGCCGATCCGACCGAGACTTGGATAAAGCGGTCATCAGATATTCGGAGTCACTGGATCCTCCCTCCGAGCCTTCTCCAGACGCGACCTCTATGCGCTTGGTGTGCGCGGCACGGGGTCGCGAGGGCGCACGAGATTTGGCGGGGACAGACTTGTCATCCGCGACCGATTCGGGACTTGAGAGATTCGCCGGCGTCTTGGCCTTCTTCTGGGGCACCGCGCGCTTCTCCTCGAGTTCGGAGTCGCGTGCTATGCCCCTCGCCCTCGAGCTCTTCGGCGCGTCCTTGCGCTTTTTAGACTGGGAAGTTTATGAAATTTTCGATGGGCCACTTTAGGCCAATGAATGGCGCCATATCTGGTCTTGATGTAGACCGACCGGAACGGACGATGCAGACCGGTCAGCATTGGAACGAACATCCGGACGCTGATGCAACAAAAAAAACAAGTCAGTTAACTGTTGATAGAATCGATTTACGGCCGCCCACGGCGATTTGATTCCTGGATCCAGGCGTCTGATCGGGCCTGGAAGGACTCAACCTTCCCGATCTGCTCCCGGACCATGACCTGCAATTTGCTGGTCTGCCTTTCCGGGTCACCACGTTGGGTGCGGAGCAGGACCCGGTCGGCCTGGTCTTCTAGCATCTGTCGGCCGACTACCGCGAGCTGTTCTAGGAGATGTGAACAATAAGTTTCCATACGGGACAAGTCATGGCGTGCGCCAATCAGCCCGTCCAAGATCGGTCGGAGATGATCGCGGTGACCACGAGACTGCCGATCCGCCGCGAATAAGGCGCCGAACGCCTTGGTGATATCAGCAGACAGTTGGTCTATAATGGCCAACTGGGACCGGGGCTCTTCGACTGTTTTTCGAAGTTGATCGGCCTCGATCTGATGCCGATCCGGTGTATCGGACCCCGGAGTGTTGGGTGGAGAGCTAAAAAAGGCTATCAGATCGGGCCGATCTGGTCGGCGAGTCAACATGAGGCGATGAAGGACGCAGGGCGCCTGCAGCAAGAAGGTCAAGAGAGGTCACAGGCGATCGGGTATGCAGAACAAGTAACTGGTGGAGTTGAAAATGGAGATCCATCCATTGGTCAAGTCCGCTCCGACGGAAATCGGGATTTGATGAGATCGGGCCGCTACCGTTGCGCGGCTGCGACACGACTCAGGGGCGGCTGTCGTGAAGCGGACCCAAGAATTTTGGTCGGTTCCGGTCAACAATGGACCGATCGGCCTGTCGGCGATCGGATTGGTGGAAATTCAAGAGGTTTTTGGGTCAGTCATGTGCAAGGGGTGTTTAGGACACAAATTCGGGTAGGTCACATGAGATTGCGTGTACTACATATTTTCATGTTTGATACATATTGGGGACTATAGGGGGTAGGTAGCAAGTTGGTGATTTGCGAAGTTGGGGATTTGCCAAGTTTGGGTTTTGATTTCTTTTGGGTTTTGCTTCGTAAAGGTCTTTGGATTTTAGCTTCGCTTAAGTGACCGTTGAACCCCCAGCTCAACCGGGGTCTTTTTCACCTTACGCGTTAGTCGCCTCTGCACGCCGCAGATTGTTTTGGGAGCGGAGGGTCGAGTAATCCCCTCCAGATCATTATACCCGTCCGGGACGCGTTATAGACGCATTTGGCCCGCCGGAAGTCCCTCGACTGGAGCGTACTTCGGTCGACCCCCAACGTTAAGTTGCACACGTTTGGAACGTGTTATTTTTTTTTCACCTATTGAATTATTTCGTGGAGATATCGTTCGTGGATTACGTCACGTTCTTATTGTATCTCCCTATTGGATTGTATTATTGGACCTCATTGGATTACCGGAGTTTATTTCCCATATTGGCCGGGATTTACGATCGGGTTAGCGATCTGCCCTCGGGAGTATACTAATTTCGAGTATAACCGGTATACCCTTACCCAGGGTAAAGCGTTCCGCCCCGGGTACATCACCCAGCACGGTCTACCACATTTAGACCACAAGTCAGTCCCAAGCACCGATCCACCGAGTGTGTTACCAGCCCAATCCATCGGGTACACAAGGTGATATGCGAAAAGAATCGGACCAGGCGTCCAGTGCTGACGATCTGTCGTCTGCCGGCAGCGGACAATCCGATCGGATCGAAGACGAGGGTTCGCGGGGTAACCCCCCGTAAGTTGGAAGGCCGGGCACGATGGTGGTCAGGTTCTCGACACTTCGGTGTTCGATTTCGAACTTGACTCCACCACAAAAGCTGACAGAAGTTGAAGAGTTAAAGAAAGACCATGTGGAACTAGATAGAGCCAAAGCAGAACTCAACGCGAATCAACGGCGTGCAAGCCAAGAAAACGAGGATGGAGTGTTTGTCTTAGAAGTTTCACGTTTTGAGGAGTATCATCTAATCAAGGATGCTGCGTAATTGAAGACAGACTTATTGTGAGATGAACTGAAATTGAACGTGAGACAACAAGCCGCGGATCAAAACGAAGTGGACATATTTACCCAAGACCACGCGGAAAATCAGAAGATGATCAGTATGCTGACGGACGATCTTAATTAAACGGATGAATTAAACAACAGCCCAAAGTACGCAATGTACACGGCTGGCCGAAATGCTGCCTCTAGTGCCCCTGGAAGCTCGAAATCCCGTCTTATCGTGGTATTCGCGTTAGAGAATCATGGCAACAAAAAGGCTTGCAGGGAGAAAGACAGGAGGATCCTGAGCCACCATCTGAGCAGAAAGCTGAAGACACGGGTCTTGAGATGCAGAACAATTTTGAGGGTCCGATGAACGACATGCCTGACGATGAAGAAGGCGAACAGAATGAAAGTGAAGACAGGGAAGAGCTTGATCGTGAAATGGGTGATTTGACCAGAATGATGAAAACGTCGTGGATGAAAACTATGGGGTGAAGATCTGACGACGATGAGGATAGAATTGACGAGGAAAAGATAAAGCTAGAGGAAAACTCCGAGGTGAAAGGCGAGGCACAAGAGGATGAGGTGCGTGTTAAGGACGGAGATGAGAAAAGAGAGGACAAGTCAACCGCTAAGGACGAAGACAAGCATGCTGATAGAAAACGTCGCTGCATGTGCATACGGAGAATACACGGAAGAAATACACAGACAGATTCGAGGTAAAGGGCACCCTAACACAAAATGTCTGGTACAAGAATTACTCACAGTACAAAAAGCAAGCTGCTAGCTATGTGTTTGAACAAGAAAGTGCTTGGAATAAGATGAGGCACATATGCAAGGAAGGTGACATATCATGTTTTGCCACGACTATGACTGACGATTCTTCACGTACATTTCTGAATTGGGGTTAAGAAGTATGTGTGTACGTGCAGTTTTCTCGCTGACGCTGAAGTTACGCAAGGGGCGATTGTGGTGAAGTGGAATCTTTATTTACAACATATAGAAGATGATCTGTGGTAGTTATCAATTCACGGTATAATTTTTACTATGCCAAAACTCTACATGCTAGCACAATGTTACCTTGACTTGATGTGGTGTCTGCAAACATTGAACATCTGTGGTGGAGTCAAGTTCGAAATCGAAAACATTAGCATCGATAACCTGACTACCACCATCGCGCCCAGCCTTCCAACTTTCGGAGGGGGTACTCCGCGGACCACCACTCGAGATCTGGTCCGATCGTCCGCTGCAAGCCGATGATCGGTCGTCATCAGAACCCACTTGGTCCGATTGTTTAGTGTCCATCTCACCTTGTGTACCCGATGGAATGGGCTAGTTACACACTCGGTGGATCGGGATCGCAGATTGGATCGAGGTGGTCTTGAATATAGAAGACCGATCTGGGTAGGTATCTCTGGGGCGGAACTCTTCACCCCAGACACAAACAGACCAAAAACACTTCCAAGAGATAACTTCCAATAGGTCTATCGTTCAAACGATCAAGACCTGACGAATACGAAATAATAGAGGGTAGACCAATCAACCGGTCTAGCCCCTGACCAATACGAAATAAGACCAAAACCGGTCTAGTTTCCAACCAATATTAAAACAAGCCAATATGTCCGCGTAAAGACCCAATATGCTCGTGAAACTCCACAAACGATATCTCCACACCAAGACCAACCCAGTGAATAGCACGTTCCAAACGTACTTGAGTTGAGGTGTTGAGATCGCCAAATCGTACTCCCGTCGAGGGACTTCCGGTGGGCCAAAGTGCGCGTGCGGCGCGTCCAGACCGGGTATAATGGGCGAGAGGGGATAATTCGACCCTCTGCCCCCAAACACTCCGCGGCGGGCGGAGGCGACTAGTGTACGAAAAGGGAAGAACGGCGACCCCTAGTTGTGGTGTGAACCAAGACCAAAGGACTTCCACTTAGAAAAATCCTGCGACCAAAAGACTTCTACTTGGAAAATCCACAACCAAAAGCCTCTTACTTGGAAAATACACAACTAAAATACTACTACCCTATAGTCCCTAAATGTATCCAAACAAAAATATGTAAAATACCCAAAGTCGGGTGACTCACCAAAACTTGCGTTCTTGACACTTCTTGAGTCTGATAGGCTGAAAAGCCCCCCTTGTTTAAACCAATCCGAAATTAGACCAAATGCCTTGACAAAACTTGACCAGAAGTGGGTCAAATTTTGGGCACGCTTCTCCACAGCCGCCCTGAGTCAGACCGTGTCGCACAACAACAACGGTCTGACGTCGTCCATCAAATTCAGTTGAACCTTGGTCATTCAGACTTTTCCGACATGGAGCAACCATCTTCTTCATCCGTTCCAGGTACTTGCACTTCTGGACTTGACCTTCTTGTATTTCATTAACGACCGTTTTTGTAGTCACCTCGCATACAACGTCATCGCATGTCATTTCGCCCGTCTGGTCGGTCCGGTCTGGCAGCCCCCATCGTTCTACTACACCTCAGACATCGGCAGTGCATCAGACCGGGACCGACGCGCAGTTGCAAGACTCACTTGAAGAGATCGCACGTCTCCAGGAGAAAATTGCTCAACAGACGATACAACGTAAGAATGCATGTCCGGTCTTCACCTTGGACCTGTTCTAACCTTCGTTTGCCTTCAGCCCGTATACCTCCAGCCCGTATTCATCCTGGCATCAGCAAGGCGATCAATGCCCTGCTTTGCCGCCGATCGGCAGTCGAACACGCATGACCTCCAGCTGCGTCAGATTTTGACCGGACTAATAAACGCGCGCAATAGGTTGACCCGCTTGGAGGCTCATCAGATTCATCTTCGGGAGCAGCTTGTGCCGGTCCAACAGCAGCAAGCAGAAGACCTACTTGACCAGACCACGTTGAGCATTCAAAGCGACGATCTCGAGAGGCGTCTCACCGAGATCCGAATTTCGATTCAAGACCAGACCGAGGAGGTCCGGTCTTGTGAACGCAAGTCGAACGATTGGACGCAGGCAGCTAACGGTCGTCGGGCGGTATTAAAAGAATGTCATCAGCGCTTGGTTGACCTGTTGCGTCCTCGTCGGCATCCGGTTGCTGCCTCCAGCGTAGACCGGTCTGTGTCGGCCGCCTTGGTGGACCTACACCGGGACCAAGACCAAGGCCGTTCATTGGCCGAAATTCTCCAGCCCGAAATTGCACACAAATCAAAGAAGCGCGCGGACGCGCCGGGTAGCTCGAGGGCGCGGGGCATAGTGCGCGACCCTGAACTCGAAGGGAAGCGTGCGGTGCCCCATAAGCGAGCCAAGACGCAGGCGCTTCTCGTGGGCCCAAGCTTGGACGAGGATGACGACAGTAACATCTTCAAAAATCAAGCGCCCTCGACCGCCGGTGCTGACCGTGACAAGTATTCAGAGTTCTCGTCCTGGGATGACTCCGGCGAAGACTCCGGTGATTCGGAGTTTGCTTCCCCCATCCCAACCAAGTCGCGAACAAGTCCACATGAAAGTTTTGTTCAAGTTGCATCGACTTCGGAGCAGACCAAGAAGACCGGTCCGCATGGTGGCGTTCCAACACCTCATGCGTCGACAAAGTCAACACCTACGGTCTTGCCTGGGACGTCCAAGCTCCACAAATATGCTTTGTTGTCCAACGTGGCAATCGACAGTTCTTCCCTTCCGCCACGAACGTGTGAGGATACTTTGCCGTGGTCGCCAGGGCAGATCGGTTGTTTACGCCGGTCCACCCTGACCAAGCAGCTCCTGGCCTGGTCTTTCTCTCGTCCAGACCATTGGCTTTTCCCGCCGGCGAAGAAAGTTCCTGCCGCGTCGGAATGGCGGCCGGACTTGATCACGTCGGCACAGATCTCCTGCTTGTACGCTGACGAGCCGTGGAAGATTTTCGAGCATCCCAAGCTGGGGTTCATCTTCCACTCGACTCCTTGGGCCAATGCTTTCATGAATCGGGTGAAATATTTTAACAATACTCACGCTCAAGCCATATGGGAGGCATCTCACTATCTGGTGCTTCCCCCTGAACGAGTTCGGCAAGACCCTGGATTGGCGAATATCCAGAACAAGCGCAAGCGGCGTCGGATCAGAGCGGGTGAGGCCTGGCAGTCCCTGTGCCAATATGTTTTGGACGGGATGCTGGCCCACGAATGCGACGTCGATGTGTTCTTATATCCAGTCGTACTTCATATGCCGCGGCGTCGCGTCGATAGGACCCAGCTGCTGGCTGACGGTGGCACATGGTACCCCGGTCTTGGGTGCACTACACCGGTCTTGGGTGCACTACACCGGTCTTGGACCTCAAGGATGCTTTGGTCCAACTAGACCAACAAGAACCTTGGCGTAACCAGTACCAGGACCAAGTTGAAAAGCATCCGTCGTTGACCGTCGGTCGTCTGTGGGTGATGGCGAGTGAGGTCGTAAGTAGTCGACCAGATAACACTTAATATATATCATCGTTCTTTTTCACATGTTTGGTCATCAAATCACTTGAGCTAATTCCACCACTTTCTCCAGAGTTGCACTAGACACGTTATCACCAACCGTTCCACTTACATCGCGAGAAAACAATCCACGTTCGTCACTCCACTATTCCAATTCGTCACATATTCACAATACACAATACACGAGGCACAAGACCTTCCACCTCTTCACGTCGGTCGGGAAGACCGATGCTACTGCATGTCTTGGTCTTGGTCTTCATGGGTCTGCATCACTGCGAAACGGTTCCGACTGACTCGGTCCCGTTCGAATTCTCGTAGTAGTGCTCCACAGTTCAGGTCGGACTCATCGATCCAAGTTGTTTCATCATGGTCCTTCCATCGGACCAGATATTCTCGGTGGGTCCGGCCGAACCTGGTCTTCTTGACCGATCGGACATCTAAGACCTTTTCCACTTCAAATTCGTCCTTCTCCAGCGGTCGTTCCCAACTGTCCTCCGGCAGTAATGCTTCATCGAAATCAAACCGTTCTGCCTCGTCTACTAGACAGGGCATTTTGGGACGATCAGGAAATTCTCGGACCAGTTTTAACTTGGACACATGTACGATCGGGAAGACCTTGTAGTCCGTGCCGGTTGTTACTAGACGGGCAGCGTGTTCACCAATCAGCTCGGCAACACGGAAAGGACCGTGCCACATGTGAGCCAGCTTCTTCGCATAGCCCTCCTTCACTCGGTCTAGGTACAACCATACCCTCGCCCCTGGTTCTATACCGTGGGGTTGGACCTGGTCGTTGTTCCGGTCTGCCCGGTCTTGTGTAGCTTGACGTAACTTTTCGTTGACAATTTCTCTTGCATGCTGGTAATGTTTCTGGACCTGCATGCGCCAACGTCGAGCATCACGATCGCGGGTCCGAGTGCAGCCAATAGGTATCGCGGCTTCAAGAGTGGACCGGGGGTCCCATCCATACGCAAGATAAAAAGGCGTTTCTCCTCGGACCCGATCGGTCGACGAGTTGAGTGCAAACACCAGCCTTTCTGCGTATTCGTCCCAATCGCGCTGGTCTGGATCGGCAACGTACATCTTGATTGCTCTTGTAATAGTTTGTACCATACGTTCTGCCGATCCATTCGCTTGCGGACGATATGCCATCGTCGCGCTCTGTTTCTGGCCCAGCATATTGTTAAACGACCGGAACACCTCGGCCATGAAACCGGGTTCTCGGTCGTGTCTGATGACCTCGCTGGCGCCGAACCTTCGGAACACGCATTCTTCGTAACTTTTGGCGATCTGCTCGGCAGACCGGGACGCACTTGCCTTCGCAATAACTAGACCGGTGAACAGGTCTACCCAGATCAACAACTCAGTATTGCCATATGTCGATTTAGGCAGCGACGGTATATGGTCCATCGCTATGACCTGGAAAGGGTAGGTAGCTTCGATATTTCCGGG
>CM047592.1:14528010-14542522 GCA_026184515.1 Peronosclerospora sorghi
GTGAGTCACCTGACATTGGGTATTTTACATAATTTTGTGTGGGTACATTAGGGACCATAGGGAGGTAGTATTATTGGTTAGTTGCGATTTTTCCGAGTAAGAGTCTTTTGGTTACGGATTTTCCAAGTAAGAGACTTTTGGTTGCGGATTTTCCAAGTAAGAGTTTTTTGGTTGCGTATTTTCCAAGTAAGAGTCTTTTGGTTGCGGACCAAGTAAGAGTCTTTTGGTTGCGGATTTTCCAAGTAAGAGTCTTTTGGTTGCGGATTTTCCAAGTAAGAGTCTTTTGGTTGCGGATTTTCCAAGTAAGAGTCTTTTGGTTGCGGATTTTCCAAGTAAAAGTCTTTTGGTCTAGGAATAAGTGGCAAAAACCTCTTCTGGTATTGGTCTACACCGCAGCAAGCGGTCGCCGTTATTCTTTTCACGTACACTAGTCGCCTCCGCCCGCCGCGGAGTGTTTGGGGGCAGAGGGTTGAATTATCCCCTCTTGCCTATTATACCCGGTCTGGACGCGCCGCACGCGCACTTTGGCCACCGGAAGTCCCTCGACGGGAGTACGATTTGGCGATCTCGACACTTTAAGTCAAGTACGTTTGGAACGTGCTATTCACTGGATTGGTCTTTACGTGGAGATATCGTTTGTGGAGTTTCACGGGCATATTGGGTCTTTACGTGGACATATTGGCTCATTGTAACATTGGTTGGAGTTTAGACCGGTTTTGGTCTTCTCTCATATTGGTTAGGGGCTAGACCGGTTGATTGGTCTACCCTCTATTATTTCGTATTGTTCAGGTCTAGATCGTTTGGACGATCGACCTATTGGAATTTATCTTTTGGATGTGTTTCTGGTCTGTACGTACCTGGGGTGAAGAGTTCCGCCCCAGGTACACCTCGCCAGCACGGTCTCATATTCAAGACCGAATCAGATCGATCTGCGATCCCGATCCACCGAGTGTGTAACTAGCCCATTCCATCGGGTACACAAGGCGAGATGAACTTAAGTGAATCGGACCAAGTGTCTTTGGATGATGACCGCTCGTCTGCCAGCAGCGGACGATCGGACCAGATTTCGAATGGAGGTCCGCGGGGTACCCCCCCCCCGTAAGTTGGAAGGCTGGGCACGATGGTGGCGGTCAGGTTGTCGATACAAATGTATTCGATTTCGAACTTGACTCCACCACAATCTTCCCATCTTCCTATGCCCTGTCTATGTCCTGACTATGTGCACTACGGTTGTACACGCAACTGTATACGCCGTGGTACCCACAATCCTATACGATTACGTACCGATTTTGACCGTAATCGCCCCCCCCCTAAATCAGGCCCTATAAAAAGACCCTATAAAAAGGCCCTATAATAAGGCCTTATAATAAGGCCCGTTATTGGGCCCAATTATAACACGCTTTACGACAGACGCACCCCCGGGGAACGACCTCCACTACAACTCGCCTCATGAACGATGAGGGCATTTACCCTTGCCTTTACGGCCTCAAGGCCCTGCTCCAGTAGGATCTTCATGCCTTCGTCACCCATTAAGGGTAACAGCCTTTTAAAGGCTTCCTGCTGGACGAGGGTCAAACTATCCCAATCGTCCTGATTCATCCTTTGCAGAGGATGCCTTAGTCTACCAACACAGGTGTTGGAGTGCTACCAGATGTAGCCGGTGCGTATACGCACGGTGCGGCTAGCGCACAGAGGAAGACTCTTCCTTAAAGCGGTGTATACCGCTACTTAGCCGATACGCCCTTATAAAGGGCTTAGTAGGAGAGATTTCCTACTCGGGGCCAAGATTCCCGGGTTGGTTTACTAATTAGCCTTAACAGCTGTGTTTCCTTTACGGGATGTAAGTAAAGGGAGGGCTCCCTCTTACCTACGACACTCACTGCACGCGCGACCGGTCGAGGTCGCGCGACTGCACTTTAGAGTGAAATGTAAACTGAATATATTTAATATGTAATTAGCCTAAATTAATTTAAACTAATATAAACTATATGTAATACTAAGTAGAATATTCCAAATTCGTACCTAGCTAAAATGTAGTGTACACACCTGTGTACTGACACGTGGATGGCTGACACACCACCACACCAAGGGTCCCTGCCCTGATTGGTTAAAATAGCCAAAGGTTCGAAACCTTTCAAACCGGTCAATACTGACCTCAACCGTAGTGTACTCATATACACCAAAACTAAATGTAACTCGAATGTAACCCCGTTACACCTATGGCCCCCAATATGTACACACATGAAAATATGTAAGTACACGCAACCTCATGTGACTTACCAAAATCCGTGTTCTTGACACCTCTTGCACATGATAGGCCCAAAAGCCTCCTTGGTTTCCACCAATCCGATTGCAGACAAGCCGATCGGTGTGCTGCTGACGCAAAACGACCAAAATTCTTGGTTCCGCTTCGCCACATTCTGATGGGCTTCCCATCCTTTGGCGCCACAAGCCGAGCCAGTAACGTGTATACATAAAAGTATAAGAACTTGGAGATAGATGACTCGGCTGCTTTAAATTGAATACCTTGGTAAAAGGACGTAATGAACGCCGCTTGCTTGTTTCTCTGTTTGCCGTCGTCGTTAATTTCGGGAAAATTTGACGCCCCTGACTGAATACGTGTTTTAAGGGTATTGAGAGGGTACAGGAGACTTGACGATAGGAAACCGCCAATACCTGCCGCCTTAGCCACGACCATCATTTCCATTGGTTTACTTAGCGCTATTGATGTATCTTGCACGGTACACACCATCCTCAGAATAAAATATTCTGTGTTGCACCAACTCTTGCGACGGTTCCATCACCGCAGTCAAAAGTGCAATAGTGGAGATTATCCATCCAGTAATCCTGCTGCTACATATTCTGCCGTCGTGACCTGGCCGGTGTCTTCGACGGCTTTGTTTTATGGACATAGAATCCTGTAACGTGTGTTCGCCCCACGCAACAAAATTTCCGCTACTATATATTTTAGCCAATCATAGTAATCGCTCATCCTGGATTTCATGCGAATAAGAATTCCCTAAATTAAATGGATGTGCGCCAGAAAAGCAAGTGGAGTTAACAATTTAGTAAGTGGCGTTAGCAATCCCCTAAATCATTTTGTTGGAGATTGTTGTTGTCCATCGTAGCGTAGCTTGGTAGAGAACTTGAGTCGTAGTAGTCGTATAGTGAAACCAAGTGTATCAAATCGTCTCGTGCTTATATCTTCACAACCAAGTAGAGCTAGGTTGAAAGAATAACACCCTTTGAGAGATTGATTGATGACAGTTGAAGTGTATGCAATTAGATTGATTGTCTAAAGCAAAGTGTATTGAGAAGTGATTAGCTAGTCTTACGTGAATATGTATGACCTAAAGGTATACTATACCGCTAACAGCTGTTGTGACTATACCGTCTTTAGCTGTAGTGTTACATACATACCTGGTCGGCACAAAAATAGGTCGTACTCAGAAACGAGTGCATATGTCCTAATTTATGTGCCTAAAAGATAAGAAAAGTACAGATTGCTAACTAATAACAAATGGTCCTACCTAATTATAGTAATTAAGTATACGGGCTATTTTTAACAATCCTCCTCAATGTGTATTTCGAAACGTAACACATGTTGAAGGCAGAGCGCGGCGCGTAGCTCTTCGAATCTTGATGCGTACAACGCCTTGGTAAGTCCATCAGCAAGCATGTCATGAGTTGAAACGTAGGTAGCTTCGATAAGTCCATCCGTTAACTTCGAAATAATAAACTTGACTCGAATGTCGACATGCTTCATTTTGGTGCTTGTTTGATCACCCTTGAAAATCTTGATTGCAGCTTGGTTGTCCATGCAAAGTTGAATGGGCAGCTTCATCTTGACTTGTACTTCCTCGATCAACTCCTTGAATCCCAAAAGCATCACTACGTTCGTTGAAGCGCGTAAAATTCCGCTTCCATAGTCGATAACGACACGGCACCTTGTTTTTTGCAGAGCCATGCAACCAGAACGCCATTCAAAAATACGAGTCCACCGGAGGTTGACTTTCTGTCGGTCTTCGAACCTCCGTAATCCGCGTCGCTGTACGCCTTGACGCTGAACTCGTTGCTCGCCACCTCACCACGCCCCATACAAAACTTAAGATATTTGGTACCTTTGAGGTAACGCAAAATCTTTTTGGAAAGTTGCCAGTCGGCGATGGTGGGGGCATGAGTACGTCGGGTAGCCTTGTGTACGGCGTATACGATGTCAGGTCTGGTACAACGAGCGATCCAGAGCAAGCTGCCGACCAAAGACTGGAAATCCTTGATAGTGATAGCCCCATCACTTTTAAGGGGTTCGCTAGGTTGGAGCGAGATATCTTCGAAGTCGGTCCCGATCGGAGTCCGAACTGGATTGGCGTCTTGTAACTTGAAATCCTTGATGATGGCATTGATCGTTACTTCTTGGTCCAGCTTGTATCCAGTATCCTCGTCGAAAACCACACGCATCCCGAGGAATTTCGACACCATGCCGAGATTTTTGATCTCAAGGCACTTCATATCTTCAAAAAACTTCTCAACCAGCTCTTCCATGATACCAGTCACTAGTAGGTCATCAACATAGGTGCCTACTACGACGGTCTCTCCATCCAAGTGCTTGACATATAGGCGCATGTTTGTCAAGCACTGTGTAAAGTCCAATTCCAAAAGCTTTCCGTGAGTTAGCTTGTTCCACAGCCGTCCTGCCTGTTTCAGGCCGTAAAGAGTCTTCTTGAGCTTGAGTACTTGTTCACCTTGGTTGTCTTGAGTGCACGCACTGGTTTTCAACTTCATACCTTGGGGGATGAACAAAAAGATGTCATGCTCATTTTCCTCAGCCTTAACATAGGCATTCGGAATATCCCCCTGCCTCGCAGGCACCTGCCACTTGGTAGCCAATGCGAGAACCAGCTTAACTGTGTTCATGTCGATGACAGCGGCAAACGTTAAGGTGTAATCGATACCGAAAACGTTGCTCGTTGCCACATGCAACGAGTCTAGCCTTGAACCGTTCGATGTATCCATTTTGGTCCAGTTTAGTCTTGAATACCCACTTAGTGTGAAGGTGTCGACAATCTTCCGGCTTTTTGACGACGCTCCAAACTTAATTGCGTTCGAGGGCATTAAGCTCCTCCTGAACAGCAATCTCCCACTTGTCCTTGTTGCCTGACTTCATTGCTTGGCCGTAACTTTTTGGGTCGATTTCGCTGATAAAATTCACCGATTCACCATCTTCAACTGCACTTGGAGTTTCAGCCATAACTTCATCCCCAGCAGTCGGATCTTCGATTTTCTACTTGGATACACTGCGCGTGACACAGGGCTCGCGTTGCCAACGTTTTTTGGCGCGGGCCTTCGTCTTCTTGGTATTCAGGAAGGTAGTCGTTTTTCCCCCTCTGATTGTCGATCCTCCACCATACTTTGTTGAAGAATACGATTTTGGTCGGGGGTCAAGGTTTCGACGTTTTTTATATGCTGCGTCACAACAACCTTGCGTTCATCCTTAAGGTAAACTTTGTACCCCTTGACTTCTTCGCTCTTGCCGACGACAACTACAACCTGGGCACGATGTGCTAGTGAATCCTTTCCAGGATTTCTATACACAGTGCATATCGAGCCGAAAGCAACGATATCAATGAGGTTCGGTTGCTTGCCTTCTAGCACCTCCAAAGGTGATTGTCGACGAGAGTTTGAATTACTTGGGCTGCGGTTCAAAATGTAAGCTGCATATTGAACCGCATCGCCCCAAAACGAGAGAGGTAGTCCACTTGCGAAAATCATGCACCTAGCCATGTTCATGACTGTCCGGTGCATGCGTTCTGCTTTTCCATTGCTAGACTGGTTGTTGGCCTCACTTATTTGGCGGTCAACACCAGTCTGCATGCAGAAACCATCGAGATTTTTAAACTCGTAACCGCAATCGGTGCGTAAAATACGAAGTTTGCAATTAAATTGCCTCTCGAAAAATGCCATGAAGTGTTCGAACTTCCGAGCGGCAACATCTTTAGTCCTTGCCAAGAAGACACGCACATAGTTGGACTTATGATCGACAAAGTTGATCATGTACCTGTTTCCTAGGCGGTCCTTAGGGGTGATCGGACCTTTTAGGTCCGAACATATGACACCACCGATACGATCGATCGGTGAGTTGGTGCCACTGTCTTCAACGGACCGCGGATTTTTGGTCTGTTTGCCCTGAGCACAGGTCAAACAGTTCATCCGTTTGCGATCCGTCAAGACAATCCCACTTGACTTGTCCTTAGCCAAACGTTCGACGGCATCGAAATTTAGATGTCCGAGCCGTGCATGAAAATGCATTAGCGACCCTTCTTGGACATCTGACTGCCGAACCAAAGCAGAATCGTTGTCGTTGACAATTGCCATCACTTCAGGAGGTCGAGATTCATCGTCTATAATGACGGAAACGTTCACAGTCAAGACCTTGTTGGTCTTTTGGATATCAAAATTTGAGATTGGGTGGACCTGTGTAATGATACTCGGTTGCCTTTGACATAGGCCATTTCACACCCTTTCTCCTCCAAAAGACCATATGACAAGATGTTCTTGGCGAGATTGTCCACGAAAAACACGTCCCCCACGCGAACGGTCTTTGGTTTTCCATTGGCATGGACCTTCAACAAGATCCATCCTTTATACGTAATTTCCAGCTGTTTTCCATCAGCCTGGAAACACGCGCCTTCAATCGGTTTGGCATCACGCAGATACTTTCGCTGATTAACCAAGTGTATACTAGCACCGGAATCGAGTATACAAGTGTTTGCAACCGATTTCGGCGCAAAATTCGAGACGGAGAGCGAGAAATCCAGTTTTTTGTCCGGCTTGTTAGGACATTTCAGTCTAATATGACCTACTTTGCCGCAACCATGACACTTAGGGTCTTCTTCTTGTCTTCGATTAAATGCACTGCGTCTTGACTATGAGTCTTCAGGGCTCTTGATTCACCTTCGACAGCTTGAGCAAAATGCACTAGCTCCTCTGCATATCGAAGATAGTCCGTCCGCATATGGTCAAATTTTGCCATTAAAACCGTCCTTAATTCCGGCGATGCATGGTGGACAGTATTGTCCAGGACGAGCGACTCGCTGTTAGCAACAGCTTCCGAAAGTTGGACCATGTATAGAAAGTGGTCGTTCCATGAAACTTTTGCGCTCTTCTTGCTTAAAAAAAGCTTCATCGCCTGTGCAGAGGTGATGGTTGTATGGAATGCACTAAGCATATTATTCATCACATGCACCAGGGTGGGACTTTCAGTCCACCACGTGTCGACTCGTCTGTTGTAGTATTTCTCGGCAGTACCATCCAAGTAGTGACCGAGCAAATCAACCTTGAAATCTTCGCTCCAGAAATATCCGCAAGCTGATTCCGCGATGGATACTTGACGGATAAATCTGGTACCCCAATCTTTGAAACCAGCACCCAAGCCTCGATACTGCTCGGTGCCATCAAAAAACTTGATTGAGAGCTTGCAGTCCTTAGCTGATGGGGTCCTGAAAGCAGGAGGGCGTTGCTGCATAGGTGCACCGATACCGAAGTTGTTATGGTGTACGTTTGGTGTAACATTCGGCGGCGCCTGTGGTTGCCTGTCCGGAGTACTTTCAAGCGACTCCATGCGCATCCGAGTACCCAGGCGCATTGAGTTGTTGAACGCGAAGTGATTGCCATCCGGTTGGGCCCTGGAAGTCTCGAGCTTATCCATGCGGTCGCATAGCTTCTTAAACATTTCCAGGATTTGCATCCCTTCGGCACCGAAAGGCGCCGGCTTCTCTTCAAGGGATCCGTCGTCACTTGATACGGCTTGACCCTTTGGGCTCATAACCTGTTGGAGATTGTTGTTGTTCATCGTAGCGTAGCTTGGTAGAAAACTTGAGTCGTAGTAGTCGTATAGTGAAACCAAGTGTATCAAATCGTCTCGTGCTTATATCTTCACAACCAAGTAGAGCTAGGTTGAAAGAATAATACCCTTTGAGAGATTGATTGATGACAGTTGAAGTGTATGCAATTAGATTGATTGTCTAAAGCAAAGTGTATTGAGAAGTGATTAGCTAGTCTTACGTGAATATGTATGACCTAAAGGTATACTATACCGCTAACAGCTGTTGTGACTATACCGTCTTTAGCTGTAGTGTTACATACATACCTGGTCGGTACAAAAATAGGTCGTACTCAGAACCGAGTGCATATGTCCTAATTTATGTGCCTAAAAGATAAGAAAAGTACAGATTGCTAACTAATAACAAATGGTCCTACCTAATTATAGTAATTAAGTATACGGGCTATTTTTAACACATTAACGTTTTTTTTCTATAGATTGGTCGTCCACCGTAATTGAGGTGGATAGATAGCGAAATGCCAATGTTCAGAATCGATATCTACATGTAGTTTTTACCAATTAGCGTAACTGCATGATAATCACTCCCAAGTCGTGTTTGCACGAATGCTCTCTGGGATGTCAATCGTTATCTTCATTGATGTCGCGTCGCTAGCATCCACATCTCGACGGCAGCTCCAGCCAGCAGGACTTCCACGCTTGGAATCATTTTTCTCACGCAGCGACTCGAGCAACATCAGCAGATTTGGAGGTGCGTTCTGCTGTTCAGCAATATCCAAGATAGCCCCATAACCAATGGCACTCGCATCGACCATGCTTTGCACAACGCTGTTACCAGTTGGAGTCGGGAAAGGAAGAGTGATGTTTGAGGAAGTAGGTGACCGAGTTGAAGGGTCAGTGCTATTAGACCATACAGAATAAGGAGACGAAGCAGGAGCAAGCGTCGAAGATGAAGATGCTGGAGTCTTCAAACTCCCGCTGTGTACGCCTGGGAACAGTGAGATGATCGTTGATTTCGCGCTACGAGGCTGCACAAGCGCCTCCATTGTCGTCCAATCACCCACCAACGCACAAGTCACGAGAGCCGAGTAGAGAAAGCGCTTCGGATCAATATTAAATAGTTCACGGAGCGGCCCCGGCTGGCACAAGCTGTGACGCGTGTCTGGCTTCTTGGCGTCGTCATGATATAACATCGAATAGCATAAGAATTCACCGACCGTCATGCGATGTACACACCTGCGCGGATAAGTTAGCCAGCGTGGATCAAGCTCAAGGCGTTTTACATTAGCAGTGATTGCGGTTACCCATTGGCGTTGTACTTCGGGCGTAAACGCGTCCAAGATTAATTCTTCCGGTCCAGCTGCATCAGAAATCTTCACACACCAAGGACGTATAGAAAACTTGCCACGATAATTCAGCGGTTCAACCTGCATGCCTCTTGCCAATCGAAGAGTTCCCTTTTTGTTGTCTTTTGCCGTCTTATCGTGAAACGGATTTCTCGACTTCTTGAGTTTCCCTTCTTCATGTTTTAAGTACACAATCTCCTTTTCTGACAGCTGCACATATCGCATCCTCCAATTGGCTTGCAAGTTGCCCACTCCACGAGATCTTTTATCCAAATAAGCCTCTTTGTTGCAAATTTCGGGCGCTGTATTGGCATCTTCTTGCTCAGTTTGAATCTGTAGCTTCGACAATGTCACGTACTCGTGCAGCATGTCCAGAATCCACGAAGGGAAACGATGTCGATAAAGTTTTGCGATGTACAGCACGTCATCTGTCACTTTGAGAGACGTAGTGAGCTGTCGATCATAAAAAACTAAGGACAACAACATGGCCGCCAGCTCGCGGTATCTATGGGTAGCGACGTACAGATCCAACAGCCCTCGCAGCGCACTTAGCGACACAGTATCGTTCGTGACCATGCATTGCTCAAGTAAATAGTGAACCCATTGACTTAGTGACAACGGCAGCACTGCTAACTGTTTACGAAAGAGCACAGGTGTCATCGTCTCCGATATAAAGAGAAGGACATCCAAAATCACGGCGGAGCAGCCGGTGGCCTCAGCTGCGGTCATAAGCGCGATTTTATCAGCATATGAGCGCAGCGGTAGTCGATACAAGTCACGGAAATCACATACGCTATCACTAGTTAGTTCTGTTTCGTCTAGAAGACCCAAGTGCATACAAAAAAGCTGCGTAATTGCATCATCTACCACTGACATGAAGAATAAGGGAGTAGTATACCATGACTATCTGGTAATTGTTATGTGATACCTCCGTACATGTATACCCTCTATAATTGTATATATTTTCAAACGCAAAAAGTTATAAATTTGTAACCTAACATACAGAATGTGACGGGAATATGAGAGATTCAATACGTACAAGAACAAGCTATTGCGTGTAAGTGTAACGGGCACAGATCCGTTACAAATTGCGTCGAGCAGTGTCTCGATGCAAGACTTGGTCTCTTGAGTTGATGGCAAAGACGACTCTCTATTGAGAGTTCAGATCGCTCTGAACCTCAAGAAAACCGCCTGATCGCTCCCATCAGGGAGGGGTCAGGCGGTTTTCTTTGGCGCCTAGGGTTTAGCGCCAGCGAAACAATCGCAGTTTTCAATCTTGATCTTAAAACAAAAACTTCCCAAGCCATGGACCAAGAAAGCCGAGGAAGCAATACCAAGATGAAGCGAGTGCATCATACCCAACTGGCGCCGCAACCAACAATGCGACACCAACGACATCGACATCCTCAACGGCTCAAGACAACATCACAGGCACGATCATCGCTCTTCTCATTTAACGAATGAGTGCCAACCCCAACAGTTTCCAAAGTAGTGGCCTTCCAATACGCTCGAGTGGATCAAGACTCGGCGGAACGGCCGATTCCAAACTGTACCCAATCGAGTACCGTCACACAACGATATTGAGGAACCCATCGAATCTGTCTGACGATGAGATTTTCGATCGGTTCAAGCGATGGCGCACGTCAAGGGCAAGGAGATGGATACACCGGTATCGTCGATGCAAATGTCGTGGAAGCAGTTTATCCGACATTGGAATGACGGTACACTCACATTGAGCAACGAACGACACGAAGTGACCAAGCGCTTGAACTCGATCTCACGTTTGCTAGCACAAGTTCATAAACTGTGTGAGGCACGGCGCATGAACCTCGAGTTGATGTCTTGGAGGATGTCATGAATGCACCATTTGCGTGCGACACATGGCGATTGGGAAGAAGCGTTTCGGTCACGCCAAAACGAAACGCTTCCAGATTTGCGAAAAGCACTCGGTCTTTACGAGCGCACGCTTCACCAACTTACACGCGCTGGACGCGCGTCTTCAATTGGTCCTCATACGGCTGGACCAATCTAGGAACGTCCATTGCGAGCGTCGGACCGTGCTCCCATGTATCGTCACTGCATCCGATCCAACGAACGCGATAGAACCAGACCATCCGATTCGGGACCTCCACGACACTTCGACGGCCGACGGGACGAGTACTTGCCGCGGCATCGGGGCGATCCTCGTGATCAACGATTTGATCAAGAATATGCAATCTCTCCCCATCAGCGCCAATCGATTGCGGGGGACCGTCATGGACAAAACGAGTTTCGCAACCGATACGACGATCGCTTTGAAGATTCCTTCTCTTGCATCCACATGATACACCTTGGAGTGAATTCCGAGATATACACCGGGTGCTCAATCCGGCGCGCGTCCGTGATCAGCTGGATTCTGAAGAGCGACGGAATACTGATCTTGTCCAACGTGTGCAACAGCTCGAGCAGGGACCGCCTCGGAAAAAGCCGAAGTAGAGCGAATCGCCAGACGGCACGATCGACGATGGGGACGATCGTCACGGAGATTACGAGCAAGGTCGTGACCGGGGAGGTACGGCTTGAGGCGTCCAACGTAGAATGTCGGATGCAGAAGGAGTATCTTAGGTGGCCCGAGAGTGTATGCGTCGCCAACAACCTTGGTGACATTAAATGAACCAATAAATCTTGTTAATAACCTTCTCGACCCAAGATGGCTTACTAATCGTTCTGGTAGGTTGACAACAACACGATCTCCGTTGTGTACTTCAAGTGATCTGAGCGGCTACTCGAATCCGCATACTTTTTCTGGCGATCTGCTGCAGAGGCACTAGAGTCCCGTATGAAGCGAATGATGGCTTGTCGCTTCTCCACGAAGTCGTTAATCGACTTCTCTTCGCGCGGGGACAACATCGCCAGGTCTGGAAGCGCGTCGAAATTGAAGTCGGCTTCTGAGTCGTCTTTCTCAGCAACCAGAAGCGTGACAAAGAGGGACTCGACATGGTTTATATCCATGTCCAAATTGTCGCTATAAGTGGTCGGATCACGTGTCGCGGTGCCATCCACGACGTCCATATCGGCATCGAGGTTAGGACTCGTTTCCATTGGGAAGTCATCTTAGAGATCACCGTGATCCTAATAAGGGTCAGGATCGAGAAGAACGTCGCCAACGGGAGCATTGTGAACATCACCGACTTGATCGCCACCGACTTGAGCATCACCAACTTGATCATTACCAACTTGAACATCACCAACTTGAGTATCACCGATTTGAGTATCACTAACTTGAGCATCACCAACTGGGTAAAAACAATTTGAGCATCAACGGTGGGGGCATCAGAAGCTGTTGGGGCGATCCGTTCACCGAAGGCGATGAAAGTATCGGCACAGCCGGTACTCCTTTCCACCTGAAGTGGAGCAACGTGACATAGCCGAAGACGTTGGGACACGTGGGTACGGCCGTAGCTCACATATGAAGGCGTCAAACCGGATGATACGTTCACTTAATTGTTCAGTGCTAACTTGACGAGCGGAAGGAATTCGCTCCATTCGCGGAAGGAAGTCGCATAGCTGCGGAGAACATCCTCGAAAACGCGATTGACGCGTTCGGTCTGACCGTTCGTTTACGGGTGAGCAGCCGTGGACATCTGGAGGCGAGTATCGAAGAGTTTGAAGAGCGGACGCCAGAAAAGAGGCGTGAAACTAGAATCACGGTCGTACACGGCAGTCTCCGGGAGACCATGGAAACCCTAGACCCTAAACCTCCTTTGCTGTGATGGACGTTTTCACCGCGGCTAGATGTACCATCTTCGAGAGGCGGTCCAGAAACATCATAATGCCGTCACGCCCGCGCGAGTATTTGAGAGCCCAAGACAAAATCCAGGCTAACGGAGTTCCATACGCCTTGAGGGACTGGAAGAGGTCAAGGGCCGTGAGACCGTCGATGGCTTTCGTTGGCACGTTTCGCATGTGCGCACCCACTTGCGCATCCACTTATACTGTTGTGGCCAGTAGAGTCCACGGGAGATTGAGAGTAACATCTTCTCACGACCGAGATGTCCTCCAACAGGAGCATCATGATGTTCGTGTATCAGGCGAAAGCGGATATAGTCATCATCTGGAATCACAACAAGAGGGACATCAGACGGTTCGATGCTGTAATTCTAGAGGCCATTCGAGGTGTACCGAGGAAAATCTCAGTACAATCGCTGTCTCTGTTCAGTCCCGCTGCCCGACGACTGTCGACGAGGGTATCGCGACGATCCAGCCTGCAACGAGCTTGTCGACTAATTCCGATCCGTCTGAGTCGAAGCTCCTGCGATTCTACTCTCACGTTTGTTCTCGTATTCGTCGTTATTCCATGTGTTGGAATTCTGTGATGCACGGATTTAGTTAGCATCATGGAGCAAATCGAGAAAATAGGTACACTCAAATTTGTATTTTGTGACTGACTATAATTAGGCAAATATATTCACTTTTTCATTTTCTTTTATTGTGACTTGTCGTTTCTCGCGATTGTTCCTATGGCATCACGTTTCGCTGCGCATACCGTGTGGAGTTGGATTGACTTAATGGATATCACGATTTGGTTTGGAACTGTGGTGATAACGTTTACGCTATTACGTTGTGGATCTTATGTGGTGGAGTCCAGTTCGAAATCGAACACCGAAGTGTCCGGAACTCGACCACCATCGTGCCCAGCCGACCGACTTACGAGTGGGTACCCCGCGAACCTTTTCCTGACTGCCGATCGGGCAACCGATCAGCACTGCAGGACGCCGAGTCCGATTTAGCTTCAATAATCTCACCTTGTGTACTGTCGTGAAGGGGTTGAAAATTATTATAATTCCACTTAATTAACAACACAAAGAGGTAATAAGCCAGTCCTCCTTGTTTTACTTCCCGGGTACTTAGTACTTCCGTCCGAACCAACAAATCAATCAATTACACTTGGGGTACACTTCAAAAGGTTGTTCCAGGCTGCCCCCAACACTAGCGCACTTCAAACGGCTGCAACTCCACTTGCTAGGGCGTTCGCTCAACGACTTCCTTGTATATACACTTGGTTTTTGTATGGAATTAAAAAGAATGTTTTTTACGGCCGCCAGATATATGCGCACTTTAAGGGAAATTTCGTTCTATTAAGTATTACTACCTCCTACATCAACGTCAATCACTTTTTTCACCCACTACTTTGTGGTTACTTCAGCGATGACTTTAATACGTGGCAGTTACCGCTGAGGCCCTCTGTAACCTGATTGATCATCTTTGACAGTTACTTCAGAAACCCTCTGTAATCTGATTGAGCGAGTTGGCCGTCGCGAGGTGGCCGTCGCATGTCACTCCTGATTGG
>CM047592.1:14542622-14554146 GCA_026184515.1 Peronosclerospora sorghi
TAATATTAGGCCCCCTATGGGCCTAATAAAATGTCCAACATTAGGCCCTATTTTAGCCTAATAAAAAAAGTCCGCTTTACGACAACCGCCCCTGAGTCTCGTCCCATCCGTACAGCGGTTGGGGCGAGGGTCGATCATGCCGTTGATTCTGGGAATCATACTGCCGTTGGAGAATTTGTCGTTGCACAGCGATCAGGTCACCATCCAACTGTCGATCATCATCCATCATCTTCCCCTTCTCCCATCAATCAAGCCCAATTCCATCAGGCGGTTACCGTTGGGGCTGTCCACTGCGATCTAACACTCGACTGTGGCCAACCGTGACAACTGCGATCAGGCTGTCTCGATCAGGCATTCACAGTCTGCTATGCCATCCTCAACGGACAGCTTGTCACCCCACATCACCAACGTTCCTGCCTTGGATAAGGCCGCAGCTGATCAGGCGATCGCCGCGATCAAGCAGGCCTGCGATCTGCAAGAGGCTCTCCGTGCCAGCAACGAGCAGGTCGCCTTGTTGTCTGGCTCACTCACCATGAGTGAAGACACGGTTGCGATGCTTCGTCGGCGGCTCACTCGTACCCAACGTGACGCGGCGGACCGGAAGAAGAAAATCGAGGGAAGTCTTAAAAAACTGGAGCCGCTGCGCGATTTTATCAACGCTGAGGTCAAGAAGCTCGAAACCCAGTTAAAAGACGCCAAAAGCACTATCGCCGATCAAGAGCAGACCATATACGATCAGGGTGTCCAGATCCGGGAGCTGGATTGTCGAAACGACCGTGAACGTTACCTGCGATCAACGCTTGACGACACAATTGCATACCGAACGAAGGAATTGGAGCAGCTCGAGCAGCGTTTATCCACGTTGCAGCACGAGCGCGATCAGGTTACTTCCCGCAATGTGCGCTTGGTCCAACGGGCGGTAAGTCTACTACCGAGGTGGAAAAGTACAAGGATCAATGCGATCGCCTCCAGAAGGAGAACGAGTCTACTCGCGCATTGATGGACGATTACATTGCCATTGTGGCCCAAGCACAGGAGATATCGGATCGGGTTGAAGCGGAACTCACTACCGCTCGACGTCACCTCGATCAAGTTTCCGCGGACCGGGACACATTGCGTGATCAGCGACAGGCCCAAGGCGAGGTTGCGCGGTGGCGCTCTCATCAATCGAATATTCAGTCCGCACTGACGGGCATATCTCTGCAGCTTCTGGCCGGCCCTGATCAGGTCCCATTGCCTGCTAGTCCCTCTGCTGCTTCGACGACCAACTCGGTAGGCAGTACCACTCCATCGTCCGTAAAGCGTATTCGGCGTTCCCGATCTTCTTCTCCGTCTAAGCGGCCACGCCTTCTCTCTCCCGCTTCGGAGGCGAAGACTGCGGATGATGATCCCCCTACTTGCGATCAAGACGTTGAAGATGAGGACACTGGCCGATCGCCTCCATTCCTTCTAGTCCAACCATTAGCGAGTTCGGGAGCGAGGGCCAGCCTGATCACGACCCGACCGTGTCTCTTTTTCCTCGCACGGATGACTTCCAGACCTTGATCGCGGTTCCTGATGGTACCACTGACGCCTATATCCTGCCTTGGACTCCGGATCAACGCGGCATGTCCAATTTACACAACGTCACGGCCCAAGTGGTTTTCGACTACTTGACCCGCCCTGCTGGATGGTTGTTCCCGCCTGATGCGTTGGCCCCTCCTACTAGTGAGTGGTCCGCTCATTTGATCACCCAGGCAGAGATTGAACATTTATACTCCCAGCGCCCCTGGGATATTTTTTCGACCATGTTGCCGCCTCTTTCTTTTCGCTCGGCTGGCTGGTTCGCTGACCTGGAGACCAAGTATCTCACGTTCCTCGATCATCACGCATTGGCAATTTGGGAATCAACCCACTATCTCCCTATCGCGAAGAATCTTCGTGATATTGATGACTTCTTCCGCGATTATTACATCAAACATCGCCAACGCAGAAGCCGGGCTGGGGCGACCTGGAAACGTATCGTGGAGCTCATCTTGCGGGGTATGATCGACGGGAAATGTGATCTCGACATCTTCTTGGACCCTTCGATCACACATTGTGCCCGCAATCGCCCGCTGAAGTTTGCCCCGGCCGATGATGGAGCGTGGTACCCTGGGTTTCTATCGGACCCGCCACCTCAGAGCCTACAAGAAGCGATGGCAGATGTCAACGACCTTGAACCTTGGCGGGTTCAATATCGTTCCTGCCCCGAAGATCACCCTGGTCGTAAGATTCCTCGCCTTCGCCGTAAGTTCTATGGGTCTGAATAGTCGGTCAATCACGTTTCTTCAATCAATACATTATTTCGATCATGTCATTTCACTGTTGTCCTTTGTCCTTAAATGCATAATATAAATTGGTAGTCCGTCGGCTCATCTGCCGTATCGAATCACCATACCTCGCAACATCCATCGTAATCACACCACTACAAGTCGTTCATTGTACCTCCATTAATCGTGAGTTTCATCAACCATTTCTGCGATCAGAGATTTTTCGATCGTGATTCCTGATCGGTACGTCGATCGCGCGCTAGTTGGACTCTTCATCCACTTGCATGACGTCGAAACGATGTCTGTTCACCATCTTCCTTTCGAAATCCTTGATCAAGGCATCACAATTCAAATCTGCCTCGTCTACCCACGACGGCTCGGAATACCCCTTCCAGTAGACTTGATATTCTCGTAACGTCCTTCCATATCTAGTCTTTCGACCCGATCGCACATCGGTGATACGATCAACTTCAAATTCATCGGGGTCTAGCGTCCTTTCCCAGCTATCTTCAGGTAGCAAAGCTTCGTCGAAGTCGAAACGATCTTCTATTCCAGCTGCTAGCACCGTAGTGGGACGATCAGGAAATTCCTTGACTAATTTCAACTTGGACAGATGTACCACTGGGAACATACGATAATCGGTGCCGGCGGTGACCAATCTCGCTGCATGATCGCCGATTACCTCCTCAACTCGGAAGGGTCCATGCCACATATGCGCCAGTTTCTTCGCGAGCCCTTCTTTCACCCGATCAAGGTACAACCAGACTCTTGAGCCAGCCTCGATCTTGTGCGGCGTCACCTGATCGTTGTGTTTCTCAGCCCGATCTAACATCGCTTGGTGCGATCGAGTGCTCACTTGATCTCGGGCATATCGGTAGTCTTTTTGCAACTTATATCTCCACCGACGAGCGTCTCGATCTTTACGTCGAATCACGCCCAGTTGTAACGTTGATTCCAACGACGATCGTGGGTCCAACCCATACGCTAAATAGAATGGGGTTTCCCCGCGGATGCGATCAGGGGTTGAGTTTAGTGCGAATACCAGGCGTTCTGCATACAAACTCCAATCTTTTTGTCAATATCCGACACATACATCTTGATCGCTCGCGTAATCGTCTGCACCGTCCTTTCCGCCTTGCCGTTCGCCTGTGGTCGATATGCCATAGTGGCGCTCTGACGTTGTCCCGCGATTTCGTTGAACGCGCAAAATACTTCCGACATAAAACCGGGTTCTCGATCATGCCTGATCACCTCACTAGCCCCAAACCGTCGGAACACGCATTCTTCATAATTTTCGGCAATTGCTTGCGCGGTACGGGACGATCCAGCTTTCGAGATCACCATACCCGTGAACAAATCTGTCCAAATCAGCAGTTCCGTATGTCCATCCGTTGATCGGGGCAGCGATGGGATATGATCCATGGCTATCACTTGGAATGGGTACGTCGCCTCGATATTTCCCGGCGACATGCCCTTGATCGTAGGCTGGCCCTTCCCTGTATCGCAATCCACGCATTTCCCGACAAATTTTTGTACGCTTCGGAATAGACCACGCCAATGGAAATACCGTCTGATCCGCTGATATGTACGCCCTATGCCTTGGTGTCCTCCTTCCAAACTCGCGTGATAGTGGTGGAGGACATCTGCGTGCAAGGTCTCGGGTAGTACCAGCTTAATTGACGATCGGCGATCATCTTGATCATCCTGATCATCCCCGGTTTTCCTTTTAGCCGCATTTCCACAGTAAATCAGTAATCCTTGTTCGTCAACATCATAGTTGTCAGCAATTTTCGCACACTCCTTCACCTCGTCTGCGCTCAATTGGATAACGTCACCGTACAGATAACACCGCAAATCATGGATCCATTTCTCTTCATCCTGTGCCTTTTTCACCCGTTCCATTCTTATTCCGGCTACTGGTACATCGGCCCATGTTGACGGTCGTGGTTGCCGGTGGTTACGTGATCGGGTCGTGACTAGCACTTGCGGGGCGGATTGATCTTCGTTCCATGTGATTACTTCGGGTAGACGGTTGAGTTTAACTAATCCTTCCAGCTGTTTCTCATCTTCGATGTCAACTCTTGTTCCACCCTGCATAGCCATGGTGGTAATGTGATCTGCACTCCTATTCCACTCTCTCTTGACATGTACCAAATCATGATCACTCCACTCGCGTAGGAGGTTAAATGAACGCTGCTGTAGCACTTGTAATCGCGGAGCTTTGCACTCCATTTCTCCTCGCATTTGCCGGATCACCAAATTAGAGTCCCCACACACGATCACCCTTCCTTTGGGATATCGTGCCAACAAGTCCAGACTTAAAAGCAACCCGTGGTATTCTGCTTCATTCACCGTGATATCCGGTGCATGATCGGCGAACGCGATCATAATCTTCCACTCCGGTAACTTCCACACAATGGCACCAAATGCACCCACACGTCGCTTGACACTTGCCGATCCATCAAAACTGATCACGTAAAGTTCTTCACCTTTTTTAACCGTGGGAGGTGGTACTTCGATAATCTGCCGCGGTTGCTTTTTCGGTGCGATCGCGACCAACGCTTCATCAATTTCGGTGCGAGGGGTGATGCTTGTGGCTAACGCCCCTAGCACCTCCTCTTCTCCATGCACACATTTCTTGATCTCGAGGTCCCACTGTGATAGGATCGCAGCCCATATACCTAATCGTCCGTCCAACCCATTGGATGTTAGTAACCACTTCAATGTAGATAGACGTGATAAAACGGTGATCGTCTTTCCGACCAGCATCGTGAAATAAACATCCAAAATTCGTAAAAGCGCCAGAACTTACTTTTCGACGGGGCTGTAATTCAGCTCCCCGCTTTTCAACGTTCGGCTAGCGAATGCGACGGGATGATACACTTGATCGTATTCTTGTACTAGAGAGGCAGATACTGCCCATTTGCTAGCGTAAACCACGATCACCGGCGTCTTGTCCTGGTCAAAGTGTCGCAGGGTTGGAACTGATGCAATCTTCGCCTTCAGCATGCTGAATGCCACTTTTTCTCTAATAGTCGATCATCCTCGTGATTTGATTCCGCCTCACTATGTGATCGTTTCTTCAACTCTTGATAATCTATCCCCCTCAATTCGTAAAGCACGGCGGCATAAATTGCGAAATCTTCAATAAATCGACGATAGTAATTTAGGCTTCCCAAGAATGATTGCATAGCACGTAAGGTGCCAGGGAAAGGAAAATTGATCAGATCGTCCAGGTTCTTTGGATTTGTTTCTAACCCGCGGCAAGAGACGTGATGTCCTAAATAGGGCACTTCGCTTCGCCCCCAGTACGATTTAGTCAGCAAGTGCCGCACCTTATCGCATAGGGTGGACCAAGTAGGTGCAGGGATTAATATATCATCGATATATGATCGCCGTTGCAGCACAGACGGGCACGGCGTTTGGTCGGGTTCTCCTGCTGTAAATACGTCAGCTGATTCATCTGCACCGTCTTTGACCCTAAGATATCCATATAGTGCATTGTCGATCAACCGCTGATAAATTTGCGGAGCATTCTTGAGGCCAAAGGGCATCCTATTCCACTCAAACAATCCAAATGGAGTGACAAACGCCGAAATTTGACGTGCCCGATCGGTCATAGACACGACCCAGAAACCACTCGCCATATCCAAAGAGCAAAACCACAACGCTTTATCCAAATCTTCGAGTAGATCGGTGATCAGGGGCATTGGGTACACCATCAAACGCGTGAGTTGATTCACCGCGAGATAATCGATGCATAGACGTATATCGACCCCATTCTTTTTCACGATGATCACTATAGGCGATGCCCAGGGTGACGTTGACGGCTGAATGATCTTAGTTGCTAGCAACCCCTTGATCAGGGCCGACAACTTCTCGAGAAATTGTGGGGCCACTTTCCGGCACTTTTGTGTGATCGGGAGCGCATTACCCACATCGATATCACAAACAACTCCTCGTGCAGCGGGAGGTAGCGCGTTTCCCTTCCCGATCAACAGATGTTTTTTCGCCCAAATTATTCCGCGAAGTTGATCTATATCCTCCACTGTGTTGACTGTGGGATCTCCGACTAGCAAATCATCTTTGGTTACTTCTTCGGTGCATGCAGACACTTCGGGTAACGTAGCAAGCTGCTTCTACAATTCTTCCACATACAAATCTCCACCTTCGTGATAACAAACCTGATCGTCAATAGGTGTCACGTCGAATTCGCTGGGGCTAACTGAGACAGGGTGATTACACGCATCTTGAGTAGTTGTATCGCTTGAAACAGGCTGTTCAACTCCATGAGTGAGGGTCGGACCTTTCACTTCCGGCCCCTGATCGCACCGCTCTTGCACCCCTTGCACCTTTTGCGCCCCTTCGGTTACCAACGCTACAGATGCGACGATCGTGTCCGTGGGACGTACTAAGATAATTCGAGGAGTTGGATACTCCTTCTTCTCGACTAATGGACCCTGATCGACACTTTCTTGATCGTCAGATACCAGATCGGTGGAGGCTTGATATGCCAGATTTTGCCACTATTTGTAACGGTTGTACCCGATCGAAACAAATCCCGGGAGGCGGGGCACATCATCTTTGTTCATCCAAATACCTAAAATAGTCTCTTCTTGAACAATGATGGGGTGATCGACGATGTTCGTAACACGTAAATACCTCAAATTGACCACGCCCCTGGTGATAGTGGGGACCCAATCTCTTCCACGAGTAATCCACAACTTGCGAGATCGCTGATCGTAAATTCGTACGTCGGCTGATCGACCTACTGGGATCTGTTCATACTGATCGAACTTCATATAATTACCGCTCGACCCATACAACTGTCGACGTCCCTCCAGTGGGATGATCACTTCGTCAGGTAAACTTAGTGCGCCATGAGCGATATCTAATCGAACACCAGCTGGTATCATGAAATCCATAACCAATATGGCATATTGACCAACAAGTTTGCCCACCCATGCCTGGAAATAATAAACCAATAAGCCCTCTAGCGTGATCTTATTTTTTGCACGTCCTTCTGTTTGGTATGCACTTTCCCCAATGCCGACAAATTCTTGTGTTTGACTCGTGTCAATCCAACAACCCACCTTACGAGCAAAGGTTGAGTCAATGATCGACACTTCGGCACCAGAATCAAATAATATCATAGCTCGCTCGTTATTGATTTTTCCACTCGCCTTGGCTTGCTTGAACCATTTCTTTGGCCAGTGATATTTCCAATATCCACGTGATTCGCCTGGAAGTAATTCGACTTCCATAATCACAGGTGATCGAGAAAACTCATCAATGTGGAAATTAGCCAAACATGGTAAATCAAGCTGATCGCGTTTTTCCTTATCTCTTGTTGCTACTCGATCAGCCCTCTTCTTATCCACAAATGCAAAAATACACAAACTAGAACGCTCGTCTCGTACCAGATTCCAACCTGGCGAGCGTCCTAGTTTAACCAATATTCGGCTTCCTTGGGCAACAGTCCTGCATGCTTGGTAGGGTTATACCACTGGCGGATGCGGTTGTAAAATTCTTCCATAGGGCACTTCCCCTCATTGTGAATCTTGCCGCATGCTCGGCAGACGTACAGGCATTGATCGGTGAGGTGTCCTTTCTTGCCACACTTCAGGCAAGTCAGGCGCTTCCAGCAACGTAAGTTGTCGTGTCTGATCGATCCACAATGACTGAACTTCTTTATCGCCCCCTTGATCGACTGCGTTGGAGTCGCTTCGTTTGCCTGATCGTGACTCTCCAGGCTGATCGTGCGCCCCTGGTTGATCGCGCATAGTAGCAATCATATAGCGGCGCTGATCGCCATCACTTCCACTATCATCAGCACTTGATTCTTCGCTCCCAGACGTTACCTTGATCGCACGTACGCCCCTAGGCTTTCGCGTCGCGGCCGGTGCTCGATCGTCGCCGGATTTTTGGCGGAATCTGATGGTGCCTACTGCCGCTGTTGGCTGATACCACTTGTTGCGTGCGTATGCCCGCAACGTTTCTTCCAAGTCCGAAGCACGATCCAAGCGTAGGAGAGCCAGCTGATCGGCGAGTTCGCGATTGGCCAGAGTGTCCAGAAAATGTTGGACATGTTCGCGCAGATTTTCGGGCGGTCCATCTCTGATCGGTAACTTAGCTCGCAGTCCCGCCACATTCAGTCGGTGCAAATATTCGATAGGACTTTCGTCTGATCTCTGCTTCATATAATAATACTGGCGGGATACCGATTGACCAGTTCCACAGTATTGTACTTCGAATTCATCCACGACACTTTTCCAAATTAATCGGGTGGTTCTACTCAACTGTCGATGCCAGTTGCGCGCTGGTCCCTTCAGTAAATCGCCCAGGATTAGACACTTTTCAGGATCAGAAGCTTGATCGCGCATAAATGCTGACTTGAGACGACTGATCCAGTTCCTCGCTTGATTCTTCATCCCCTTCTTTTCCCGAAAATTCTTTTAAATCGCTGATCGCAGACATCCGAATTCTGGCAATTGGCTGCTGATCAGGTGTCCCAGTATACGCGGATGCCACTGTGGCTCACCGTGGCAGTGTGATCGGTTCATCAGGGTCGACGTAGTCAAGTTGAGACCGTTGATCGTAAAACGAGTGCACGGATTCCATATCCACATCTTTTACCGTCGTCGACCTATCTGGTTTCTACTGCTGACCAAGCATTGAGTGTACGGACTCCATATCGACATCCTTGATCGACGCAGCTCTTCCTTGATTTGGCTGGAGGATTTTGGCGCCAACGACTCCAGGTGCCCACTTACTGCTCTCTTCAGCTAGAAACTTCTTCATGGCTTTGTCAAAAAACATCTGCCACTGTGGCCTTTGATCGTTTTCTGTCTTGATCGACTGAGGTTCCGTCTTGACAACCGGCAATTTGGAGTTGTCCTTTTGGCAAACTTCCATTCTGGTTATCTTGGGCTCCATACTCCCAGCGCTACTTGACTCAATTCCCTGATTGTCACCCTCTGAAGGGGCAGATTCGTAGCATGATGACCCCGAATGTCCCGCTACGTTGATTGACGGACTTGACTCAATCTTCAACGGGGATTGTGGTGGTGAACTGGGGAAATCTTCAACGTCTGCTTCGCCCACGATGGGTATCAACAGGGAATACAACAGCTGGGTGGGCTCTGCCAGATCTTCGGAGTCCTGATCGAATACTTCCTCGGCATCTTAGGCGCCTGTTATCAGACCAGCCTGCTTGATCAGGCGTATTAGCCTTAGCACAATCGTTATCTTATCTTTTCCCTTCGTGATTAGCTGGTTGACCGGTCTACTCAGCTTCCCGCTGAGCGTGACCCCGATCCGGCTCATGATCGAGTTCGTCATCAGGTAATCTTCTAGGTGCTCTCGGTAAATCTTTTGGTAAAACGTCTTTACCAGATCGGCTTCCGTTGGCGGCGTATTTGATCGGCTTTCGTCGCTCTCCGACCCAGGCGCTTTAATCAACATCTTCGGTTGGTCGGTCTTGTAATACTTCTCCATCGGATCCCAATCTGGATCATTATATACACATATTTTTGGCGGATCATAACTTGCGTTATGATCCGCATGGGCTCCCGAAGGGGCCTCGGGAGGTGGTTGAGGCTTCTCCTCCTTTACGTCAGCTGGATTACTCCCCAGGTCCTGATGATCGGCATTTCCTTTCTTCTTCAGGCATGACGATGGCGAACTGCCTTCCGTCGTCACAACCACCTCCTCCTTTTCCACCTTGATTTTCACCTCTGCTTCAGCTTCCGTTTTCACTTTCACATCCGCGCTATCTTGCGTATAATCGCGGTGATATCCCGCGTCTCCCAAAGATCCGGGCACGCGCACCATTGTGGTGGAGCGGCTGATCGAAGTTTTTGAGACTTGATCAGGCGGTACCACGGCGCCCAGACTGCCGACTAACGAAGGGGGTCCTCCGGATGTCTTTGACTGCTTGTGTTCTTGCTCACCTTGTGTACCCGACGGCTAGGCGTGGGTCGCTCCTCAGGTGGCGGGGACAGCGCACAGCGAATTCTTGGTGCAAGATTGAATTAACTAACTTGTGACGATACAACCGATGCGATCAGGCGTGATCACGTGCGATCAGGTTCTTAAACCACGTCAATTAGCCGCGATCAGGCTTGATCAAGTTTGGGCCGATGCTAATAACCGACGATCAGCAATATTCCGTCTTGATCGCAAGTGCGATCAGGCGGCAGTCCGACGCGATCAGGCGCTGAAACGATGTAGATCAGTGGTAATCAGGCTTGATCAGGCTTTGGCTGACGTTAATAACCGTCGACCAACAATATTCTGTCTTGATCGCAGATGCGATCAGGTGTCTTGATCGCAAGTGCGATCTGGTACTGAAAGGCTCGATAGGGGCTAAAAACTGCTGCCCAGTCGTAATATACCTTGATCAGACTTGATCAAGCACAGGAAGTCGTTCAAGTAGCAGTTGGCGCGATTTGCGATCAGCGATCACGATCACGATTCGCAATAAAGTGTCGATCAGGGGTTGATCGGTAGGGGGGGTACTTGATCAGGCAGCGGAATTCTTCACTTCCTGATCGCGGAGCCTCTAAGCCGTCAAACAGCTAAGGAACGCCCAAATCAATGCGCTCCTAGTCTAGACTATATGATGAAAAGGTATTTATATTAAAATCCACCTAGAGTTCCCGTGGGGCACTTAAAGCAGCCGAACTCTAGGGGCCAAACGTTAAATTTCACGGGGAAGAGGTGAGAGCATTGCTCGATCACGTTCCCAAGACCAAAAACTTTTAAACGAAGAACCGCAGACACTGCGGGAGGAGTTGCGGGGTGAGTTCTCACACTCTACGCCAACCGGTGGGCCAAAAACGCACTTAGTGCTCCAGCCCGGGACGTAGAGGTTTCAAAAAGGTGGGGGCGCAAAGGTGCCTTCCCAAAAAACGATCAGCGCGATCGTACGCAAAAGGAGAACTATATTAGCAATTAAACCCTTAGATCTACCCTGTTCCTACTTCCAACCAATCCGCATCGTCCATTTGAAACGCCTTCCGTCCATCAGTCGACCTGATTTTTCCGCTTGTTCCTTGTTTGTTCGCTGGTGTCCGCCGCGTACCTGTAAGTGATCAGCACATCTTCCGTGTCCCTTCTATATCCTGTCTATGTACACCACGGTGGTACGTACTACTGTACCCACCGTGGTACACATGGAGGTACCTAATTATGTACTACTGTATCCACTATCTGCGTCCACTATCAGGCCC
>CM047592.1:14560573-14668209 GCA_026184515.1 Peronosclerospora sorghi
GCCTATTATACCCGGTCTGGACGCGCCGCACGCGCACTTTGGCCACCGGAAGTCCCTCGACGGGAGTACGATTTGGCGATCTCGACACTTTAAGTTAAGTACGTTTGGAACGTGCTATTCACTGGATTAATATTTACGTGGCGATATAGTTTGTGGAGTTTCACGGGAATATTGGGTCTTTACGTGGACATATTGGCTTATTGTAACATTGGTTGGAGTTTAGATCGGTTTTGGTCTTCTCTCATATTGATCAGGGGCTAGACCGGTTGATTGGTCTACCCTCTATTATTTCGTATTGGTCAGGTCTAGATCGTTTGGACGATCGACCTATTGGAATTTATCTTTTGGAAGTGTTTCTGGTCTGTACGTACCTGGCGTGAAGAGTTCCGCCCCAGGTACACCTAGCCAGCACGGTCACATATTCAAGACCGAATCAGATCGATCTGCAATCCCGATCCACCGAGTGTGTAACTAGCCCATTCCATCGGGTACACAAGGTGAGATGAACTTAAGTGAAGCGGACCAAGTGTCTTTGGATGATGACCGGTCGTCTGCCAGCAGCGGACGATCGGACCAAGATTTCGAATGGAGGTCCGCGGGGTACCCCCCCCGTAAGTTGGAAGGCTGGACACGATGGTGGCGGTCAGGTTGTCGATACAAATGTATTCGATTTCGAACTTGACTCCACCACAATGGTGCGCGTGCCCGGATCACTTGGTGATCGTGGATATCAGCGCGAGGTGTCATCAAAGATTGAATTTGAAGATTTGAATTTGGAATCGTGTTGGAGAGGGCGTAAGGAAAGGCTATCACCTTACGTCTTCGTTCTCGATAAAGATGGCGATGTCCGGTCTGGCCTGATGGAGGGCCAGATCGGGATAAATAAATATTTTCCTCCCCAAAAGGCTCCCACCGGAGACGATCAGGACTACATCAAGTCCTTCTATAGTCCCGGAAAGGATCAGTACCAAGGTACTGATCCTATGTATGTGCATAAAAAAGTTGATGGAAAATTAAAAGACGAAAAATACTTGGACGCTGATCAGAACGATCAGACCAACCTCCCCAAGGTCCCCAAGATACCCAAGATTCCCAAGAAATGGTTGGGAATGCCGGTTGACGAAGACGACCTCGAAGAAAAGTGGCAGGTCGTAGATGGAGGCATCATCGAAGAAAACCTGAACAAGATGTATTATGTTTTTGAGTTGAACAAGTTCGTTCGCTATGACGTGGTCTTTCGGTGGTTGACCCTCCAGATCCCCGACCGTCTTCTCGGTTCCACTACCGAGCCGATCCAGAGTGATCGCCCATTACTGTTGGTGAAGAACTTGGTGGCGATGTTGGCGGAGGTTGGCATTAAAATGCAGAACCCCGCCGATGTCCAAAAACTATTTGAATTTGAGACTTGGAGGCTGAAATCGTCGATGTCGACCTTCCACGACCATTTGGTCCCACTGGTGATGGCGGTTCGCCACCCAACTCCCACCGCATCAGTGAAGGTCGCTTAAGTCTCCACAGCGCTTGTTGACATTGGTTCTGATGACGAATCGGTTTATCAGTCTCCACCGGCCTCTAACAGCTCATCAGATTTGGGGACCGGTGTCGAGCGGATGGCCATGGGGGTGGACCATGCCCAGCCTGAACAAAAAAAGGGACATGCGGCAGCAAAGGGCTGCTTGCCAGTCGGGGCTCCAGCGACCCCCACAGGCCTCAGTTCCGCAAAAGGAGGGTATCAACACGTTGCCCATGACTCCAGCTAACGTCCAAGCCATGTTTGAGGCGATGATGGCGCGTTTCATGGAAGACCGGGTTAGACCACATCTGCGCCCACATGTCCAAGACCGGTCTACCCAGCAAAGTGCCAATGTTTGCCGAGATGTGGATATGGAATCGGTAACATATGTGGACAAGCCAACTCGAAGTGATAAGCAAGTCGGCAAAGGGAAGCGCAAGCCGCAACCGGCCAGACCGCGTAGACCAAGCAATACAAGTGACTGTGACATGGAGTCGGTCGGCGGTCTTGACGACCACTGTGGGTCAGACGGTACGGGCGCTGGCAAGCCACGCAAGGCTAACCTAGCCTCCACTATTTCTTACGGCTTTGGATCTGCTGCGATTCCGCGCATCCGTATGGCCGCGACGACCGACCTTAAGGACTTCACTGGCAAGGATGCCGATTAATACCAGGCCCGGTCTTAGTTCGGTGGGGTCAAGTCTTCGTTCCTGCGAGACCAGACCCCGAAAAGTGAAAATTGTCTGATCTTCCGGGATTTGTTGAAAGGACCGGCTGCCAACTGGATCCAACAGTTAGGTCGGGATGTCCGGTCTGACTGGGACCAGCTATGTGCAGAGTTTGAAGGGCAATATTGTAACTCCGGATTTTCGAGTGCCCGCAAGTATCACCATATCCAGAAGCGGAGCGACGAGACACCGATCGAGTATTTGAAGCGGTTGAATGTAGCTGCACTTCGTGCCGGCATAACAATTAGAGAGAATAACTCGCCGAACGGTGCTGCTCTGGAACATGTGGGTCACTACATTAGTACCCTGGACGATCAAGAACTGGCGGACCAGCTTACTTTGCTGCGTCTTAGGGACGCGGGTGAAGTTGAACAGACTCTACGGACGCTACAGCAGTCGCGTAGCATGAGGACGAAGAGTGCTGGTGGATCAGGTCGCTACCGATCCAAGACCCAGACCCAGACCGATCCGGTCAAGAGACCCTGGACCAGACCGACCCGAGCGGTTAAGGCGATCGTAGCCGAAGACAGCACGGGATCGGAAGGGAAAAGTGGAAGTCAATCCAGCCAGGAGTCATCGGATGAAGACCAGTATCGTTACGTCTATGTTGCGGTACCTTCCCCGAAGACCAGCTCGAAGTCCGACCAGGTAGACCGGAAGGGAAGGAACGGAAGCAAGTCCGATACCGACCGACCTCGTCAGAAGTGCTCCCACTGTGGGTCGAGCAAAAATGATGGTCCAAACTGCTGGAAGAAGATGGTGTGCAAGAATTGCGAGAGACGCGGTCACCCGACTGACCACTGCCTTTTCGTATGCAAGTCATGGGAAGAGATCCACGAGGCCGGCCACTGCAAGATTGAAGAATTTTTTAACATGATACGCAAGTGGTACGGGACGGACAAGCACGCGGGGATGCTGCCGCCGGACGCGGAAAATATGTTAAACTAGAACGCTCGCCAGGTTGGAATCTGGATCGAGCCGAGCGTTCTACGGTTCACATCTATGCATATGTCGGCAAGGAGGATAAGACCGACAATACACGTTCTATTCCAAATTGCGTCGACCGAGACCATCCGGTCTACAGTCTGAAGAACGATGAGTACTCCCGGACCAAGGTGGTTATGCAGTTGGACTTGCTGCCTGGAGAATCCCGAGGATACTGGAAGTATCACGCCCCTGATAAATGGTTCAAGAAGGCGAAAGCCTGTGGCAAGATTAATAACCAGAAAGCGACGATGTTGTTCGACTCTGGAGCTGAAGTCTCGATAATCGACTCCGCCTTTGCTCGTAATGTCGGATGTCGTATAGACGATACCCAGAGACTAGAATGCGTCGGGATCGGTGAAAACTCTTATATGACCGAAGGAAGAACACGTGTGAAAATTACTTTGTCGGGATCGCTGGTCTACTTTTTCAGCGCTTGGGTTGGCAAGTTGGCTGGTCAGGACGCTTTACTAGGTATGGATTTCATGGTACCAGCTGGTATTCGCCTAGACCTGTCACATGGAGTGCTTACACTCCCGGATGAGGTCCAGGTCCATTTGGCTGGTCGAAGACCTCTGTATGGTACGTATACCGATCTGGTCCGGTGAGACCAAGACATCAATATCCCAGTCGGTCGGTCTGCCGATACCCCGGTCGAGAAATGTTTTCGTTCGAGGAAGTTATGGTTGACCAGGGGCGATCGGTGGGTCCCGACCTTCGTAAAGAGTGCTGGTCGACGTGATTTTGTCCGTGTTACCAATATCGGTGACAAGCCGCTGACACTGGACAATAACACTATTGTCGGTATGTGGTTAGCAGAAGGGAATGTACCAAGGAAGATGGGGTTCGTCTCGATTGGATCGAGGCGGTATGTCGAGTGGCAAAACCTGGCGTACCAATCGACCACCGATCTTATCGGCGATGATGGGTCGGTGGAAGAGGATACCTCACCTTTAGTGGAAAGACCAAGTTATGTCACCCCAAAAAAGATGTTGGTCCGAAGAAAGGCGCCGCAGTCACCAGGAACGGTGGACCATCAAGTAGACGAGCCAAGGTTAGTCAACGTGGTGTCAGTACAATACCAGGCGACAGCGGAGCAAGAAACGGAAGAAGGGGAACATGAAATTGCTAGGTCGGACCATGACGGTATTCCTAATCAGACCGATACCATTGAAGGACAGCCCGTCGATCAAGACCAGGGGCGTTCAGCCGGTCCAGATGGTCTAGGTGATATCGCCCCAGAAGATGAACAAGTCTGTATACATGAAGGCGGGGAACAGTACATTCAGGAGCTGGAAAGCCAAATGGCAGTCCTCCCTGAAGTGTCTGCCGACTCGCCCGAAGTTACAACGGATGATTTACAAGTGGGTGATCAAGCCCTTAACAGTCCAGACCAGATCGAGCAGTTGAATAATATCATATGGAAGAAAAGACATCTGCTGATCGGAAAGGGCAACGCCTTACCACATGCAGCCCGTGGTGCGATTTGCGATATTGAAGTTGGAGATGCCAAGCCGATTGCCCAGCGATGTCGACGCGTGGCGCCACAGTACCGTGAAAAGCTTTCTGATCTCATTAAAGGACTGTTGGTCACCAAGATTATTAGACCGTCGACCTCGCATGGGCCTCTCCGATCGTAATTGTTATCAAGAAGAACGGCGTTGACATTAGACTGTGCATCGACTATCGGCTGGTAAATTGGTTGACTAAACTCATGGTGTACCCGATGCCGCTGATTAATGATCTGTTGGAAGACCTCGACAAGACCTTGTGGTATTGTTCGCTAGATATGGCAAGTGGATTTTGGGTGGTCTCGATGACTGATCGAGCCCGTGAGATTTCCGCATTTGTGACGCCGTTTGGTCTTTTCGAGTGAAATCGTATGCCGTTCGGTCTGAAGATTGCGACCCAGATCTATCAAAGGCTGATAGACAACGCATTGTACGGACACTTTAAGATCAAGACCGATCGGGACCCTGTTGAAAATTATGATGTGTTTAGAGAGGGTGAACCCGATCGGGAAAGAGGACCGTCCGTTCTAGGGAGGCGGTCGTACATCGACGACATTCTGATACCTGCTTCGTCATGGAACGATGTGCGAGAAGGTTGAACGATTGTTGGAGACATGCGACCGCTGGAACCTGTCTATCAGTGCCGTGAAAAGTTTTTGGGGTATGTCCAAGGTCGCCTATTTAGGCCATATGGTCTCGAACAATGGTCTAGAGGCTAATCCCAAGAACCTGGATTTGCTGAGTAACCTCCCGTTCCCCAGATCGCTGAAGGCAATGCAGTCCTTCCTGGGAAGCTTGAATTATTATAGCCGATTCATTGAAGACTTTGCTATCTACGCGGCTGTGGCTGTACGAGCTCCGGGAAGTTGACTATCATATGTTGCGCGAAGGAGATCGGGCAACTTTACATGGGGGCGCCGACTCTGGTCTTGCTGCAGTTTGTCCGCAAGTGGAGGCAGAAGATCATATGAAGCGTGCACAGTTTTCCTTTGGTATGTTGAAGGTTAAGATGGCGACGGCACCGGTTCTCAAGCATTTCGCTCCCGAAAAAGTGCCGACCATTATTGTATATGCCAGTAAGTGGGCTATCCAAGCCACTTTAGTGCAAGATCACGATGGTGTGTATCATCCAGTCACGTTTACGAGCCGGACGCTAAAACCAAATGAAGTGAACTATGGAGTTGTCGAGAAAGAAGTTCTGGAGTTGCTACGAATTCTGGATGTGTGTTACAACCTGCTGGTCGGTCGACCTATAAAGGTCCTGTCAAGACGGTCTACTTTGGCCTGGCTATTATCAGCCAATGGGATGGACGGACGTCTAGGCAGATGGTCGGTGGTCTTGTCGCAGTGGACCCTCGAGGTCGTTAAGTGCACCGGGGCCGAGGAAGAGATATTGGGCACATTAGCTGCCAGTATCACCTCTCGGTCTGAAGTGGACGAGGCATTGATAGCGATTTCCCCGAAGAAGCAACCTCGACAGTCAGTTTCGAGACCGCCACCGACCGTCGACCATGATGAAGATCTCTTGGTCTTAAGTTTTGACGGATCGGCAAGCGTGAAGAAGAAGGTCGGCGACTATAGTGCCATATTGTGGAAGTTGCAACAATGGTCTATAGTTGCAGCCGCTGCCGATTTCACGCCGGATATTACTGTTAACGAGGCGGAGTACCGAGGTCTACTTCTATGTCTGGACCTGCTGTCGTCGCAAGAGAAGGGGCGAGTTATCATATGTGGTGACTCTAACCTAGTGATCAGGTAGATCACCGGAGAGATCGACTGCAAGGATCCACGACTAAGGACGCTAAATGATCGAGTAATGAAGGCATTGAAGGACCACCCCAACCACGACCTATTGCACGTGAAACGGGACTGGAACATAAGCACCGACTACCTCGCGACCAAGGCCATGCAAGACCAGACCGGGGCTACGATCACCGAGAAGGCCGTTCTGGATGAATTGGTGAATATAAACAGGCTCCCAGAGGTGATCGGACCCAAGAACGCCCCAGTCCAGGTGCATGTGAAGGTCGCGACTAGATCGAAAGCTCAGAAGTCTCGCCGACCGTTCCCGAAGGAAAGTTTGAACGAATATGCAGTGCAACAGTTAAGGATGGAACGGATCCTCAAGGCGCAGGACGAAGAAGAATGGATTATGAACCTGAAGACCTACCTGCGTGGTGAACTGTCCAAGTTGACGAACGATCAAGCGAAAGAGTGCATCAAGATCGCGGATAGCTACGAAGTGGATGATAATGGATTATTGTATTACTGCCGCGATGCCGACCAAGACAGTGCAGACCGGGACCTACTGGCGAAGTTAGTGATCCTCGAGTTGCTGCAGCCGGATGTCCTTCATCACTATCACGTGAGTCTAGAAGGGGGACATCAGGGCATAGGCAGGACCTATCACAAGATCAGGTCCCACTTCCACTGGAGAGGTCTTTTCCGCAGTGTGCAGAAATAAGTGGGCTGTTGCACGGATTGCGAGACCGGAAAGGGTAGACCGGTAATCAAGGGGCGATCGCCCGGAAATATCGAAGCTACCTACCCTTTCCAGGTCATAGCGATGGACCACATACCGTCACTGCCTAGATCGACGCGCGGCAACACTGAGCTGCTGATCTGGGTAGACCTGTTCACTTGTCTAGTTATTGCGAAGGCAATTGCATCTCGGTCTGCGGAGCAGATCGCCCAGAGCTACGAAGAATGTGTGTTCCGAAGATTCGGCGCCAGCGAGGTCATCAGGCACGATCGGGAACCCGGTTTTATGGCCGAGGTGTTCCGGTCGTTCTATAACATGCTGGGCCAGAAACAGAGTGCGACGATGGCATATAGTCCGCAAGCAAATGGATCGGCGGAACGCATGGTGCAGACCATAACGAGGGCGATAAAGATGTACGTAGCTGACCCAGACCAGCGAGATTGGGACGAGTATGCAGAAAGGCTGGTGTTTGCACTCAACTCGTCGACCGATCGGGTCCGAGGAGAAACGCCTTTTTATCCGACATATGGATAGGACCCTCGGTCGACACTGGAAGCTGCGATACCTATCGGTTGCACCCGGACCCGCGATCGCGATGCTCGACGCTGGCGCATGCAGGTCCAGAAACACTACCATCATGCAAAAGAAGTCGTCAACGAAAAGCTGCGTCAGGCCACACATGACCGGGCAGACCGGATCAATGACCAGGTCCGACCCCACGGTATAGAACCAGGGGCGAGGGTATGGCTATACCTAGACCGAGTGAAAGAGGGCTATGCGAAGAAGCTGGCTCACATGTGGCACGGCCCTTTCCGTGTTGCCGATCTGATCGGTGAGCACGCTGCCCGTCTAGAAACAACTGGTACAGATTACAAGGTCTTCCCGATCGTGCATGTGTCCAAGTTGAAGCTGGTCCGAGAATTTCCTGATCAACCCAAAACTCCCTGTCTGGTAGACGAAGAAAAAAGATTTGATTTCGATGAAGCGTTACTGCCGGAGGACAGTTGGGAACGACCATTAGAGGAAGACGAGTTTGAAGTGTAGAAGGTCTTAGATGTTCGGTCGACCAAGAAGACCAGGTTCGGTCGGACTCACCGAGAGTACCTGGTCCGATGGAAGGACCATGATGAATCAACTTGGGTCGACGAGCTCGACTTGAATTGTGGGGCTCTTCTACGAGATTTCGAACGAGAACGAGTCAGTCGTAATCGCTTCGCAGTGATGCAGACCCATGAAGACCAAGACCAATACACGCAGTAGCATCGGTCGGTCTAGACCGGTGTGAAGATGTGGAAGGTCCGGAGTTGATGTGAAACTGTGATGAACTGTGACGGATTGGAATAGCGGAATGATGAATGTGATGACTATTTTTCGTGATGGGGGTGGAACTGTTTACGATAACGTGCTCGGTGCAACTATGGAGAGAGTGGTAAAATTAGTTCAAGTGATTTGACGATCGGACATATGAAAAAGAAATGATGACATGTATTACGAGTTATCTGGTCGACTACCTGCGACTTCACTTGCTATCGCCCCACAGAAGGCCTATGACCATCGACGGATGATTTTTCACTTGATCCTGAAAGTGGTTACGCCAGGGGTCCTTCCGGTCAAGCTGGACCAACATCCTTGAGGTCCGCGACCGGCTCAGCGCAATCAAGACCGGGGTACCATATGCCGTCGTCGGCCAGCAGTCTGGTCTTCTCAACGCGACGCCTCGGCATGTGGAGGAACCCCGGGTACAAGAATACGTCGACGTCACACTCGCGGGCTCGCATCCCGTTCAAAATGTACTGGCACAGGGACTGCCAAGCCTCGCCCACCCGAATTCGACGTCGCTTGCGCTTGCTCTGGAACGTCGCCAGGCCCGGATCTTGTCGCACCCGGTCGGGAGGAAGCACCAAGTACTGGGACGCTTCCCAAATTGCTTGGCCGTGGATCTTGTTGAAATTCTTCACCCGGCCTAGCAAAGTGCCGATCCACGGAGTCAAGTGAAACACAAGTCCTATCTTGGGGTGTTCGAAAATTTTCCATGGTTCATCGCCGTATAGGCGGGATATCTCCGCCGACGTAATCAAGTCCGCCCTCCATGCAGACGCAGCAGGGGTTTTCTTGGCATGTGGAAAAGCCAGGGGTCCGGGCGAGAGAAAGACCGGGCCAGAAGCTGCTTGGTCAGGGTAGACCGGCGCAAACAGCCGATTTGCCCCGACGACCACGGCAAGGTGATTTCAAACGTCCATGGCGGAAGGGAGCTGGTGTCAACCGCCATGTTCTTCAGTAGAGCGTACTTGTGAAGCTCGGATGTCCCGGGGAGAACCGAAGGCGCCGGCTTCGCTGATGTCGATACTGGTGTGGCGTCACTTGGCAAACCGGTCTTCTGTTCTGACCCCAATGTCGACGCATCTTGGATGAAACTTTCACGTAAATTCGTTCGTGACTTGGACTGGATGGCGACCATAAACTCGGAATCGCAAGACCCTTCGCTGGAGTCCTCCTCGGACGAGACCACTGTGTGCTTGGTGCGATTTGCAGTACGGCGCGAGGGCGCTCGACTTTCCGAGGGGCTGTAGATTTCGTCCGTGTCCGAGTCCGAGTCCATAAGAAGCGCCTGTGTCTTGGCTCGCTTATGAGGCACTGCACGTTTCTCCCCGAGTCCGGGTCCACGCGCAGTGCCCCGCGCCCTCGAGCTACCCGGCGCGTCCGCGCGCTTCTTCGTTTTTTTGTGCAATTTCGGGCTGCTGAATATCAGCCAATGAACGATGTCGGTCTTGGTCCTGCTGCAAGCGGTCTTGGTCTTGCTCCGAGGCGACTAAGGTTGCCGACGCAGACCAATCTATGCTGGATGAAGCAGCCAAACACGGATGCAGCAAGTTCATTAAGCGCTGGCGGCACTGGTCTAGTGCCACCTGACGACGACCCGACTCTAGCGTCCAAGCGTCTTACTTGTCTTGATAAGACCGGACCTTCCCGGTCTGGTCTTGAATTGAAATCTGAAGCTCGGCAATGCGTCGCGCGAAGTCGTCGCCTTGCATGCGCAGTGAGGTCGCGTCAAACTGTCTGTCCAGCTGCTGCCGGAGAACAAGTGCAAGTTGATCCCGGAGATGGGACTGATGAACCTCCAGAAGGGACAGCTCATGACGCGCGCTTACCAGCTCCTCTAAAATTAGTCGAAGCTGGTCAACATGATGGTCGGACTGCCTATCGGCATCAAGCAAGGCACCTATTGCCTTGACGACGCTGGGAGGGATGAGAGCTGAAGACAAACGAGGTCCAAGACAAGTACAAAACGAAGACCAAAGATGCGCACCTCGTGTTGCCTGGTGGGCCACCTGGGTCCTGAGACGCATTTTTTCTGCAAGCATATCCTGCATCTGCGTGTCGGCTTCAGTCTGACGCCCTTCCGATGTTTGAAGTGCACGAGAGTTACGTGGGATGTCAGACCGAGCCGACCGGACAGGCGAAGCAAGGTGGGGCGACTCGGCGCATAGAGTTTCTGCAAGAACAACAAGAACAAGCGTCAAAGGGAAACATAAGAAGATCAAGTGCAGTAAAGGCAGTACCTGACGAAGGTGTCGAAGATGTTTGATCCATGGGGAAGAAGTGTGAGTGACCAAGGTCCAGTTGGTCGAGTGATGGGTGAGTCAGACCGTTATCGTTGTGCGACACGGTCGGACTCAGGGGCGGCTGTGGTGAAGTGTACCACAAATTTGGTCACTTTTGGTCAAGGCAGTTGGTCGAGTTTCCGATTGGTCTAAACAAGGGGGATTCTTAGCCTATCAGATTCAAGGAGTATCAAGAACGCAGGTCTTGGGTGAGTCACCTGACATTGGGTATTTTACATAATTTTGTGTGGGTACATTAGGGATTATAGGGAGGTAGTATTATTGCTTAGTTGCGGATTTTCCAAGTAAGAGTCTTTTGGTTGCGGATTTTCCATGTAAAAGTCTTTTGGTCTAGGAATAAAGTGGCAAAATCCTCTTCTGGTCTTGGTATACACCGCAGCAAGGGGTCGCCGTTATTCTTTTCACGTACACTAGTCGCCTCCGCCCGCCACGGAGTGTTTGGTGGCAGAGGGTTGATTTATCTCCTCTTGCCTATTATACCCGGTCTGGACGCGCCGCACGCGCACTTTGGCCACCGGAAGTCCCTCGACGGGAGTACGATTTGGCGATCTCGACACTTTAAGTCAAGTACGTTTGGAACGTGCTATTCACTGGATTGGTCTTTACGTGGAGATATCGTTTGTGGAGTTTCACGGGCATATTGGGTCTTTACGTGGACATATTGGCTCATTGTAACATTGGTTGGAGTTTAGATCGGTTTTGGTCTTCTCTCATATTGGTCAGGGGCTAGACCGGTTGATTGGTCTACCCTCTATTATTTCGTATTGTTCAGATCTAGATCGTTTGGACGATCGACCTATTGGAATTTATCTTTTGGAAGTGTTTCTGGTCTGTACGTACCTGGCGTGAAGAGTTCCGCCCCAGGTACACCTCGCCAGCACGGTCTCATATTCAAGACCGAATCAGATCGATCTGCGATCCCGATCCACCGAGTGTGTAACTATCCCACTCCAATGGGTACACAAGGTGAGATGGATGAACTTAAGTGAATCGGACCAAGTGTCTTTGGATGATGACCGGTCGTCTGCCAGCAGCGGACGATCGGACCAGATTTCGAATGGAGGTCCGCGGGGTACCCCCCCCCGTAAAGTGGAAGGCTGGGCACGATGGTGGCGGTCAGGTTGTCGATACAAATGTATTCTATTTCGAACTTGACTCCACCACAGGAACCCTAGGTGGAATAAGCAAAATTTACCCCCCTCCTCGTAGGTATAGGCTAGAAATACATATATTTGGGTGTTCCTTTAGCTGTTTGAAGACTCAGAGGATCCGTGATCGAGCAGTGAAGACTTCCACTGCCTGATCAAGTACCCCTTTCGCCGATCAACACCTGATCGACACTCTGCAACTCGTGACCCGCGATCAACAACTCGCAGACCGCACCAACTTGTACCTGAGCGACGTTTGGCACCTGATCAAGTCTGATCACCGCTGATCAACTACTTTTGGTGCCTAATCAAGCCTGATCAAGTCTGATCACAGCTGATCAACTACTTTTGGTGCCTGATCAAGCCTGATCACAGCTGATCAACGACTTCCGGTGCCTGCCCAAGCCTGATCACTGCTGATCAAGCCTGTTAGGACCTGATTTGAGCTCGATTACACCGGATCACGTCTGATCAGCACCTCGAATCGACTCATTACAAGTTCCCCAATCTTGCATCAAGGCATTGCCGTGTCTACATCCCCGCCACCTGGAGAGCGACCCACGCCTAAGCCGTCGGGTACACAAGGTGAGCAGAAACACAAGCATTCAAGGACAACCGGAGGACCCCCTTCGTTAGTCGGCAGTCTGGGAGCCGTGGTACCGCCTGATCAAGCGTCGAAAACTTTGATCAGCCGCTCCACCACAATGGTGCGCGTTCCCGGATCTTTGGGCGACGCGGGATATCACCGCGATTCTACGCAAGACGGCGCTGATGTTAAAGTGAAAACGGAAGCTGAAGCAGAAGTGAAGATAAAGGTGGAAAAGGAGGAGGAGGTTGTGACGACGGAAGGCATTTCGCCGTCGTCATGCCTGAAGAAGAAAGGAAATGCCGATCATCAGGACCTGGGGAGGAATCTTGCTGAAATAAAGAAGGAGAAGCCTCAACCACCTCCCGAGGCTCCTTAGGGAGCCCATGCGGATCATAACGCAAGTTATGATCCGCCAAAAATATGTGTATATAATGATCCGGATTGGGATCCGGTGGTGAAGTATTACAAGACCGACCAGCCGAAGGTGTTGATGAAGGCGCCTGGGTCGGAGAGCGACGAAAGTCGATCAAGTACACCACCAACGGAGGCCGATCTGGTGAGAACGTTTTACCGAAAGGTTTATAAAGGAAAACTGGAAGATTTCTTATTGACGAATTCGATCATGATCCTACTTGGGATCATGATCAGCGGGAAGATGAACAGACCAGTCGATCAGCGACTTACGGATGGGAGGGACAAGCTCACGATCGTACTGAGATTAACACGCCTGATCAAGCAGGCAGGTCTGACGACAGGCGCCTACGATGCTGAAGAGGTGTTTGATCAGGATCCAGAAGATCTGTCAGAAGATACCCAGCAGTTGTTTCATCTATTGATACCTATCGTGGGTTAAACCACTAAGTTGGAACCCTCGCACTCTCCGTTGAAGATTGAAGCAGGTCCGTCAAACAACGCAGAAGAACACACGGGATCATCGTGCTACAAAATCTGCCCCTTCTGAAGGCGATGGATTTGAAGCGGAGTCAAGTAGTGCCGGGAGTATAGAGCCCAAGATCACCAGAATGACAGTTTGCCAGAAGGATAAATCCAAGTTTTCGGCTATCAAGATGGAACCTCAATCGATCAAAGCAGAAGATGATCAAGTATCGCAAAGCCCACAGCTGCAAACATTCTTTGATAAGACTATGGAGAAGTTTCTGGCTGAAGAAAGACGCAATCTGACACCGGGAGTCGTCGGCGGGAAAAACCGCCAGCTAAAGGTTGGAAGAGCGGCGTCGATCAAGGACGTTAACATGGAATCTGTGCATTCACTGCGTCAGCAGCACTAGAAGCCAGAAAGATCGGCAACGGTCAAGGACGTTGACATGGAATCGGTATATTCGTTCCATGATCAACGATCGCAGAGCGAGTACATTGACCCAGATGAGCCGATCACACTACCACGACGAGCCACCGTTGCGTCCACACATACTGGGATGCCTGATCAACAGACGATTCCCAGGATTCGGATGTATGCGATCAGTGATCTAAAAGAATTTTCGGGAAAGGAACGGGATGAAGATCAAGAGCGGAATTGGATTAGTCGCCTCAAGTCAGCATTTATGCGGGATCAAGCTTCTGATCCTGAAAAGTGTCTAATCCTAGGCGATTTACTAAAAGGACCAGCGCGCAATTGGCATCGCCAGCTGAGTAGAAGCACTCGATCAAGTTGGAAAAATCTTGTGGATGAGTTTGAAGTGCAATATTGTGGAAGTGGACAATCGGTATCCCGCCAGTACTATTATACGAAGCAGCGGTAGGATGAAAGCCCAATCGAATATTTGCACCGGTTGAATGTGGCGGGATTGCGAGCCAAGTTGCCGATCAGGGATGGATCGCCCACGACTTTACGTGAACATGTACAACATTTCTTGGATACATTGGCCAATCGCGAGCTCGCTGATCAACTGGCGCTTTTGCGGTTGGACACCGCGGCAGACCAGGAAGAGACATTTCGGTCGTATGCACGCAATAGGTAGTACCAGCCAACGGCGGCCGTAGGTACCAGCCGATTCCGCCAGAAATTCGGAGATGATCGGGCACCGGCCCCAGCGCGAAAGCCCAAAGCAGTACGCGCGATCAAGGTGTCGTCTGGAAGTGAAGAATCAAGTGCCTACGACAGTGGAAGCGATGGAGATCAGCGCCTTTACATGATTGCTGCTATACGCGACCAACCAGGGGCGCTCGATCGGCCTAGTGAGTCCCGATCGGGTAATCGAAGTGATTCAAGTGCAGTCGATCAAGGGGCGGTGAAGAAATGCAGTCATTGTGGGTCGATCAGGCACGATAATCTTCGTTGCTGGAATCGCCTGACCTGTCTCAAGTGTGGCAAGAAGGGACATCCGACCGATCATTGTTTATACGTCTGTCGAGCCTGTGGCGAAGTTCACGATGCGGTCGAGTGCCCTATGGAAGAGTTTTACAACCGCATCCGCCAGTGGTACAATCCCACCAAGCATGCTGGAATGCTGCCCAAGGAATCTGAAGATTTGTTAAACTAGGACGCTCACCAGGTTGGAATCTGGTACGAGACGAGCGTTCTGGTTTGTGTTTTTTTGCATATGTGGATAAGAAGAGGGCTGATCAAGCAGCAGAAAGAGATAATGATGAATGTGATCAGCCTGATTTACCACGCTTGGCTAATTTCCATATCGATGAGTTTTCTCGGTCCCCGGTGATCATGGAGGTCGATCTACTTCCAGGTGAATCGCGCGGATATTGGAAAAACCACTCGCCAAAGAAATGGTTTAAACAAGCCAAAGCGAGTGGTAAAATCAATAACGAACGTGCCACGCTATTATTTGATTCTGGTGCTGAAGTGTCGATCATCGACTTAACCTTTGCTCGTAAGGTGAGTTGTCAGATCGACACGAGTCAAACGCAAGAATGTGTCGGCATTAGAGAAAGTGCATACTTCACGGAAGGGCGCACTAAAATCAAGATTACGTTAGCAGGCTCATTTGTCTATTATTTCCATGCATGGGTGGGCAGACTTGTCGGTCAAGATGCTGTACTGGGTATGGATTTTATGATACCAGCTGGTGTTCGATTAGACATCGCCCATGGTGCACTAGGTTTGCCTGATGAGGTGATCATCCCATTGGAAGGACGCCGACAGCTGTACGAATCGAGTGGTAATTACATGAAGCTTAATCAGTACGAACATATCCCAGTAGGTCGATATGCTGAGGTCCGAATTCGTGATCAGCGATCTCGGAAGTTGTGGATTACTCGGGGAAGAAGTTGGGTCCCCACTATCACTAGGGGCGCGGGTAATTTGCGATATCTGCGTCTTACAAACGTCGTTGATCATCCGATTATCGTGCAAGATGAGACGATTTTAGGTATCTGGATGAACAAAGATGATGTGCCCCGTCGCCACTTCCTCAAGTAGAGAAAAAACAACAGCCGGCTATTATCATTGATCAAACAGGTGAGATGATATCAAGGTATTACAATCCTGATCGTGGTGATATCATCTTTAATCCATTTGACGATACCGCTAAGGAAACTATTTCGCTTTCAATTGCTGAAATACCATAATTTCCAGCTATGATCATCGGTATTGGTTGGGGCTCGGAAAAACGTCCTGATTGCGATTTTTTGCTAAATCTTATTCTAAATTAGTTCTATACCGCCCTATACATCTCAATATTTTTTCCCAGAAAAAAAGATTACTTGCTGAGATTAATATCATGAAAAATCACATAAAGGCACGGCTGTTGAGCATTTTATGCCAACTGGGCCATTTGCTATTTTACCTTTGCGATACTAAACAAACTAACATTATCAAACCAACCCAATGGTCACAAAAAGTTGGTATGGCTAAAGATTTTTATCACGCTGGATTTTGTTTCGATAGGGTCTAATCGTTACAAGGAGTGGAAAAATCTTGCGTATCAATCGTCTACCGATTCCGTGAATGACGATCAAGAAAGTGTCGATCAAGGTCCTCTAGTCGAGAAGAGGGAGTATCCTACTCCTCGAAGTATTTTAGTATGCCCTACGGACCCGATCGCCACATCTGTGGCATTGGTAACCGGAGGGCCGCAAAACGTACAAGAGGTGCAAGCGGGGTGCAATCAGGAGACGGAGATGAAAGGTCCGACCCCGGAGCACGGAGTTGAACAACCTACTGCAAGAGATATGTTTATTCAAGACACGCACGATCACCCTGTCTCAGCCGATCCTAGCGAAGTTGGTGTAATCCCTATCGATGATCAGGTTTGTTACCATGAAGGTGGAGAGTTGTATGTGGAGGAACTGGAGAAGCAGCTTGATACGTTGCCCAAAGTATTTTCAAGCACCGAAGAAGTAATTAGGGACGACTTGCTAGTCGGAGACCCCTAGGTCAACTCACCAGAAGAAATTAATCAGCTTCGCGATATAATTTGGGCGAAGAAACATCTGTTGATCGAAAAGGGGAACGCACTACCTCCTGCTGCACGTGGAGTTGTTTGCTATATCGATGTAGGCAATGCTCGCCCGATCGCCCAAAAGTGTCGGAAGGTGGCTCCACAATTTCGCGAGAAGTTATCGGCTTTGATCAAAGGGCTATTGGCTACCAAGATCATTCAACCGTCTACGTCACCCTGGGCATCACCTATAGTGATCATCGTGAAAAAGAACGGGGTTGATATTCGCCTATGTATCGACTTTCGCGCGGTGAATCAACTCACGCGCCTGATGGTGTATCCAATGCCCCTGATTTCTGATCTACTCGAAGATTTGGATAAAGCGCTGTGGTTTTGCTCTTTGGATATGGCGAGCGGGTTTTGGGTCGTATCTATGACCGATCGAGCGCGTCAGATTTCGGAGTTTGTCACTCGGTTTGGATTGTTCGAATGGAATAGGATGCCTTTTGGCCTAAAGAATGCTCCGCAAATCTACCAGCGGTTGATTGATAACGCATTATATGGTTATCTCAAGGTTAAGGACGGTGCTGACGAATCGGATGATGTATTCACGGTGGGAGAGCCCGACCAAACACCGGGCCCGTCTGTACTGCAGCAACGAGCATATATCGATGATATTTTGATCCCGGCACCTACCTGGGCTACCCTGTGTGACGAGGTGCATCGTTTGTTGGAGAAGTGTGATCAGTGGAACTTATGGATCAGCGTGACCAGATCGTACTGGGGGCGCCGCGAAGTTCCCTATTTAGGGCATCATGTCTCTAGACGATGTTTGGAAACAAATCCGAAAAATTTGGATGATCTGATTGATCTGCCTTTCCCTGGCACCTTACGGGCCATGCAATCGTTTTTGGGGAGTTTGAACTACTACCGTCGGTTTATCGAAGATTTTGCAATCTACGCCGCTGTGCTATACGAATTAAGGGAAACGGATTATCAAGAGTTAAAAAGCCGATCGTTGAGCAAGGAGAATATGGATCAGGAAGGTGATCGATTAATCAGGGCAAAAGTAGCATTAAGCATGCTGAAGGCGAAGATAGCGTCAGATCCAACCCTGCGCCACTTTGATCAGAACAAAGCGCCAGTAATCGTGGTTTACGCCAGCAAGTGGGCGGTATCCGCTGCGCTGGTACAAGAACATGATCAAGTGTATTACCCCCTGGCATTCGCCAGCCGAACGTTGAAGAACGGTGAGCTGAACTACAGCCCCGTCGAAAAGGAAGTTCTGGCGCTTCTACGGGTCTTGGATGTTTACTTCACGATGCTGGTCGGAAAGACGATCACTGTCTTGTCGCGTTTATCCACACTGAGATGGTTACTAACATCCAACGGGTTGGACGGACGATTGGGCCGATGGGATGCGATCTTATCACAGTGGGACCTCGAGATCAAGAAATGTGCACAGGGAGAAGATGAGGTACTGGAGGCGTTAGCTGCAAGTATCACTCCTCGCACATAAATCGATGAGGCCCTGATTGCGATCGCACCGAAAAAACAACCGCGGCAGATTATTGAAGTACCACCTCCTACGGTCGGAAAAGGCGAAGAACTCTACGTGATTAGTTTCGATGAATCTGCAAGTGTCAAGCGACGTGTAGGTGCGTTCGGTGCTATCGTATGGAAATTACCGGGATGGAAGATTATGACCGCGTTAGCCGATCATGCGCCTGATATCACGGTGAATGAAGCGGAATACCATGGATTGCTTTTAAGTTTGGACATACTGTCGAGATACCCCAAAGGAAGGACGATCGTGTGTGGAGATTCGAATTTAGTAATCCGGCAAATGCGCGGCGAAATAGAGTGTAAAGCTCCGCGATTGCAAGTGTTGCAACAGCGTGCGATCAATCTCCTTCGCGAATGGTCGGATCATGATCTAGTGCATGTCAAAAGAGAGTGGAATAAGAGTGCAGATCACATCACCACTAGGGCTATGCAGGGTGGAACAAGATTTGAAATCGATGATGTGAAACAGCTGGAGGAATTGACCGATATCAACAGGTTGCCGGAAGTGATCACGTGGAATGAAGATCCCACTACCCCGCAAGTACTAGTGATGACACGATCACGTAACCTACATCAGCCGCGACAGTCAACATGGCCCGATATATCTATAGCCGGGATAAGGGCGGAACGGGTAAAAAAGGCACAGGACGAAGAAAAATGGATTCATGATTTGCGAAGTTATCTGTATGGTGACGTCTCACGATTGAACGCAGACGAGGTTAAGGACTGCGAGAAAATTGCTGACAGCTACGATGTCGATGAACAAGGATTGTTGATCTACTGTGGAAAGAAGCTAAAAGAAAAGCCAACGATGACAAAGATGATCAAGACGATCGGCACCTTTCGATTAAGCTGGTCTTACCCGACACCCTACATGCAGATTTCCTTCACCACTATCATGTGAGATTGGAAAGAGGACACCAAGGCATAGGGCGTACGTATCACAGGATCAGACGATACTTCCATTGGCGTGGTCTATTCCGAAGCGTACAAAGGTTTGTCGGACAATGCGTAGATTGCGAGACGGGGAAAGGCAAACCTACGATCAAGGGCATGTCGCCGGGGAATATCGAGACTACGTACCCATTTCAAATGATAGCCATGGATCATATCCCGTCACTACCCCGATCGACGGATGGACATACTGAACTGCTGATTTGGACGGATCTGTTCACGGGTATGGTGATCGCGAAATCTGGATCGTCTCTCACAGCGCAGAAAGTTGCCGAAAATTATGAAGAGTGTGTGTTTCGACGATTCGGGGCTAGCGAAGTGATCCGGCACGATCGTGAACCAGGTTTTATGTCGGAAGTATTTCGCGCGTACAATAACATCGTGGGACAACGTCAGAGTGCCACTATGGCATACCGTCCACAGGCGAATGGTAAGGCGGAGAGGACGGTGCAGACGATCACGAGAGCAATCAAGATGTATGTAGAAGATGCCGTCCAGAAAGATTGGAGCTTGTATGCAGAGCGGGTGGTATTCGCGCTGAACTCAACCCCCGATCGTATTCGTGGTGAAACACCATTTTATTTGGCGTATGGGTGGGACCCACGATCATCGTTGGAATCGACATTGCAACTGGGCGGAATTCGGCTTAAAGACCGGGATGCTCGCCGGTGGAGATATAAGCTGCAAAAGGACTATCGTTACGCCCGTGATCAAGTGAGCGCTCGATTGCATCAAGCGATGGATGAGAGAGCTTAAAATCACAATGATCAAGTGACACCACACAAGATCGAATCTGGATCAAGGGTCTGGTTATACCTTGATCGGGTGAAAGAAGGGTTCGCGAAGAAACTGGCGCACATGTGGCATGGACCCTTCAGAGTCGATGAGGTAATCGGTAATCATGCGGCGAGACTGGTTACGGCTGGCACCGACTATCGTATGTCCCCAGTAGTGCATCTGTCCAAGTCGAAATTGGTCAAGGAATTTCCAGATCGCCCTACTACGGCACTAACAGCTGGGATAGAGGAGCGTTTCGACTTCAATGAAGCTTTGTTACCTGAGGACAGCTGGGAAAGGATGCTAGATCCAGATGAATTTGAAGTTGATCATATCACCGATGTCCGGTCAAGTCGAAAGACTAGATATGGAAGAACGTTACGAGAATATTAAGTTTACTGGAAAGGTTATGCTGAGCCGTCGTGGGTAGACGAGGCAGACTTAAACTGTTATGCTCTGATCAAGGACTTCGAGAGGAAAAAGATCAACAGACATCGGTTTGACGTGATGCAAGTGGACGATGAGTCCAACTAATGCGTGATCGGCAGACTGGTCATGAATTTCGATCGAAGAATTACCGATTGAAGAAAGATGATTTACGAAACTCAAAATGGATGAAGAAGCGATAAATGGCTTGTGGTGATGTGTTTGCGATGGATATTGCGAGATAAGGTGATGGAGTAACGAAGATAAGACGACAGAATACCGGTTTATATCATGCATGGGGAAGTAAAGAAGCACAGTGGAAATGGCATGATCAAGATTGCTTATTGATTAAGGGCGGAACGATAAACTGATTAACTAGACCCAAAGAACTTGCGACGAATCCGAGGGATTTTACGGCCAGGGTGGTTTTCAAGGGAGGAACGATATTGAACCCGCCAAGGTTCAAAAGTATCAACCTCCTTCAAATCGTCCAATAGGGTCCGGGGTGGAGGGTCCGAGAGGAACCCTGGGTACCACGCCCCATCATCGGCCGGGAATACTTCAAAGGACGGTTGCGAGCACAATGGGTGATCGACGGGTCCAGGAAAATGTCGAGATCACATCTTCCGTCGATCATCCCCCGCAGGACGAAATCCTCGACCCTCTTCCAGGTCGCTCCGGCACGACTTCTGCGTTGGCGGTTGTAGTAATTCCGGAAGAAGTCATCCGTCTCGGGAAGGACTGTTGTAGTAATTCCGGAAGAAGTCATCCGTCTCGGGAAGGCCTTTAGCGATAGGGAGATAATGCGTCGACTCCCAGATCGCCAGCGTGTGATGTTCGAGAAACGACCGGCACTTTGTCTCGAAGTCAGCAAACCAGCCGACTGAGCGAAAAGAAAGGGGCGGCAACATGGTAATGAAAACGCCCCAAGGGCATTGAGAATACATCAGCTCCACTTCCGGTTGGGTGATCAAATGACCGGACCATGAATCAGCCGGAGGGGCGTGCACGGCAGCCGGGAACAACCATCCTGCGGGGCGGGTCAAGTAGTCAAGAACGACATGGTCCTTGACGTTACGCAAATCAAACCCACCAAGCTGATCCGGAGTCCACGGCAGGATGTCGGCGTCACTGGCGTCATCAGATACCGCAATCAACGTCCGGAAATCACCCGTACGCGGAAAAAGAGACCCGGCAGTGACTTGATCAGGTAGATCCTCGCTCCCGAACTCGTTAATTGTAGAAGTGGAAGGAATAGAAGCGATTGGGCCAGGAAATCCGCCTTCATCGTCCTGATCAGGACTTGGGGGATCATCGTCTTCTGTCTTTGCCTCCGAAATAGGAGAAAGGAGGCGTGTCCGCTTCAACCGAGAGGAGGATCGAGAATGCCGAGTACGCCTTTTAGGCGAAGGGGCGGCGCGGCTGATCGAGCCGTCAGGATAGGCGGTAAGGCCAGCTGGTGGTGTAGCTTGATCGGAACCCGCCGAAGGGGTGCGGATAACTGGTGCGATCTGCATCCGCAACGACATACCGGCCAACTGAGACTGAAGGTCCGAGTGGAACGAGCGTAACTGTGTGACTTCGCCCTGAACCTCCTGCACTTGATGGCGCAACGTGTCACGTTCTGCGTAAACTTGATCAAAGCGGCATTGCACGGAATGTTCGTTCTCCAGCTGAGAATATGCGGCGTGCAGTTCGTCCAGCTCAGTTTGGAGGTCAGAAACTCCCTTGACCCGATCAGATAGTTCCTGCGCCTGGGCCATGATGGCAGTATATTTGTGGAAAAGCGTGCCCAAAATTTGGCACACTTCTGGTCAAGTTTTGTCAAGGCATTTGGTCTAATTTCGGATTGGCTTAAACAAGGGGGGCTTTTCAGCCTATCAGACTCAAGAAGTGTCAAGAACGCAAGTTTTGGTGAGTCACCCGACTTTGGGTATTTTACATATTTTTGTGGGAGTACATTTAGGGACTATAGGGTAGTAGTATTTTAGTTGTGGTTTTACCTTTTAGGACAGAGGTTATACCTTTAAGTAAGGAAATCTTTTAGCTTTCGGATAAGTGGCTGAAACCTCTTCTGGTCTTGGTTCATACCACAGCTAGGGGTCGCCGTTCTTCCCTTTTCGTAGACTAGTCGCCTCCACCCGCCACGTAGTGTTTGGGGGCAGAGGGTCGAATTATCCCCTCTCGCCCATTATACCCGGTCTGGACGCGCCGCACGCGCACTTTGGCCCACCGGAAGTCCCTCGACGGGAGTACGATTTGGCGATCTCAACACCTCAACTCAAGTACGTTTGGAACGTGCTATTCACTGGATTGGTATTGGCGTGGAGATATCGTTTGTGGAGTTTCACGAGCATATTGGGTCTTTACGCGGACATATTGGCTTGTTTTAATATTGGATGGAAACTAGACCGGTTTTGGTCTTATTTAGTATTGGTCAGGGGCTAGACCGGAACGGTCGGTCTACCCTCTATTAGTTCGTATTGGTCAGGTCTAGATCGTTTGGACGATCGACCTATTGGAATTTATCTCTTGGAAGTGTTTTTGGTCGGGTTGTGTCTGGGGTGAAGAGTTCCGCCCCAGAGATACCTACCCAGATCGGTCTTCTATATTCAAGACCGGTTCGATCCAATCTGCGATCCCGATCCACCGAGTGTGTAAATAGCCCATTCCATCGGGTACACAAGGTGAGATGTACACTAAACAATCGGCCCAAGTGGGTTCTGATGACGACCGGTCGTCTGCGTGCAGCGGACGAACGGACCAGATCTCGAGTGGTGGTCCGCGGAGTACCCCCTTCGAAAGTTGTAAGGCTGGGCGCGATGGTGGTAGTCAGGTTATCGATGCTAATGTTTTCGATTTCGAACTTGACTCCACCACATACTCGTCCACCTTCAGGCAATTGGATTTGTTTTTCTTTCGAAGGCGATGATACTGGTGTTTGCGCCTATCAACCTCGGTAGTGAGCGTGAGCACTTGTTCGAACAAGCGCTGATTCCCAGAGGCAGCCCGATCGCGTTCTTCTTGTAACTTGGCTAGGCGCTGTTGAAGTTGATCCAACTCCCGTGTTTGATCAGCGATGGTGTCTTCATGCACCGATTGCAGATACCTATCACGGGCATGACGGCCTTCCAGATCCCGGATCTGTGCGCGTTGATCGACCATGAGTTTTTCTTGATCGGCCATAGCGTTTTCGATGGTCTTCAATTTGGTCTGGAGATCATTGACGGTGGTGTCGACAAAATCACGCAATGGCTTGAGCTGTTAGAGGGCGTCCCGCTTGATCGCGACATCTCGCTCCACTACAACGCGTTTGGCACGAGCGAGCTGCTGCCGAAGCATTGCGACCGTGTCTTCACTCATCGCGAGCGAGTCAGATAACGTGGCGATCTGATCATCAGGCGCGTGTAGGGACTCTTGCAAACTGTAAGCCCGATTGATAGCAGCGATCGCCTGATCGGCTGCGGCCCGATCCAGGGCAGGAGTGTCGGTGGTGTTTGCCGGGGTGCCGTCCGTTATCGCTTGCATGATGGAAATGCAGGAATGCCTGATCTAGACAGCTTGATCGCAGATGCCATGGTTGGTGAAGGTTAATCGTTGGATCGCGAGGGGCGTACCACTAACGGCAACAGCCTGATAGAACGGGACCTGATCGGCGGGAGGAAGGACAGGCAGATTGATGGGTGATTAACACCTGGCTGATGACGTCATGGTGGACAAGCCGACCAACGGTAACATGATCCACGATATCAAACGGCATGATCGACCCTCGCCCCAACCGCTGTACGGCTGGGACGAGGATCAGGGGCGGCTGTCGTAAAGCGTGTTATAATTGGGCCCAATAACGGGCCTTATTATAGGGCCTTATTATAGGGCCTGATTTAGGAGGGGCGATTACGGTCAGAATCGGTACGTAATCGTATAGGATTGTGGGTACCACGGCGTATACAGTTGCTTGTACAACCGTGGTGCACATAGTCAGGACATAGACAGGGCATAGGGAGATGGAAGATTACGTACAGGTACTCCGCGAACATCGACGAGCGGCGACGGACGACGGACAAATCAGGTAGACTGGTCGACGGAGGACGCTGGAACGGGTAGTTCTGATTGGTGGATATTAGTAAATTGGTAGTTCTTAGGATTTAAGCAATAATAAAGTTCTACTTTTTCGTTCGATATAGCAGATCGTTTAGGGACGGCACCTTTGTGCCTCCCTCACTAGTATATACCTCTACGTCCCGGGCGGGAGCACTTAGTGCATTTTTGGCCCAACGGCAGACGTAGAGTGTTGGGAACTCACTCCGCAACTCCGCCCGCTGTGTCAGAGGTTCTTCAGTAAAGGTTTTTGGTTTTGAGAGTGTGATTGAGCAGTGCTCTCACCTCTCCACGTTTGGTTCGCGTTTGGCCCTAGAGCTCGGCTGCTGTAAGCGCCCCACGGGAACTCTAGGTGGATTAAACGAAATTTACCCCCCTCCTCCTCAAAGAAGGAGATCCAACGGGCCATCCGTTGCGAGAGATGAGGCGACTTTGTCGCTGTCCGTAAGGACGCGTGGTCAGTATAAACCACGAACGGCTTCGAGCCGAGTAGGTGAACCCTAAATTTGACAAGAGCATACTTCATTGCAAGTAGCTCGTTGTCATGAACGGTATAATTCCGTTCCGCAGCTTTAAGCTGCCTCGACTCAAACGCGATAACGCGTTCCCTTCCTGAATCGTCTCTTGTAACAAAGCACATCCCATTGCGAAATCGGAGGCGTCGCAGACGACACTAAATAGTTTCCCAGAATCTGGGAGAGAAAGAACGGGAGCTTTCAACAAGCTTCCCTTTACCGCTTCAAAAGCGTTTTGGTGTTTGGTTTCCCAACACCAATCAACGTCCTTCTTAAGAAGGTCCGTCAATGGCTTCGCCATTTCAGCGTAGTTCTCGCTTTATTTGTGGAGATAATTGGCTAATCCAAGCCACTTCCGTAAATCTATAAGATTTACAGGCGAAGGCCACTCCACAATGGCTTTCACCTTCGCGGGATCCGCCCGCACTCCATCCTTACCGATGAAGCATCCGAGGAAAGGAATTTCCTCAGCACCACAGATAGATTTGGATGGGTTTGCATATAGTTTATGCTCTCGCATACATCCGAGCACCGCTCGAAGGTGTATTAGGTGAGTCTGAACATCAGACGAGTCGCCTTCCGCGCGACTATGAACGAATATATCGTCGAAGTACGTCTGAGCGTACTTTCTATGAGGGCGGAAGAGTTGAGTCACAAAGTGATTAAAAGTCGCTGGTGCATTCGAAAGCCCTTGTAGCATAACAACCCACTCCCACAGCATGCCACTAGGCGTGCTGACCGCTGTAAGCGGAATATCGGATGCTCGCATGAGCACCTGATAATACCCGTCCACCATATTTAAGGCACTGTACACAGTACAGCCCGCCATATTGTTCTGGAGGACATCCTACCGAGGGATCGGAGTCTGCATGGGTACAGTAGCTGCATTCAGCTTGTTGCACGTATGCACAATGCGCCACTTTCCGTTCGGCTTACGAACACAAAAAGTGGTAGATGAATGGGGAGACTTGCTCTCCCGTACCATCCCTGCCTCTTTTTTCCCCTTGAAGAACGTCGATGACGTCGCGTTGCTCCTTGGGGAGAGTCCACTGCCTAGTGACGCAGTATTTGGTTCCAGGAACTAAAAAGATTTCATGTCGAGCTCCCCGATACGGTGGTAACCCCATCGGCGGGTTGTCACTAATGACATCACCGAATTCCTTCAATAAAGAATGTTAAGGGTCCTCAGGATCCGCAAGGATCTTGAGACCGCTTCGGGCATTCAATGCCTGTTTGGTTTGCACCAAAACTGACTCGTCCATCGTGGATGAGGAGTTCAACTCCTCTTCCGGACTTAACACGACAACCTCGTCGATTTTATCCGCTTTCAAAGCAGCTTCAAACTCGTTGAAGGACATCTCCTCCAACGACAACAGTTCGCCTACCCCAGGAAACCGTTCAAGGCTTACGCCTTCTGTGACAACACCTGTCACACTATTCAGCATCCTATAGGACTGCTGACTACTGGCTTAGGGACTCACCCGGGACCCAGATGGGGGGAGTCAATTGCCCCATCTATTGGAAGCAAATCGCGCTTATCCACAGAGGTCTATACCTCTACCACCGGTGACTCGCCGGTCTCACCTATAACGGCGTAGTCGTAATCATTTCCGACGTGCGAAAGAGACAAACTTCGGGTCTCTTCGCTTGGAAGCGCCTCGCGCTTAACCACAAGGGTGTCTACCCCTACCACTGGAGCCCCAACTTGTTCGCCGGACACGGCGTGGTCGGAATCAATTCCGACCTGCAGAAGAGACGAACTTCGGGTCTCTTCTCTAAGCTCCTAGCGCTTAACCTCAGAGGAATCCACCTCTGTCACTGGCGACTCACCAGTCTCGCCTATATCGGCGCGGGGATTAACCGCCGAATCCACCTCGTTAAGGAACACTTCCTTGACCTTAGTGGGGCTGATCATCTCAAATATCCCAATCTCTGGCATCTCACGCCAGTATCGCTTTTGCGATCGAGCAAAGGTGAGTTCATTACTCGCCAATGCTTCACCCGATTGCGGGTGCGTTGAGCCAATGGACTTAGACTTCCAGTCTATCCATGGCTTGTGGAGTTCCAGCCACTTCATGCCCAGAATGAGGTCATACCTCGAGTCCAAATCCAGGACTAGGCAACGTTATAAGCTGTCGAAGTCTTCAAACTTCAGCTTAAGGTCAATCGAGACCTTGGGTACAGAAACCTATATGCCCGTCGCAAGACGGACCGTGACAACGTCACGAGAACGTTCCTCTAGGGCCTCGGCATACAGCTGACGCTTCACAACAGAAACTCGTCTGACATAATTGTCAGACTCTCCAGAGTCTACCAAGACTCTCCAAGGCTTATGAAAGCCTTTCACGTCCGCAAGGACGACCAGCAAACCTGGCTGGTACACCAACTCGGTGCTAGAAAGCACCGTTTCCCTCGGGGCTTTGTGCTGTCGTCCCCTACCCTGGGGCTTAACAGCACTGAGGGATCCCCCAGTAGGGCGCCCCGCACTTACTGGGAGCCGTCGTATCCCGACGGCTTGGACAAGGGCTTTTTTCCAACCCTTGGCCCCTTAAAGCGAGTATCTTGCTGGGGGTTCCGCGGAAATCTGTTCCGCAAGAGATCCGCACTTCCACACAGGAAGCATCTCATCGGCCTCTGCCGCTGCAACATGGCCAGGAGCTTCGCTTCAGAACCCATCGAAGCAGATTCAGCGTGACTCATAGCGGAATCTTTCTCTTCCGCTTCGGCCTGACTCAGGTCCATGGGCTCGGAACCCACCTTAGAGGAACGAAAGTTCCTTTCGGCGTTGAACGCCATCTTAAACGCCTCCCCCAGGGATTGGGGACGGCTTCGGAATAGCTCCAAACGTGCTGGCCTTTCTCTCAGGCCTCCCATGAACACGGGAATGGACACATCGTCCGAACACGCTTTCGCGTTCACCCCTGCCAACAGGGTCTTAAGTTCTTGGATATATATTTCCAAGTCTTTAGTGCCCTGACGGCATCTCAGAAACGCCAGCTGATTCTGGAAAACCAGATCAGGCGTGGCATACATATCCATAAGCTTTTGCTTAAGGACTTCCCAGGTTGGGAAACGTCCGTGACCGCATCCGAACACGTAAACGCCCATGTACGGGCTTTGCCCGTAAGATGGGTCAGTGCAAGTCCCACTTGCAAGGATCAGCGATCCCATTCGCTGTGGCGAAAGCCTTTTCGACCTCTCGCAACCATACATAAAGGTTATCACCCTTTTCACCGGTGAACTCCTTTATCTTAAAGGATAATGGGGGACGCATCCCCGTGGAACGACCTCCACCTAAACTCGCCTCATGGGTGATGAGGGCATTGACCCTTTCCTTCACGGCCTCATGGCCTTGCTCCACTAGGAGCTGCATGTACTTCGTCACCCAGTAAGGGTAACAGCCTGTTAAAGGCTTCCTGCTGGACGTGGGTTAAAGTTTCCCAATAGTCCTGATTCATCCCTTGCACAGGATGCCGTAGCCTACCAACACAGGTGCTGGATTGACTACTAGTGCTACCAGATGTAGCCGGTGCGTACACGCACGGTGCGGCTAGCGCACAGCGGAAGACTTTCCTTTAAGCGGCGTTCGCCGCTACTTAGCCGATACGCCCTTATAAAAAGGCTTAGTAAGAGAGAACTCTCTTACTCGGGGCCAAGATTCCACTTTGTTTTACTAGTTAGAACAGCTAACGCCTTAACACAAGGCTCCCTTAATAAGGGGGTAGCTAAGGGAATAACTTCCCTTACACTACTGCACTCACTACGCGCGCGACCGGTCGAGGTCGAGCGTCCAGTAGTCTTAGAGTGAAATGTAAACTGAATGTATATTTAATATGTAATTAGCCTAAATTAATTTAAACTAATGTAAACTATATGGGACAGACTAAACGGCAGCAAGTGAAAGACTAACCAGGAGCAAGTGAGGCAGCGACTAGGAGAAAACAAAAATGTACCAAAAAGGATATACTTTTTTTTACCTTTTTGGGACTTTTATGCGCGGATCAAGGCATTTAAAGTAGGACATCTTCGTACAAGACCAAAAAATAGGTATACTCAATGTTTGTGTATTTGTGTCAGACTATAATTTAGTTATAGTCAAATATATTACTTTTGCATTTTCTTTCTTTGCGACGAGACGTTTTCTATGACCGTTGATTCTTGGCGCTACGCATCCTCGCACATACAGTGTGCTAATTACCAGACTAATTAACACCGCATTAACACGCAAGGCTGTGGTTGTGACGACTGCTGGATTTGTTGTGGAGATTATTGTTTATTTGACTGATTCACGTGGAAGAACGTTTGAATAAGTGGAATGTTACGTTTGGAGTGGACGCAGGTCATACTAAGTTGAAGTTTACGCATCAAGCTGTAGATTATCGATTTAATTAGGATGGTAAAGCACGTCGGCGATCAACAGGAACGAATACGAGCTGAAAATCTTAGACGCGCGAAAGCTTCAAATGAATATGTGAAGCAGAAAAATGAAGGAGCGACATCAACGGATGGTCGAGAACAAGTCACAACCAGACGCGGAAGGGATGCAATGAATTTACCATGCCTACGTGAGAAGCTCTAGACGTATTCGCAAGCGTAATCACGAAATAGTTCTATCACTGACATACGCACACTCATAGATAGAGTGTATACCTCACTACTGCTCTCGTGGAGTTTGTCGCCGATTGGGCGTCCTAAACCGAGTATCTAGTGTTCAGATTCCAGTAATAAAGCTTCCCGCGATAATCTTAGGCTGAACGTCGGTTACCGAAGCGCTGTCCAATAAGCACCACGTTATCATCATGAGCTCCTGCATTTGTCCTTTGTATTTTTTCTTTTCTATATTATCAAAGGTGTTCAATGTAAAAAAGCTTTGCCCATTATTGTCTGCATCATAGTATGCGGGATCATAGAATATCCTGCTTGTTTGACAAGGACAGCAGTGAGTTATATTGCAGGAAGTCCGTAAAGGGTTTTAAGGCAGCAGCAGCCGACCGCGCATAAAATTCCCAAAAAGGTAAAAGTATATCCTTTTTGGTACCTTATTTGTTTTGTCCTAGTCGCTGCCTCACATTTCTGCTGGTTAGTCTTCCACTTGCTGCCGTTTAGCCCGTCCCAAACTATATGTAATACTAAGTAGAACTTACTAAATTCGTACCTAGCTAAAATGTAGTGTACACCACCTGTGTACTAACACGTGGCTGGCTGCCACGCCTCCACCAAGGGCTCCTGCCCTGATTGGTTAAAATAACCAATGGTCCAAAACCTTTGGGACCGATCAATACTGACCCCAGCCGTAGTGTACTCACGTGCACCACATACTAAATGTAACCCGAATGTAACCCTGTTACAGAATAGGTATGTCCTTTAGTGGTTGGTGGATTGGTGCCAAAGTAGAAATGCGAGAGGGTCTCTGGCCGATAGGTTCAGTCATTATTGTTGTTGCGTATTCTTACCTTTCGCCATAATGTAGTCGTAATAAAGCTATGTATAATCAATCCACTTGCCCTTTACGTATAGTCTCCACGTGAATATGCGTAATTAATTAATGCCAATGCCAAAACAATCGAAAACTCCACTTATATCCACTAGACTAATACTTGGTCCATAACGTGATATCCACTGTCTTGTCACACAACAACTCCACAGGTCAAAGTAATAATGCGCGCAAAAGTAGCGTGCGCGAAATTAACGTCAGTTAATAAGAGAAACAAAATGTAAATGATATATTTTGACTAGACTAAACTATAGTCTGTCACAAATCATAAAATCTGTACACACCTATTTTCGACACTAGTGCGCTGATGCACCATGCACGCGGCGCAGGTGAACGGCTATTTTATGAAAAAAGTGTCCTATTCTGTGATTTTCTTTAGAAGAAGCGTCCTATTCTGTGAAATACTGCCAAAAAGTGTCCTATTCTTTAAAATTTCTCTTAAAATATAAATAATCATTCATATTTTCATCAAGACTTAGTGATGACTCGCACACCCAGACCCATTACCCGATGAATGTTTTCACTAGCCGGTTGCCGCATGAACATCATGTTGGTTGGAATATTCATGGACATGGACAACCACTGGACCATCGCTGGATCAAATACACCCGTGACGGCAATAAAATCAATTTTGATTGACGGGTAAATGTGGTCGAACAGGTTTACCACGTGTTCAAACTCTCGTGGAACAGGAGCATTTAGCTCGCACACGTGCACCAGTCGCAAGCAGTACGTGTGTTCGTTTGCCATCACGTACGAAATGGCCTCGTTTGTATTTGGCAGGTTTGTTGACTTGCAGAAAAATACGACAGGTGTGTTCTTAATCTTCTCGATTGTTTTGGCGATTTTGACACTTCCGCCAAAAGGTAGTTGAGACGGGAGCGAATCACGTTGGAAGTACACATGGAGTTTACCCGAAACAAAAAGTAGTGCTTTTAGCAAACTAACTCGATTCAGCATCAGGAATACCACCGAGAAAAATACTGCAAAGTAGATGACAAAATACGACAACGCTTTCACGTCCGAAAACGCATTGGCAAGAATACCCAGAGCCACCATACATAAGCAGAAGCCAGTGTTGATCCAAGATGTTGTTCTCTTGCGTGGAATCTCCTCGCGGTTCAGCTTCAGTAGCAGGCACGCAATGATGAAAGATAGCAGCACGCAAAGAAAAGCGAGGGCAAACACGCCAGACAAGACTGTTACGTCCGCGTTTAAGATAAAGACGAGACTTGCAGCCACGACGAAAAATGTCACAATGATGAAGTGGTTCGTGCCACGGCACGAATTCGTTTTAAGCAAGAAACTGGGCAAGATGCGGTCAACAGTCAAGCGCTGAAACAATCCGTTGATACCGACATAGGCTGTGAGTACTGCGCCAGCAAGGACACCAAATGCATCGATTGCCACAAGTATTTCCAGCCATCGACCTCCACTCAAACGACCCATATACGACAACAACGTGGACTGGTTCAGAATGATTGTTTCTAAAGGCACAACGGCCAGCGCGAGCAACGAGTAGGCAGAATTAAATATACTGGAGAGAACCCACATGTTGCGCAGTGTTTTTGGAAACATGCCCACCGCTTGCTCTTCCACGTATTGCGATGAACTTTCAAAACCAGTAACTCCGAGCACTGCCGTACCATAGCCCAGGAAGAGAGCAGATGCAACGTTATTGACTTCAGCATTCCTGCCATACATCGTCACTTCGGGGAGAGATGAGCTCATGTTGTCGTAAAAGATGGAAGGATGCTGCACGAAGTGGACGACGCAGAAGATACCCAACAGGGTCAGCGTAAATGAGTGAAAGACGAAGAAAACCAGCGCAACGAAAGCGCTTTCGGCGATACCTAATAGACAAAGTCCTGCAAATGCGGCTAGTAGTCCGATTGTGCAGACCATCACCGGAATCTCTACCAAAGACTCGTTGACGTAATTCATCGCTGACACACCATTGACAACAGCTGTCGACAGATACGAGAGTATACTGAAGACTGCGCAGACTGCTGCTACCTTTTTTGGTGCCGAGTTAAGCATTGCTGTGTAGAAACCACCGTTCAGCGGCACTGCACTCATGACTTCTTCAAACACCCAGCGTAGGCAGTAGACAAGTGTGACCACAAATAGCTGCGACACAGGTGCTAAGCAGCCAGCTTTAGCAATTGTTTGACCCGTAGAAAAAAGTACACTGGACAAAATGTCATTGCCACTGATAGAGGTGGATGTCCACTCTCCCAATTTGTTCTTCTTTGCATTAATTTGCAATTCCTCGCTGAGAGCAGCAATTTCGTCTATTTTTCCTTGAACATACTGAGCCCCGCCGCCGATATTGGGATTCATCCACGACGGTTCCTTGAAGCGACGATCCGTGACTTGAATTTGAATAAATCGCTGTCGTACTTGGCTTGGGGTCTCGACTTGCATGAAATTCATTTCACTTTCCCACCCCAATTCGCTTTTGGGTACAGACAGTGGCGAATTGCCACTATATGGCACATAGTCTTCTGAAGGTGCTGCTGTCGTCTTGGACAGTATCTCCAAACGCATCTCGCGCGAACTAAACGTCGAATGGACCACAGAACAAATGTTATGTGTTTGCGCAACCGATCAGAAAATAAATGGCCTTTCCGCGAGTATGGTTTAGATCTGTACGACTGGTACGCAGTGAGCTTTTACATCTATTTGAAAAGGGCGTGACTGGGTACACCTCCCCCTTTGCTGCGTACACCCCCCCTCCCTTTTATGTGAGGGGTGTGTGTCTGACACCAGACTCTCCCTATATATATCTAAAATCTGGGCAATGTTATTTCCACACCCCGAATTTATTATTTCCACCCTTCAATAGCCCAATAGTTAATACTAAATAGAATGTCTAAACTCTAGGCACTTTTTACGTTTGTAAAACCTGTGTACTCCGTTCTAATTGTAGCAAAGCATTCCCGAAAGTAGCGCTCCCGCAAGCGGATACGTTCTCAGGATTGAAGTCTTCCTCTTTCTATGGTATTAACCACGTGTTATGAAAATAATTGGGAGACTATGGACTGAAAGAAAAATGTTTCTCAATACCGCGTTTATTTTTCGACGTACCACGATATCCAAAGGCGAGACTGCCGCTACGTAGGGTATGCTGTTGGGAGGCCACTTGGATGGATCATCGCGCCAGATAGCGACATGATTATACAGGCACATCGTCAAATGTTTGCGTATTAAGTCTTTGCCGGATGCTCGGACATCAACGGGGTACCAGTATTCGAATTCATCATGGATCTGCTTTAGCACATCGAGCGGGATCGTGGACTCCGTGGGGGGAAAAGCCTATAGAAAAATGTAATCGAACACTTCCTTTGTCATCTGCTTCAGCTTAATGCCGTGCGGTCCGAGCTTTGAGCCATCAAGATTAGATTGTAGGTGGTGGGCAATGGTGTAGTATGCCATGTAGATAGTCGAGTCTGTAAGAGACTCCACCACAAACTCGCCCAAGCCAGACTCACGGCACGGTTCCCACTTATTCAGCCATCCAAGGGTCGACTTGTATTCACCAAGCGCCACCGGGTTGTACGCATCAAAAAGTTTTGGGTTGCTGATATGGTCCATGACGCGCTTCTTCCATTCTTCGGCGTCGTAAGTCAAATACCATTGATCCAAGTGAGCAACCACGCATTCGTCACCACTACATGAGATCACAAGTGACTCTGGCTCCCAGTATGGAATAGCATTGCTGGCGTCAAGTATCTCCTAACGCATAATAGCCTTGGCGTCGCACTCCTTTTGACCTTTCTGTGAGCCCACAATAAGAACTCCTTCGTAGAAACCTTTAAGGTTCACAAGCTCTTTCGCCTTCGCAAGCTTGTCCTTGTCGTTCTGGGATATGATCTTGAGATCATTGCATACCTTTTCAGCAGCCATGTCACCAAAGCCCGGAATTTCAATAATAAGCACAGGCTAGTATGGCAGCACCATGTAGTCCTCTATGCCGTACTTTTCACGCAAAGCAGGCTTCTGCTTTAGATCACGGAACGAGGCATAGTCGTCTGGTGAGTCCGACCGCACGCTCATTACTACACCGGTACCCTTACACATCGAGATTGTAAGTAGTGGGAGTGTGTAGAACGTATCATAGGGCGCATTGGATGACGCCAGCGGTAAACCCAGCAGATCCGTTCCCTTGACTTCAAGCAAGCACTCCTCCTTACCCCAACACGTGAGTAGTCCTGATGAGCCAAGTTACGCGCGGCACGATGGCTCATAATAAATACGTCATTGTCGTCATTAATGAGGAAGGCGCCCTACTCTCCCCCAGGCAACACAAAGCAGTTCGTCTGACCGTACTGCGTCTCGGGACGCAATGTAGCAGCTGCCAGGAACATTTTTTGCCACAAAGTGGAGCAAGCTTTTTCGAAAGCGGTTCCTTAACACGCAACTTGGCTACTGTGTACTCCTGAGGTCCGGCACCTTCACCCGAAGCACGATCGTGATTGGCACAGCTTGTCCGTCCAAAATTGAGTATACATTGGGGCGTTTACAACGTACAACGCGGCCAAATTCATTCAGTTTATTTAGCTGCCATGTCACCAAAGCGTCATAGAAAGGATTAACGTCCGTCGTAATAAACGAGCGACGCCAGTCAATGTTCATACCGAAGCGCTTTAGTTCAGCAATGGCATGAGGTGGAAAATATTGGAGCCAATAGAATTGGTCTTGAAACTTGGGGATTTCGTTTTCGGGGGTGTTTGACATCTTCAGGATGTCAAACTGATGCACGACACCACCCGTCTTGGCAGCAGCCTTCGACTTTTTACCATAAGCGATCCCTCAGCGCTCTTAGCATTATCTTAGAGTCTTCGTCGATGTCACGAGAAAAATTCGGTGGATTACCGTATGTCTGAAGTTCGCGCTTGAGTTTACTCGCGGCAGCATCCCCGTGCAATGGAAGCCAAAAGGAAAAATGACATCTTTCACCTTTGAGACGATGATAATGCCATATTTGCTTTAAATCCTGTACCATAAATGCACTCCAATCACCGCAGCAACCTTATATTCGATATGAAACATATACATTTATCAACATATTTAGGTGAGGGTAGTTTTGTACAGTAATACCTTTTTTTTAATCGTAGGGACCAGAACCAAGCGAATATATTTTATGTATCCCGTCGCACATGTCACTTATTGACCAAGAACTCCTGGTCCCGAGCGTATCACTCCACGACGGGGTCGGTCCGTGTCGTATCTTGTTTGTTTCGTCACATTACACTTCTTAATGAAACCAACCAGGTTGGGTTGGCCCGGGATTGAACCCGGGACCTTCCGGTCCCGTAGTGAGCAGTGAACTACTCGACCGCGGTCGGTCTTCCGTGTCATATCTGGTAGCCATCGTGTCCAGAGTTTACAGGCACTTCCAGAAAACATCGATACAAATATGCAGTAAAAGCCTTGCAACCGGAGGAATGCTTCCACTTCTCGTTTTCGAATCCGTCAGCAGTAATGTAATGCACTTGGTCCGTAACATATATGGGTAATATCGTGGTATCCATAACTGTCCTCAATGCACCACGAGGTCCCGATTGCCAGCCCAACACAATGTTTTCGTGGCTATCGAGACAATCGTTGACCAAGCGGCATTGGGAATCTGTCAGGTAGAAGCGGCGGACTCCGTGTGACAATACTCCCCATTGTGGTGAAATCGAGTTCAAAATCGAACACTGAAGTGTCCTCAGCCCGATCACCGTCGTGCCCAGCCTACCATCTACGAGGGGGGGGACCCCGCGAACCTTCGCCTGCACCCCGATCGGATGACCGATCTGTATTGCAGGACGCCTGGTCCGATTTAGTTTGACACTTCTCACCTTGTGTACCCATTGGTTTGGGTGGCTACACACTCGGTGGACCGTCGCACGATATGGACTTAGAGGGGATCAATATGAAGTGTACCACTTCTGGGCCAGGGTAGGGTGTAAATAGAGCGGAAATCGTGACTCCAAGTACGTCAATAACCAATATTCTAGTGTATACTTAATTCCAGTATACTTTTGGGGCCGAGGATGTGGAGACCCAAACAATAACTTTGGGGGCAGATCGCTTATAGCGATGTGGGGACCCAACCAATAAAACGATAGATCGATAGACCAATAAGGAACAGCCAAGCGAACATATCCAACAGCTTGGGGATCCACCAACGAGATCTCCACGTAAACCTTTCCAATGATGATATACACGTTCCAAACATGTGCGACCTGAGTGTGAGTGCTAGTGTTTACTACGCGTTCCCGTCGTGGGAATTTCGGTGGGCCAAGTGCGTCTGTACGCGTCCCGGACGGGTAGTTGAGCTAGCGGGGACCTTGTTAACCCTCTGCTTCCAAAGACCCGTAGTAGGAGGGAGACTTATGCGTAAGAAGAAACCAAAACAATCACTATATTTAATATCCAATAAAGCCTAATATGTAAACTACACGCGAATTCGTGTGACTCACCTAAATTTGCGTACTTAACATTCCAGATACACGATTGGAAATACTCTCCCCTTTCAGCCAACCCGATCGCTCCAACTTGATCAAACGGTACACCGGTACATGCTTGTCAAAAAAATTCACCTTCATTTCACCACACTTACGCGTTTCCAGCAATATTCAATAGCGTACTAAGCGATCTGTATCGGCAGAATAGACTCCAATAACGTAAATTAGAAATTAACGTTTATTAATCAACGGTATCCCCACTAATGCCACTTAGCACAACGTAATGCTTAACAACAACTGTGGTGGAATCCAGTTCAAAATCGAACACCGAAGTGTCCGGAACTGAACCACCATCGCGCCCAGCCAGCCAACTAAGGGAGGGGGTACTCCGCGGACCATCGCATGGGTGCCGATCGGGTTACCGGTCAGGTGCTTAAACCACGTCAATTAGCCGCGATCAGGCTTGATCAAGTTTGGGCCGATGCTAATAACCAACGATCAGCAATATTCCGTCTTGATCGCAAGTGCGATCAGGCGGCAGTCCGACATGATCAGGCGCTGAAACGATGTAGACCAGTGGTAATCAGGCTTGATCAGGCTTTGGATGACGTTAATAACCGTCGACCAACAATATTCTGTCTTGATCGCAAGTGCGATCTGGTACTGAAAGGCTCGATCAGGGGCTAAAAACTGCTGCCCAGTCGTAATATACCTTGATCAGACTTGATCAATCACCGGAAGTCGTTCAAGTAGCAGTTGGCGCGATTTGCGATCAGCGATCACGATCACGATTCGCAAAAAGTGTCGATCAGGGGTTGATAGGTAGGGGGGGGGGGTACTTGATCAGGCAGCGGAAGTCTTCACTGCCTGATCGCGGAGCCTCTAAGCCATCAAACAGCTAAGGAACGCCCAAATCAATGCGCCCCTAGCCTAGACTATATGAGGAAAAGGTATTTATATTAAAATCCACCTAGTGTTCCGGTGGGGCGCTTAAAGCAGCCGAACTCTAGGGGCCAAACGTTAATTTCACGGGGAAGAGGTGAGAGCACTGCTCGATCACGTTCCCAAGACCAAAAACCTTTAAACGAAGAACCGCAGACACTGCGGGAGGAGTTGCGGGGTGAGTTCTCACACTCTACGCCAACCGGTGGGCCAAAAACGCACTTAGTGCTCCCGCCCGGGACGTAGAGGTTTCAAAAAAGTGGGGGCGCAAAGGTGCCTACCCAAAAAACGATCAGCGCGATCGTACGCAAAAGGAGAACTATATTAGCAATTAAACCCTTAGATCTACCATGTTCCTACTTCCAACCAATCCGCATCGTCCATTCAAAACGCCTTCCGTCCATCAGTCGACCTGATTTTTCCGCTTGTTCCTTGTTTGTTCGCTGGTGTCCGCCGCGTACCTGTAAGTGATCAGCACATCTTCCGTGTCCCTTCTATATCCTGTCTATGTACACCACGGTGGTACGTACTACTGTACCCACCGTGGTACACATGGAGGTACCTAATTATGTACTACTGTATCCACTATCTGCGTCCACTATCAGGCCCCTAATTTAGGTCCTAATATTAGTCATAATATTAGGCCCCCTATGGGCCTAATAAAATGTCCAACATTAGGCCCTATTTTAGCCTAATAAAAAAGTCCGCTTTTCGACAATATGGATGAACCACTTCTAGGTTACTGATCCAAAATTCCAACGAAAGGTAATTCAAAATGACTGATCGGCAAACGAAGCGAAAATCTTCACTCCGAATGCAATTAAATCTGGCACTTTACCGCCCGTGGCAGTGAGTAATCCAGCCAATAGTAAATCCTGGCACTTGATCGCAGAGCAATGAGTAATCCAGCCAATGATAGTTTCTGGCACTTGACCGCAGATAGCGATGAGTAATCCAGCTAATTCGTGGGAGTTGATCGCAGCAGATCGCGATGAGTAACCCATCCAAAATAACACGTCTCTCTTGAACGTGGCCGAACTTGAGTGGTGAGTGAACGTAACGAGTGATCCCTGTCGTGGGGCTTCCGGTGGAGCTCTGTCCTGACCGGGCTTAATAAGCGTGAGGGGACTCTGCTAACCCTCTTCTCCAAATGACTCTGATCGGAGCCACTGGCGAATTACGCAACCCGATGTAATACGAACACTATATTTAATATCCAATAAAAATCCAATATGTTAACTATATGTAAACCGTGTGCCTTACCTCAAAAATCCGCGTACAAAACACTCCAAGCACACGATTGGCCCAAAATACTCCGTCCTTTCAGCCAACCCGATCGATCTGCCTTGAAAACTGGTACACTGGTACAAACTGGTCAATAATTTTCACTTGCACTTCACCACACAACCACCAAGAGAAAACGAAACGAGAAAGGCAATCCACTGTAATAAGCGCGACACTTCTCCAAGCGAGGCAACCACTAGAAAAGAGAACCTATCAAATTAAAGTGAAAAAGTAAAGTGATTAAATAATATTAAATCCTAAAACTTAATCTAACTAAGTATATACATGCATTTTGATTGTTACCTAATTCCATTTGGGTAATACCCAATTTCCGTTTTCTGAAAAGCCGCTTAGCCGAACTACGTCTTCGCGACCTTGAGCGTCAGACACTTTTAACACAAAGGTTGGCTGAACGGTGTTCGAAAGTTCGGGGAGCGGGCAGTTGTAGTAGACTACTTTCGCTATCGATGTCGAAGTGTTGGAAATGCATGTAGCTTTTTTGGTTTTTGGATTTTGATAATGGTGAAACCCCATTGGCTGATATGTTTTCATTTACATTTTAAGTTGTTTAGATCAGCTTAAACATTGTAGTAGTGACTTAGTGGTCTAAGTAATTTTATATAATATTCTTAATTTTCATTTTATTCTTTTGTAAACAACCTAGCTCAAAATCTTACTGCGGGACGCACGTCTTGCAACAGTCCGCCGCCCCTAGAGATCCCACCTAGTATAAGCGAAGAGGTCAGGTGGTTTAAGATCTCATCAAGACCTACAACTTGTGCGTTTGTGTTTTACACGAGGTGTTGAACATTATTCTTATCCATGCTAGCAAAGAACGTAGGAACTTGCATTCGTAGATGGAACGATGTAGTACGTTGTATAGCAAAAATGTATAGAGTCAGTATCTCAGCAACCGATATACGGTTTGCAGCGATAGTAGTACCGGTAGACAACTTGCAGTAACTCGAAGAAGAAGACCAAACCAGGGACTTGATCAACGGAAAGTTTATTGAGAAGTGGTTAGCTATCCTAACATGAAAATATGCACATTAAAGTTATGGCACACTTGCATCTGTTGAGTAACACACATCACATTAGCTACCAGCGCCTCAAAAATATGTACTCAAGTAGAGTACATGACACAGATGACACTAATTACTAATGACTATGAAATACAAATTGCTACCTAAAATAGTCTTACTTAGCTTTAATAATTAAAACGAAAAAATAGACATGCTATTTTAATACGAAGACGTCTACCCAGTGTGGTGAAGTGGAATCTATATTTAAAGCATGTAGAAGGTGATATGCAACAGATATTAATTCATGGTATATTTTTTCACACCAAGAGTCTAAATACTAGCACGATGTTGCCTTTTACGCTGGCGATTTCCTCAAGCATACGTCTGAGAACGTTTCATGTGCCCACCAAAGAAAGCATCAGTTACCACCTTTTTTTCTCCTAGACAATGAACATTAGCAGCCAAGACCATTGTGTGCCTTCATCGCGTGAACAACGTGAGTATTTAGTGTAAATGGTGATCCGTGGCATGAAGCTTCGGTTTTCATCCATCACTAGTATCAAGTGGCACGTCTCGCACTTACACTGTGTTTCAACAAAGTCGTGTTGGCCCTAACACATCCAAGAGTGCGAGTGTTTTTGTCAAAAAAAACTGCTGTTACCTCTTGAATAATATCAACAAAAAGTCATGACACAGGCGCAGCTTACATGCACAACGGCAGGTCCAATCCTGGCGATAAACCCAACGAAAAGTCATGCGCCCTCGGCTTCACAAACTGTCCGATGCAATGTTCTGCGGCTATGGACACTAGGGCGCAGGTGGTAGCAGTATCTGGTGCGTATACGCACGGTGCGGCTAGCGCACAGAGGAAGAATCTTCCTTAAAGCGGTAGCTACCGCTACTTAGCCGATACGCCCTTGTAAAGGGCTTAGTACGAGAGTTCTCCTACTCGGGGCCAAGATTCCCGGGTTGGTTTACGACTTAGCCTTAACAGCTGTATTCCCTTTACGGGATGTAAGTAAAGGGAGGGCTCCCTCTTACCTACGACACTCGTAGCGGCGCGACCGGTCGAGGTCGCACGTCCGCAAAATAGAGTGGGATGTAAACTGAATATATTTAATATGTAATTAGCCTAAATTAATTTAAACTAATATAAACTATATGTAATACTAAGTAGAATATTCCTAATTCGTACCTAGCTAAAATCTAGTGTACACACCTGTGTACTGACACGTGGATGGCTGACACACCACCACACCAAGGGCCCCTGCCCTGATTGGTTAAAATAACCAAAGGTTCAAAACCTTTCAAACCGGTCAATACTCACCTCAACCGTGGTGTACTCATGTACACCAACATTATATGTAACTCGAATGTAATCCCGTTACATCCTCCCCCATCAAGACTATTGCTTACGCAATAATAAAAATCTTGTTGGAGAACTCCACAACCCCAGTACCTCTGGCTGTCCATTGTACACCTTCAGCGGTGCTATGGACGCAAACTATTCCGACAAATCGGAAGTGGACGCCCTTGGGGAGCTCTCCCCAACGGCTGGCCATGCTGATAGCGCCGAACGGCGCTATCAGTCATCCAACCCATTCCCTACACGTGGGGAAAACGCACTAACTCGTGCGCCACCTTTACCCGCTAGGGGTGATACCTCCAGGTTGCAACTGGCAACCACCACCAATGAACCGTCCTTGGTTCAAGAGGCCCGACGTGCCGGACGCTCACGGAAGGGACCTCGCGACCCTCAAAAGAGGGCTAAGAACGCGGTCAAGAGGGGTTTAGCCTCCTATACCCCTGTTCCAGTGGCTTTACTGCCGCGTGAAATTGCGCATCGGAACCAACTCCGGGCCCGACTACTAACGCCCAAACATTATTCCGTTAAATTCTACCGGACGTGCCTCGGGAAGCGGGCACGCGGTGTCCTCGTGGGTATCATCCGCGAGATTTCCATTGTTCTCTTGAGGGAGGAAAGCGTAGAAGACGCAGAACAGGCGTTCCGCGCCTGGGCGGAAGGGGAGAAACGCCTCCCCAGTTTCGATGCGCTGTACAACAGCTTTTCCGAACACGACGTTCGGGTCGAGAGGGCGCTACGCTTGGCCTATGATCAGGCCAAAGCGCAAGGGAAATTACCTGCCTCCTATTATACGCGCTCTGCTCTCGATGTGGTGCTTGAGAGCAATGCAAGCACAGCATCTGCATCCGGCGAACTCCCAGCTACTGGGAGTGAAGGGGCTTCTTCAGCCCCTTTGGTCGTTGACTCTCAGTGGGATTCTACCGCTCAAAAGCGTCAACGACGTCTCGGCAATCCTGCCGCAGGGGAGTCTCGTACTCCCACGAGCTCTGGGAATGTGGATACCCTTTCCACTTCACCAGGTACTGGGTCTCATCCGGGTGATGGCGTCGTGCCATCAGGCGTTCCACATGGTAATGTGGAGTACCCACCGTATCGAGCACTGGAGGAGGAGGTCGCGCAATTGCGACGTGAGGTTCACGAGCGCTGTGATCGTCACAGCCGTCGCATCCAAGATGCTCAGGAGGGACTCCGCAACGAAGGGAGTGCGAATGAACACATCGAGGGGCGGCTTACCTCTCTCTAGTCTTCCGTTGCGGAGCTTCGTGGTCGCATTTGGACTCTGACGGCGTTTTTTCTCCGCCCTGCCGTGCCTTACGGCTATCCGCCTATTCAACCTCATCCACTAGGGGACCCGTGTCCGGGTTCTGGTATGGCTTAAGCATACACACATAGAAGGTTAGATGCGTACGCATCACATTTGGAATGTCTAAGGTATCGACAAGCCTTTTCGGGCTAACACCTTAAAGGGCCCCACAAACCTGGGGCGCAGTTTATTCCTCAATACGTTGGAAACTGCATATGTAGGAAGATTTTTAGCGTTTAATAAAACACTTTCTCCTACTTTGTACACTTTTTCGTTGCGCCTCCCCTTGCGGTCAGCTTGCTCCTTCTGCTTGTCTTAGCTTTCCGCCATGGCATCGCAGACGTGTCGTAAGACACTAAGGCGCGTCGATAAAAACTTATCGATGTGCTTTCGCACAGATACAGGGCTGACATCGGGGAACCCTCCCCCCTCAAGCCCTGGGCCACACACACGTGTCGTCAACGGAACCCTCGGATTCACCAATCGTTCACTTAAAACGGGGTAAACCCCGTAGATGCATGTACCAATTTGTTGATAGCAAATTCAACCATCGGAAGCATCTCACTCCAACTCTTTGGAGAATCCGGACATAAACTCCGGAGAATATCCTCCACAACGCGATTAACGCGTTCCGTCTGACCGTCCGTCTGCGGATGATCCGCAGTGGACATGAGGAGCTTGGTGCCTAGCACATTAAACAACGCTCCCCAGAATTGTCCCGTAAAACGGGGATCCCGATCCGACACAACGGAATCGGGTAGACCATGCTGTCGAAAGACACGGTCTAGGAACACTTTCGCTGTTCCTGTCTATCTATGGATTCTGGCACCGCCGCCAGGTGAACCATCTTGCTCAATCGGTCTACAAAGACCAATATGCCAGTGTTCCCGGCCTTATCCTTCGGAAAACCGAAGATAAAATCCATGCTAATGGATTTCCAACACTCCGTTGGAACCGATAAGCTCGCCAAAGGCGCAGCTGAACTTGCAGAGAGTTTAACCCTCTGACACGTCTCACAGGTGAGTATATACGCACCGACCCACTTATACATGTTGGGCCACCAATATAAAGCGCTTAAAGCGCTGTAGGTCTTATCCCGACCTAAATGACCCCCAGTAGGGGCGTCATGTGCCTCAAAGAGGACTCTATACTTCAGTTCCTCATTATGAGGAACTACCACCCGCGGAGTGTCCTCCGCGCTCGTGCTATAAAATAGCAGACTGTGGTGAAGTGGAAATAAATTTTATGTTTATCGCATATAAGAGATGGTCGGCGGTAGTTATAAATTAACTGTATAATTTTTACTATACCAACACCCGACATGCTAGCACGATGTTGCCTTTTATGCTGGTGACCTCTTCAAACACTGAACATTAGCAACAAAGATTGTGTTGGGTCTTCATTATACGAACAATGTGAGCATTCAGTGTGGAATGGTGCTCATAGCGCGATGCTCCCGGTTATTATTCAGCGCTGGTATCAAATGGTGCGTCTTGCTCCTACATCATGTTTCAACATAGTCGTTTGGGTTATAGCCTCATGGCAGTTAACCATCGAAAAATCATGCACCCTCAGCTCCATGAACGGTCCAACATAATGTTCCGCGGCTAGAAACACTAGGGCGCATGAGATAGCACGTTAACCAGACCACGAAGACCAATCATCAGCGCCACAAAAGACAGCCAAGACCCAGACATAACCTACCAGCATAACGGCGGATTCGTTCATGGCAGCAAAGCCAACAAAAAGTCGTGTGCCCTTGGTCTAATGCTCAACAACAAAGGGGCGCTAGGGCACATGATATAACAAGGCAAGTAAACTGTGAAGACGAACTGTCAGCAGTGCATAAGGGAGGCAAGACATAGGCGAACGTTACTAGTACTACGGTGGGTCCGTTCATGGCGGTGAAGCCAAGGAAAAGTTATGCGCCCTCGGCTGCTCCAGTTGATCAGCTTGGGTATTCTCGATTGTTTTCAAGTGGTCAAGAATTTTATTGTGGAAAAGATATTTTCAGCCAATCAGAGGAACTCGCGACGGCCAACTCGCGACGGCCAACTCGCTCACGGCTAATTTGTTTGTGATTGGTATGAATGTGGAAAAATAAGTAGATTTTTTGACCAATCAGGAGTGACTTGAGACGGCCAACACGCGACGGCCAACTCGCTCACGGCTAATTTGTTTGTGATTGGTATGAATGTGGAAAAATAAGTAGAATTTTTGACCAGTAAGGAGAGACCTGCGACGGCCAACTCGCGACCGCCAACTCGAGTTGAGTTGAAATTGGTGTATGAAGTTGTATTGATGTAAGTGAGACTTTTCGACCAATCACAAGGGACACGAAACGGCCAACTCGCGACGGCCAACTCGAGTTGAGTGAAATTGGTGTATGAAGTTGTATTGATTTAAGTGAGACTTTTCGACCAATCACCCGTGACGGCCACCTCGCGGGTTTCATACTCAACAACAAAGGGGTGCTAGGGCACATGACATAACAAGGCAAGCAAACTGTGAAGATGAACTGGCAGCATTGCATAAGGGAGTCAAGACATAGGCGCAACTTACCAGCATAACAGCGGACTCATGTCTGGCGGTAAAGCCAACGAAAAGTCATGCGCTCTTAGTCCCATACTCAATAACAGAGGTGCGCTAAGGCACATGATATAACAAGGCAAGCAAACTATGAAGACGAACTGTCCGCAATGCATAAGGGAGTCAAGACATATGCGCAACTTACTAGTACAACGGCGGGTCCATTCATTGTGGTGAAACCAACGAAAAGTCATGCGCCCTTGGTATCATATTCAACAACAAAGGGGCTTTAGGGCATATGATATAACAATACAAACAAATTGTGAAGACTAACTGTCAGCAGTGCATAAGGGAGTCAATACATAGGTGCAACTTACTAGTACAACAGCGGGTCCATTCATTGTGGTGAAGCCAACGAAAAGTCATGTGCCCTTGGTATCATATTCAACAACAAAGGGGCGTTAGGGCACATGATATAACAAGACAAACAAAGTGTGAAGTCGAACTGTCAGCAGTACATAAGGGAGTCAAGACATAGGCGCAACTTACTAGTACAACGGTGGGCCCGTTCATGGCGGTGAAGCCAACGAAAAGTTATGCGCCCTCGGATGCTCCAGTTGACCAGCTTGGGTATTCTAGATTGTTTTCAAGTTGTCAAGAATTTTATTGTGGAAAAGATATTTTCAGCCAATCAGAGGGACTTGCGATGGCCAACTCGCTCACGGCTAATTTGTTTGTGACTGGTATGAATGTGGAAAAATAAGTAGATTTTTGACCAATCATGAGTGACCTGGGACGGCCAACTCGCGACGGCTAATTTGTTTGTGATTGGTATGAATGTGGAAAAATAAGTGGAATTTTTTACCAATCAGGAGAGACCTGCGACGGCCAACTCGCGACGGCCAACTCGCGACGGCCAACTCGAGTTGAGTGAAATTGGTGTATGAAGTTGTGTTGATTTTAGTGAGACTTTTCGATCAATCACAAGGGACACGCGACGGCCAACTCGCGACGGCCAACTCGAGTTGAGTGAAATTGGTGTATGAAGTTGTATTGAAGTCAGCGCTGAAGTAACCAAGAAGTAGTAAGTAAAGAAAGGTGACTGACTTCGATGTAGGACTTAGTAACTTTTAATAGAATCAAATTTCCCCTGAACTACAAAGATTTCTGGCGGCCCTCTAAAACCTTCTCTACTGTTCCTATACAAAAACCAAGTTTAATAAAAAGCAACCGTTGCGTGAACGCGTAAGCAAGTGGAGCAGCAGCCTTTAAAGCTAGATAGTGTTGGGGGCAGCCTGGAACTGCTTTCGGGAAGTTTTTTCCTAGTGTGTTTGATTGATTTTATGGTTCGGGTGGTAGTATTAAGCACCCGGGAAGTAAAGCAAGAAGGAACAGGATTTTTACCTCTTTGTGTTGTTGATTAAGTGGATTTATTACAATTTTCAACTTCTTCACGACAAGACCGTCACAGTACCTGTAACGGTGTAAACGAGCTTTAGCTCTACTTGACAGGGTTGGCTCAGACGAGCCAAGACCCTTTTCACCTAACGCGCTAATTAGCGCCGTACACTGTGGGTCTTTCTCATACGCCTGGCGTATGAGATCCACCACAGATGTGGTGACGAATGTCGCGTGAGCGAGCTCGTAATCGGGACAACGCGACAACGCGTCTGCAAGCATGTTCTGCTTGCCAGGTTTATACTTAACCTCAAAGTTGTACTCCGCAAATAAGGAGAGCTAACGGGCCATCCGTTGCGAGAGATGAGGCGACTTTGTCGCCGTCCGTAAGGACGCGTGGTCAGTATAAACCACGAACGGCTTTGAGCCGAGTAGGTGAACCCTAAATTTGACAAGAGCATACTTCATTGCAAGTATCTCCTTGTCATGAACGGGATAATTCCGTTCCGCAGCTTTAAGCTGCCTCGACTCAAACGCAATTACGCGTTCCCTTCCTGAATCATCTGCTTGTAACAAAGCACATCCGATTGCGAAATCGGAGGCGTCGCAGACGACACTAAATGGTTTCCCAGAGTCTGGGAGAGCAAGAACGGGAGCTTTTAACAAGCTCCCATTAACCGCTTCAAAAGAGTTTTGGTGTTCAGTTTTCCAACACCAATCAACATCCTTCTTAAGAAGGTCGGTCAATGGATTCGCCATTTCAGCGTAGTTCTCGCTGTACTTGTAGAGATAGTTGGCTAACCCAAGCCACTTCCGTAAATCTCTAAGATTTACAGGCGAAGGCCACTACACAATGGCTTTCACCTTCGCTGGATCCGCCCGCAACTCCATCCTTACCGATGAAGCATCCGAGGAAAGGAATTTCCTCAGCACCAAAGATAGATTTGGATGGGTTTGCATATAGTTTATGCTCTCGCATACATTCGAGCACTGCTCGAAGGTGTATCAGATGCGTCTGAACATCAGACGAGTTGCCTTCCGCACGACTATGAACGAATATATCGTCGAAGTACGTCTGAGCGTACTTCCTATGAGGGCGGAAGAGTTTAGTCACCAAGCGATTAAAAGTCGCTGGTGCATTCGAAAGCCCCTGTGTCATAACAAGCCATTCCCACAGCATGACACTAGGCGTGCTAACCGCTGTCAGCGGAATATCGGATGCTCGCATGAGCACTGATACTACCCCTTCCACCCGATCTAAGGCACTGTACACAGTACATCCCGCCATATTGTTCTGGAGGACATCCTTCCGAGGAATCGTAGTCTGCATGGGCATAGTAGCTGCATTCTGCTTGTTGTACGCATGAACAATGCGCCACTTTACGTTCGGTTTACGAACACAAAAGGTGGGAGATGAGTGAGGAGACTTGCTCTCCCGTACCATCCCTGCCTCTTCTTTCCCCTTGAAGAATGCGTCGATGACGTCGCGTTTCTCCTTGGGGAGAGGCCACTGCCTAGTGACGCAGTATTTGGTTCCAGGAACCAAATCAATTTCATGTCGGACCCCCCGATCGGGTGGTAACCCCATCGGTGGGTTGTCACTAATGACATCTCCAAAGTCCTTTAATAGGGAATGGTAAGGTTCCTCATGATCCTCGCGGATCCCGAGGCCGCTTCGGGCATTCAATGCCTGTTTGGTTTGCACCAAAACTGACTCGTCCATCGTGGATGAGGAGTTCAACTCCTCTTCCGGACGCAACACGACAACCTCGTCGATTTCATCTGCTTTCAAAGCAGCTTCAAACTCGTTGAAGGACATCTACTCCAACGACAACAGTTCGCCTACCCCAGGAAACCGTTCAAGGCTTACGCTTTCTGTGACAACACCTGTCACACTATTCAGCATCCTATAGGTAGAGGTAGAGACCTCTGTGGATAAGCGCGATGTGCTTTTAATATATGGGGCAATTGACTCCCCCATCTGGGTCCCGGGATGAGTCCCGAGGCCAGCATCCTGCTGACTACTGGCCTCGGGACTCATCCCGGGACCCAGATGGGGGGAGTCAATTGCCCCATATATTGGAAGCACATCGCCCTTATCCACAGAGGTCTCTACCTCTACCACCGGTGACTCGCCGGTCTCACCTATAACGGCGTAGTCGGAATCATTTCCGACGTGCGAAGGAGACAAACTTCGGGTCTCTTCGCTTGGAAGCGCCTCGCGCTTAACCACAAGGGTCTCTACCCCTACCACTCGAGTCGTAACTTGTTCGCCGGACACGGCTTGGTCGGAATCTGTTCCGAACTGCAGAAGAGACGAACTTCGGGTCTCTTCTCTAAGCGCCTCGCGCTTACCCTCATAGGAATCCACCTCTATCACTGGAGACTCACCAATCTCGCCTATATCGGCGCGGGGATTAACCGCCGAATCCACCTCGTTAAGGAACTCTTCTTTAACGCCATTGGGAATGATCATTTCAGACATCCCAATCTCTGGCATCTCACGACAGAATCGCTTTTACGATCGAGCAAAGGTGGGTTCATGACTCGCCAATGCTTCACCCGACCGCGGGTGCGTTGAGCCAATGGACTTAGACTTCCAGTCTATCCATGGCTCGTGGCGTTCCACCCACTTCATGCCCAGAATGAGGTCATACCTCGAGTCCAAATCCAGTACTAGGCAACGTTCTAAGCTGTAGAAGTCTGCAAACTTCAGCTTGAGGTCAATCGAGACCTTGGGTATAGAAACCTGTACGCCCGTAGCAAGACGGACCGTGACAACGTCACGAGAACGTGCCTCTAGGGCCTCGGCATACAGCCGAATCTTCTCAACAGAAGCCCGTCTGACATAATTGTCAGACACTCCAGAGTCTATCAAGACTCTCCAAGGCTTATCAAAGCCTTTCACGTCCGCAAGGACTACCAGCAAACCTGGCTAGTACACCAACTCGGTGCTAGAAAGCACCGCTTACCTCGGGGCTTTGTGCTGTCGTCCCCTACCCTGGGGCTTAACAGCACTGAGGGGTCCCCCAGTAGGGCGCCCCGCACTTACTGGGAGCCGTCGTTTCCCGACGGCTTGTACAAGGGCTTTTTCCCCACCCTTGGTCCCTTGTAGCGAGTGTCTCGCTGGGGATTTTTCGGACATCTGTTCATCAGATGATCCATGCTCCCACACAGGAAGCATCTCAGCGGCCCATGCCGCTGAAACATAGCTAAGAGCTCTGCCTCGAAGCTCTGTGAAAAAGAGTCAGAGTGACTCTTAGCGGGAGGTTTCTCCTCCGCTTCGACCTGACTCAGGTCCATGGGTTCGGTACCCTCCTTAAAGGAACGGAAATTCCTCTCGGCGTTGAACGCCATCTTGAACGCCTCCTCCAGGGATTGGGGTCGGCATCGGAACAATTCCGAACGTGCTGGCCCTTCTCTCAGACCTCCCATGAAGACGGGGATGGACACATCGTCCGAATACGCTTTCGCGTACATCCCTGCCAACAGGGTCTTCAGTTCTTGGATATATGTTTCCAAGTCCCTAGTACCCTGACGGCACCTCAGGAACGCCAGTTGTTTCTGGAAAACCAGATCAGGCGTTGCGTACATGTCCATTAGCTTCTTCTTAAGGACCTTCCATGTTGGGAACACGTCCGTGACTGACTCCTAACACGTAAATGCCCATGTACGGGCTTTTCCCGTAAGATGGGTCAATGCAAGTCCCACTTGCAAGTGATCAGCGGTCATATTCGCTGTGCCGAAGGCTGTTTCGACCTCTCGCAACCACACGTAAAGGTTGTCACCCTTCTCTCCGGTGAACTCCTTTATCTTAAACGATAATGGAGGGCGCACCCCCGTGGAATGACCTCCACTACAACTCGCCTCATGAGCGATGAGGGCATTTACCCTTTCCTTTACGGTCTCAAGGCCCTGCTCCACTAGGAGCTTCATGCCTTTTTCCCCGTTAAGGGTAACAGCCTTTTAAAGGCTGTTACCCTGCTGGACGAGGGTCAAACTATCCCAATCGTCATGATTCATCCTTTGCAGAGGATGCCTAGTCTACCAACACAGGTGTTGGATTGACTACAAGTGCTACCAGATGTAGCCGGTGCGTATACGCACGGTGCGGCTAGCGCACAGAGGAACTCTCTTCCTTAAAGCGGTAGCTACCGCTACTTAGCCGATACGCCTTTGTAAAGGGCTTAGTAGGAGGGATCTCCTACTCGGGGCCAAGATTCCCGTGTTGGTTTACGACTTAGCCTTAACGGCTGTATTCCCTTTACGGGATGTAAGTAAAGGGAGGTCTCCCTCTTACCTACGACACTCACTGCGCGCGCGACCGGTCGAGGTCGCACGTCCGCAAACTAGAGTGAAATGTAAACTGAATATATTTAATATGTAATTAGCCTAAATTAATTTAAACTAATATGAACTATATGTAATACTAAGTAGAATATTCCTAATTCGTACCTAGCTAAAATTTAGTGTACACACCTGTGTACTGACACGTGGATGGCTGACACACCATCACACCAAGGGCCCCTGCCTTGATTGTTAAAATAACCAAAGGTTCAAAACCTTTCAAACCGGTCAATACTGACCTCAACCGTAGTGTACTCATGTACACCAACATTATATGTAACTCGAATGTAACCCCGTTACAGTAGCAGACTAAACAGATCATGAAGACAAACCGTCAACACCACTAAAGAAAGCCAAGACACAGACGCACCTTACAGGCGAAACGGCGGGTCCACTCGTGGCGGTAAGCAAACGGAAAGTCATGCGCCCTCGGCTGCCCTAATTGGTCGGCTTGATATTCCCGATTGTTCTCAAGTGGTTAAGCATTTTCATTTTGGATGAGCAATTTCGACCAATCAGAAGCGACCCGCGACGGCCATCTAGCGATGGTCATCTCGCAACTGATTGGATTATGATTGGTGTGGACTTGGATTTTAATGGATATTTTTCAGCGAATCAGAAGCGACCCGAGACGGCCATCTCGCTACTGATTGACTTATGATTGGTGTGAATTTGGAGTTTTAAATCGATATTTTCAGCCAATCAGAAGCGACTCGCGACGGCCATATCACGACGGCCAATCCGATCAATCAGATTACAAACGGTCTCTGAGGTAACTGTCAAGGACGATCAATAAGATTACAGAGGGACTCAGTAGTACCTGTCAAGTATTGAAGTCAGCGCTGAAGTAACCAAGAAGTAGTGGGTGAAAGAAGTGATTGACTTTGATGTAAGAATTAGTAACACTTAATATATTCGAATTTCCCCTGAACTACGCAGATCTCCGGCGGCCCCTTAAAATCCTTCTTCACTGTTCTTTACAAAAACCAAGTGTAATACAAAGAAGTCGTTGAGTGAACGCCTGAGCAAGTGGAGCAGCAGCCTTTTGGAGCTTGCTAGAGTTAGGGGCAGCCTGGAACTACTTTTAGAAGTGTTTCCCTAGTGTATTTGGTTGATTTGTTGGTTCGGACGGTAGTATTAAGTACCCGGGAAGTTAAGCAAGAAGGACTGGATTATTACCTTCTTGTGTTGTTAATTAGTGGGAAAATAAAAATTTTCAACTTTTTCACATCAACTGGTGCCTCGACCCGGGACTAGCCTCGACTTCAAATTCAAACCTACACAATGGCGTTGGTATCAAAAGGAAATGGTCAAAATCTCCATTTTACATTAGAATACTCCCAAGATGATACTAACAGGACTTACACATTTTCAGAAGCCTTTGCAAAGGTAGCGCAGTACCAACAACAGGTGCTTAGATTACCGGTTGATTCAACAGTTGGTTCTCACTATTTGAGATACGCAAGATAAAGAAGGCTGCACCCAACTTTAGAGTGCTAGAGGATCTTAGTACCATTGAAGATTTACAAGCATCTGTGGTCGCGTTGGAGGATATGTTCTTAAAATTGGGGTATGAAATCATCAGACGGGACGAGTTTGAAACTGCCTGTGATTTGATTTGGAACGGACCGCAAAATACATTGGACTAATGGTATCTTTACTATTAGCAGAAAATCAGTGGGATACATCATTAATGGTATATCGAGAAGAAACTTTCAATATTATTCTCACCTACTACATAATAGAGGATACCGTACATACACCGGTGAGGGATTCTAAGCCACCAGGTATGTTGGAACTCTTTGATAGAGATGAGTTTGAGGAAGTGCTACCATTGCGACCCAGAAGAATTACCAAGACAAAAAAAGAAATTGGAGTTCTCACCAGATGACGACGAGATTATGTCCACGCCAAGAATCAGCTGTGGCTAGACAAGATCCCGGGGTGGCCGTGCCTAGACAGGATCCAGGGGTGGCTGCGCCTAAACAAGATCCAGTGGTAGCCAGCCTAATGAAGATGAGGCAAGATGGGCATTTAAGTTTGGAGGAATTGACCAGAATCACGGCAACCTTGTCATCTAGTCGCGCACCCAATACAACAAGAGGAGCTCCTAGTACCTCATATCATACACCGGATGCGCAGTCACGGACACATCATAGTACTTTGAGGTATGGTATGCCTGGCAGAAGTGCAAACGTATAGGCACCCTCACTTCAACCAGTCACAGTCATCATTCAGAACACCGAAATAAAACCTTTTGACGGGAATAGGCAGAATGCTGGAAGTGCATGGGCTCGGTTTGCTCGATTATCACATGTAGCCAATATATCACATTGGAATGATAGTCAAAGTTTGTGAATTTTTGTTGATAGTTTGACAAGCACAGCGTCATGGCGGTATGAACAACTAGCAGATTCAGCAAAAAATCATTGGGTTACGGTGATCACGCTTTTCCAAAGAAGTTTTGTGTGGATAGAGTGTCGCCTCGAGTTATGTATTCAAGATTGACGCAGAAACATGATGAGCTGGCTACCACATATCTATATCGATTAAACGCAGCAGCGTTGCGAGCAGGAATGGACTTTAGAAATGCGTTCAATGCTTCAATATTGGAAGAACACATTCAACAGTTCTTTGATACCATTCAGGATCGCAAAATACAGATGCAGTATCAACATATCACCTTCTAAACTATTGAAGAGCTAGAAAAATTATTGATTAAACATGAAGAGCGTCTTATGAGGCCTGGAAAGAAGGTAGCTACACGTAAGAATGCTGACGCAATGTATAAAGACCCGCAACCTAGCGTACATATAATGGGAGGGGAAGTACATGCAGCGCAGCGGGCACGACCGACGTATGAAGATAAGAGTGCGCGAACGACAAAAAATCCAAATACTGCCAATGGTGTGATATGTAAACAGTGTAATAGAAGGGGACATGAAAAGAGCCACTGTTGGAAATTGGTGAAGTGTGAGCATTGCGATAACTTTGGGCATGATGTGAAGTATTGTCGGAAGTTCACTGAAGAGATGGCCGAGATGCGCACTAAATTGAAGGCAGGAGAGTTGACTAAGGCTCATGTGGCGGAGCAGTTAAACGCCTAGCCCCACAGTGCATTGCAACCACTGTCGAGAGAAAAGGGGGGCTTTGTAAAGTGAAATTGAACCGACACCGCTGTCACCTTACACAGAAAATAAAACCGAAAAAAATAATACATGTTGTATGGATGGATCACTCACTTTGGATGAGGATCAAGAAGATAAGAAAATTCGAGAAAAAATGACCAAACAAGCTATTTCCAGTGGAGATAAGATACAAGCTGAGCAAATGATAAGTGATGAAGTAACAGAGAGTTCTGCATGTGTCACACTGGTGGATAAAAATGTGGGAGAACGAGATGGATGGCAACGGCCAATGGAAGAAAAACAGCCTGCAACCCAAGTCTATGTAAATGGGGCCATTGATGATCTATAATTACCATTAATGTTGGATTCAGGCGCAAACATATCCGTTTTACATACCAATGAGGCACGGAAGCTACAAGTAGCGGTTCGGATGTTTGATACCCAACTAGCTTTTGTGGCGTGACAGACAGTACCATTAGAGCAATAGGTGTGACTATAGTCAAGGTTCGCATAGGTGCATCAGTGCTGTTCACCTGTGAGATTTGGGTCGCTAGTACTGACTCACACACACACACACACACACGCATTATCGATACTGGGTACAGACTTTTTGGTCAAGGCAGGTGTAATTTTGAGCTGAAAGACCAAAGTTGTAAAATTTCCAGGATGGCAGATGGCGAGGGTGAAGGTGTCTCGGCTGGTGATCCAGCATTCGGCGCGAGGGGGATGACAATGAATGTGGTCTGTTGATGAGATTATGATGACGGCGCAGTAGAAATGGTCACTGGGCGGGGAATGGGTTTTAAAGATAAGATCTAAGATTGATAACCAGAAGCACGTATATCTAGAGTTAAAATTTCGTTTAGTTCTTCACCAGGAAGATTATTCGTGATGGAGTTTATTTATACACAGCTAGCCATTTCATTCAATCCTATTCATGTAGCTTTACATACAGGGACTACGATGGGCCTGTGTGTAAAGCTGCATGAATACGATTGAATGAAACATATAGCTGTTTGCCCCGGGGTATAACTACCCGTGCCTGGTTCCTTACTGACGAGACGTATCCAGAGATCAACACCTATGTATCCCCAGAATGGCTTCGAAGCTGCTTGCAATTATTAAAGAAATTGGCCAGCGTGGATCGGCTTTTTGATGTTGTTGCGAGATTATAGATAATTCGTCGAGTAATAGATCTCCTTTGATATCGGACACACTTGTCGAGAAACTTGAGAAATTCTTGGAACCAAGAATAAGTGCGCATGCCTACCGTCGCCATATCTGTCTTTAGCATTTTTCATGGCTCTGATTGGCAATCGATGGCCCAGTCATCAGACAGGATTACCAGTGGGCCTGGTCCTTGTTTGCTATGACGAAATTCCGAAAGTCAGACCTGGAGAGAAAATATGCCAGCATCTGCTTAGTGGTTAAGCGGGTTGCTGATGCCAAGAGGGAGGAACAGCAATTCTGACTTCGTGAGTGTATGATCCAGCGGAAACGAACGGTTTCCGAACCGATCGCCATAATGAATGATTATCAGTGGCTACATTGAAGTCGTCTTCGTCATCGAACTTCGTGGTCTTTAGCCAGGAATATACGATTTCATAATCGATCTTCTACTCCTAGCCTTAAATGTCGGGATCTACAAGAGTTCTAGATCAAGCACTTACGAGTTTCGGAGATCAGTAGTCTCATCCATACTAGTATCCTGATCTTTCGGAGAGGTCGGATACTCGAGCGATGTTAATCCAAAGCGCTCATAGCTTGCTGTTACAGATACTCGATGTCGTCGTCCTTGTGAGCTCCAGAACTTCACCCAAGAGAGAATCAGAATTGGCATCGGAAAAAATCCCAAAGTCGATAAAACTTCATGTTTCGCAGCAGCAACGCTATCCGAGTTGCTACTGTGGTGAAGTGCAAGTGAAAATTGTTGACCAGGTTGTACCAGTGTACCGGTTTTCAAGGCAGATCGATCTGGTTGGCTGAAAGGATGGAGTATTTTGGGACTATCGTGTGCAAGAACTGTCAAGAACACAGATTTTGGTAAGTCATATGATATTGCGTGTACTCACATATTTCATGTTTGTACATATTGGGGACCGTAGGGAGATAGAATTGGTTAGTTTAAGTTTTACCAAGTTTAGGTTTTACCGGGTTTTGGTTGTTCTCTTTGGCCTTAAGCTCAACAAGGAAGTCGTTTCTTTAAGTACACTAGTCGCCTCTGCACGCCGCAGAGTGTTTGGGAGCAGAGGGTCGAGTAATACCCTCTAGCTCATTATACCCGGCCGGGACGCGTCACAGACGCACTTGGCCTGCAGGAAGTCCCTCGACGGGAGTACGCATTGGTCGGCTTCACAAGCTCAAGTCACACACGTTTGGAACGTGTATACAAATTTTGGATTGTTTCGTGAAGATATCGTTCGTGGAGTTGGTCACGTTCTCGTTTGAATCTCTATATTGGAATATTGGTCTGTTATTCTCGCATTGGTTGGGCTCTACGATCGGTTAAGCGATCTGCCCTTTGGAGTATATTTACTTGGAGTATAACGGGTCTGCCCGTACCCAGGGTGAAGAGTTCCGCCTAGGGTACACTACCCAGCACTGTCTCTCTCATTTAAGACCACATCAACTCGCGGCGACGATCCACCAAGTGTGAAACCAGCCCATTACATCGGGTACACAAGGTGAGAATGAGACGAAGAAATCGGACCAGGCGTCCTATGCTGATGATCGGTCGTCTGCTAGTGGCGGACGATCAGATCGGATCGTAGGCGAAGGTTCGCGGGGTACCCCCCCCCGTCAGTTGGAAGGATGGGCACGATGGTGGTCAGGTTCTCGACACTACGGTGTTCGATTTTGAACTTGACTCCACCACAATGGTGCGCGTGCCCGGATCACTTGGTGATCGTGGATATCACCGAGATGATATCTCGTCAAAGATTGATTTTAATGAATTAAATGTGGAATAGTTCTGGAGAGGACATAAGGAACGGCTATCACCTTATGTTCTCGTTGTCGATAAGGATGGCGATGTCCGATCTGGCCGGGTGGAGGACCAGATCGGGATTAATAAGTTTTTTCCTCCCCATAAGGATCCCACCGGAACCGATCGGGACTATAGCAAGTCTTGTTATAGTTTCGGAAAGGATCAGGACTTTTATCCTGATCCTATGCATTTGAATGAACGTTTTGATGAAAAGATAAAAGATGAAAACGACTTGGAGGCTGATCGTAACGATCAGATCCACCCTCCCAAGGTTCCCAAGCAAAGGCTGGGAATGCCACCCGATGAAGATGACTTGGAAGAAAAGTCGCAGGTCGGGGATGGGGTTATCAAGGAAGAAGACCTGACCAGGATGTATTACATCCACGAGTTAAAACGATTTATTCGTGAGGACCAGGTCATGCGGACTTTAAACCCCCAGATCCCCGATCGCCTTCTCGACCCACCACCGAGCTGATTCAAAGCGATCGGCCGTTGCTATTGGTGAAGAACCTGCTAGCGATGTTGGCTGAGGTCGGCATAAAAGTACAAAACCTCACCAAAGTACATAAGCTGTTTGATCTGGACACTCGGAAGCTGGAGATGTCAATGACGACCCTCCATGGTCATTTGGTGCCGTTGGTGGGGGCGGTTCGCCGCCCAACTTACACCGTGGCATTGAAGGCCGCTGAGGCCACGGCATCACACGATGATGTGTGTTCCGATGATAAATCTCTGTATCAGTCTCCACCTGCCTCTAATAGCTCATCGGAGTTGGAGGTCGGTGTTTAGCGGATGACCATGGGGGCGGATCATACCCCCATGGGAGCATAAAAAGGACGTGCGGCAGCATGGGGATGCATGCCGGACGGGGCCCCAAGATCCCCCCACAAGTTTCAGTACCTCCAAAGGAGGATGCAAACACGTTGCCCATGACCCAATCTAACGTCCAAGCCATGTTTGAGGCAATGATGAAGCGTTTCATGGGAGACCGATGCCGATCGCCTCCGTGCCCGCATGCCCAGGACCGATCTTCCCAGCAAAATTTTAATACTTGCCGGGATGTTGATATGGAGTCAGTGGCATAAACGGATAAGGATACCCGAGGTGGCAGACCAGTTGGCAGAGGAAGACGCAGGCCGCAGCCAGCCCGACCACGCCGATCAAGCAAGAATAGCGATTTCGACATGGAGTCGATCGGCGATCCGGATGACCACTATGGGTCAGACGGTGCAGGTGCGGACAGAACGCGCAGGGCTAACCTAGCCTCTACGACCGCCTTTTATTTTGGATCTACTGCGATCCCACGCATTCGCATGGCTGCGACCACTTTTCTCAAGGATTTCACTGGCAAGGACGCCGACGAGGAGCAAGCCAGATCGTGGTTTGGTCGGGTCATGTATGCTTTCTTGAGGGATCAGACACCAAAAAAAGAACGGTGTTTGATCTTCAGAGATTTGCTGAAAGGACCGGCTGCGAACTGGATCCAACAGCTGAGTCGGGATGTCCGATCTGACTGGGATCTGCTATGTTCAGAATTTGAGGGGCAGTACTGCAACTCCGGATTCTCTAGCGCCCGCAAATACCATCATATGCAGAAGCGGGGTGACGAGACGCCGATTGAGTACTTGCACCGTTTGAGCGTGGCTGCAATTCGCGCTGGGAAAGTGACCAAGGAAAGCAACCCGCCGAACGGTGCCGCTATGGAGCACGTGGGTCACTATATAAGTACCCTTGATGACGAAGAGCTGGCAGATCAGCTCACTCTGCTGCGCCTCAAAGATGTGGGGGAATTGGAGCAGACGTTCGGACGTTGCAACACTCACGCAGCATGAGGGAGAAGGGCGCCGTTGGATCGGGTCACTACAGATCTAAGACCCAGACCGATCCGGTGAAGAGGCCCCTGACCAGATCGGCCCGCGCTGTTAAGGCGATCGCGAATGAAAAACAGAACTGGATCGAGAAGAAAGTAGCGGCCACTCCAGTCGGGAGTCAGACGAGGACCAATATCGTCACTTCGTCACGGAACCTGCCCCAAGAACCAGATCGACGCCTAACCAGGCAGATCGGAAGGGCAGGAGTGGGAACAAGTCCGATCCGGACCGACCTCGTAAGAAGTGTTCTCACTGCGGGTCAAGCAAGCACGACGGTGGGGACTGCTGGAAGAAGCTGATATGCAAGAAGTGTGAAAGACGCGGCCACCCCAGATCACTGCCTCTTCGTGTGCAAGTCATGTGGAGAGATCCACGAGGCCGGCTAGTGCAAGATCGAAGAGTTCTTCAATATGATGCGCAAGTGGTATGTGCCGGGTAATCACGCGGGGATGCTTCTACCTGACGTTGAGAAGATGTTAAACTAGAACGCTCGCTAGATTGTAATATGGATCGTGCCGAGAGATCTACGTTTGGCATCTATGCATATGTCGGCAAGGAGAATAAAACCGACAATACATGTTCTATTCTCAATTGCGTCGATCGGGATCATCCGGTCTACAATCTCACGACCGATGAGTATTCCCGATCGAAGGTGGTCATGCAGCTGGATCTGCTGCCTGGGGAGTCTCGCGGATACTGGAAGTATCATGCGCCCGACAAATGGTTCAAGCAGGCGAAAGCCTGTGGTAAGATAAACAACCAGAAGGCAACGATGTTGTTCGACTCTGGGGCCGAAGTATTAATTATCGACTCCGCCTTTCCTCGTAAGGTCGGATGTCGTATAGCCGACACTCATAGACAAGAATGCGTCGGAATCGGTGAAAGTTCTTACATGACCGAAGGAAGGACGCGCGTGAAGATCACCCTATCGGGTTCATTGGTCTACTTCTTCAGCGCTTGGGTTGGCAAGCCAGCCGGTCAGGATGCTCTGTTAGGCATGGATTTCATGGTGCCGGCAGGTATTCGCCTTGATCTGTCTTATGGAGTGCTTACACTCCCGGATGAGGTCCAGTTCCAGTTAGCTGGTCGGCGGCCCCTATAAGGATCGCACACCGATCTGGTCAGGTGGGACCAAGATGTCACCATTCCAGTCGGCCAATCCGCTGTTACCCCGGTCGACAAAGGTTTTCGATCAAGGAAGTTATGGGTGACCAGGGGCGATCGGTGGGTGTCGACCTTTGTGAAGAGCGCCGGCCGATATGATTTTGTTCGAGTCACTAATATCGGTGACAAGCCGCTTACACTCGACAACAATACTATTGTTGGCATGCGGCTGGCGGAAGGGAAAGTGACAAGAAAGATGGGGTTCGTCTCGATCGGATCGAGACGGTATTTTGAGTGGCAGAACTTGGCATACCAAGCGAACACCGATCTGATCAGCGATGATGGATCGGTGGAAGTATATACCTCACCTATGGTGGAACGTCCCAGCTATGTAACCCCAAAGAAGATGTTAGTTCGAAGAAAGGCACCTCAGTCGCCGCACACGGTGGAACATCAAGCAGATGAGCCAAGGTTCGTCAACGGTGGTGGCGTCACAAGAACAGGCGACAGCGGAGACGGGAATAGAAAAAGGGAAACATGATATTGCTGGGGCGGACCACGATGGCGCGTCTAAGCAGATCGATGTCGTGGAAAAGCAGCCCGCCGATCGGGAACAGCAGTGTTCAACCGATCAGGACGGTTTGGGTGATATTGCTCCGGAAAACGACCAAGTTTGTATCCATGAGGGCGGGGATCAATATATTCAGGAGCTAGAGAGCCAGATGGCAGTCCTCCATGAAGTGTCTGCTGATCCACCCGAAGTCACCTTGGACGATCTGCAAGTGGGTGATCGGGATGTCAACAGCCCCGATCAGATCCATCCGTTAAAGAAGATCATATGGAGAAAGAAACATCTGCTGATCGGGAAAGGCAACGCCTTACCCCTGCCGCTCGCGGAGCGATCTGTGGCATCGACGTGAGTGATGCCAAGCCGATCGCCCAGCAATTCCGACGTGTGGCGCCACAGTACCGCGAAAAATTGTCCGATTTTATTAAAGTACTGCTGGCTATCAATATCATTAAGCCCTCGACCTCGCCGTGGGCCTCACCGATCGTGATTGTGATCAAGAAGAACGGCGTCGCCATCAGGTTGTGTATCGATTATCAGTTGGTAAATCGGTTGACCAAGATTATGGTGTACCCGATGCCGCTGATCAGCGATCTGCTAGAAGATCTTGACAAGACCCTATGGTATTGCTCACTGGATATGGCAAGTGGATTTTTGGTGGTTTCGATGACCGATCGGGATCGCGAGATCTCCACATTTGTTACGCCGTTCGGTTTGTTCGAGTGGAACCGTATGCCGTTCGGTCTGAAGAACGCGCCTCAGATCTACCAGAGTCTGATCGACAACGCATTGTATGGACACTTCAAGATCAGTACCGGTCGAAACCCCACCGAAAACCATGATGTATTTACAGAGGGTGAACCCGATCGGGATAGGAGACCTTCCGCTCTGGGGAGGCGATCGTATATCGACGACATTCTGATCCCTGCTTCGTCATGGAGCGATCTATGCGAGAAGGTCGAACGGTTGTTGGAGACATGCGATCGCTGAACCTGTCGATCAGTGCTGTGAAGAGTTTTTGGGGCATGTCCAAGGTCACCTATTTGGGTCATATGGTGTCGATCAGTGGGCTGGAGGCCAATCTCAAGGATCTGAAGTCACTGACCAACCTCCCGTTTCCCAGATCACTTAAGGCAATGCAGTCCTTCTTAGGGAGCCTAAATTACTACAGCCGCTTCATTGAAGACTTTGCGATTTACGCGGCCGTGCTGTACGAGCTCCGGGAAGTCGACTAGCATATGTTCCGCGAAGGAGATCGGGCAACTTTAGGAGAGGGCTGCGACTCCGATCTGCCTGCAGATTTTCCGCCGGTGGAGGCAGATGACCACATGAAGCGTGCACAGGTTGCTTTCGGTATGCTGAAGGCCAAGATAGCGACGGCACCGATTCTAAGAAACTTCGATCCGGAAAAAATGCCGATCGTCATTGTGTATGCTAGTAAGTGGGCCATTTCCGCCACTATAGTGCAAGAACATGATGGTGTGTACCATCCGGTCACTTTTACGAGCCGGACGTTGAAGCCGAACGAAGTTAACTATGGGATCGTCTAAGGGGAAGTTCTGGCTTTACTACGGATTTTGGATGTGTGCTACAACCTACTGGTCGGCTGATCTGTAAAGGTCCCTTCGAGAAAGTCGACATTGGCCTGGCTGTTATCAGCCAATGGGATGGACGGTCGGCTCGGCAGATGGTCAGCGATCTTGTCACAGTGGTCCCTCGAGGTCGTCAAGTGCACCAAGGGAGAGGAGGAGATATTGGGAACATTGGCGGCCAGTATCACCCCTCGGTCTGAAGTGGATGAGGCTCTGATGGCGATTTCCCCAAGGAAGCAACCCCGACAATCAATCTCACGGCCGCCGCCGATCGTCGATCAGGATGAGGAATTTTCGGTCTTGAGTTTCGACGGATCGGCTAGCGTGAAGAAGAAGGTCGGCACCTATAGTGCCATACTGTGGAAGTTACCACAATGGTCTATAGTAGCAGCCGCCGCCAATTTCACCCTTGACATAACGGTCAACGAGGCGAAATAATCGGGGACTCCTTCTATGTCTTGATCTTCTGTCATCACATGAAAAAGAGCGGATCATCATATGTGGTGACTCCAACCTAGTGATAAGGCAGATCACCGGGGAGATCGACTGTAAGGCGCCACGGCTGAAGTTGCTGAATGATCGGGTGATGAAGGCACTGAAAGACTATCCCAACCACGAGCTACTGCACGTGAAACGAGATTGGAACAGAAGCGCCGATCACCTCGCGACACAAACTATGCGGGACTATATCGGGGCGACGATCACCGAGGAGGCCGTTGTACATGAACTTATGAACATAAACAGGCTCCCGGAGTTGATCAAGCCCAAGGACAGCCCTGATCAGGTGCATGTGATGGCGGCGACTAGATCGCGAACTCGGAAGTCTCGCCTATCGTTCCCAAAGGAAAAGCTGAGTGAGTACGTTGTACAACAGCTAAGGGCGGAACGGATCCTCAAGGCGCAGGACGAAGAAGAGTGGATCGTCAACTTGAAGGCCTATCTGCGCGGTAAACTGTCCAAGATAACAAATGATCAGGCGAAAGAGTGTACCAAGATCGCGGACAGTTACGATGTGGACGACAACGGATTGCTGTATTACTGCAGTGACATTGATCAAGACAGTGCCGATCGAGATCGATTAGCAAAACTGGTGATCCCTGAGTTGCTACAGCCGGATTTCCTTCATCACTACCATGTGAGTCTAGAAGGGGGACATCAGGGCATAGGCAGACATACCACAAGATCAGGACCCACTTTCACTGGAGAGGACTTTTTCGGAGCGTGCAGAAATATGTGGGCTGTTGCACAGATTGCGAGACCGAAAAGGGCAGACGGATAATAAAGGGGCGATCGCCCGGAAATATCGAGGCTACATACCCTCTCCAGGTGATAGCAATGGATCACATACCGTCGCTGCCCAGATCGACACGCGGCAACACTGAGCTGGTGATCTGGATCGACCTATTCACTGGTCTGGTGATCGCAAAGGATAGTGCATCCCGATGTGCGGAGCAGATCGCCCAGAGTTACGAGGAATGCGTGCTCAGAAGGTTCGGCGCCAGCGAAGTTATTAGACACGATCGGGAACCCGGTTTTATGGCTGAGGTGTTCCGATCGTTGAATAACATGTTAGGCCAGAAGCAGAGCACGACGATGGCATATCGTCCGCAAGCGAACGTATCGGCTGAACGCATGGTGCAGACAATCACAAGGGCGATTAAGATGTATGTGGCCGATCCAGACCAACGAGACTGGGATTAGTATGCAGAGAGACTGGTATTCGCACTCAACTCTTCAACCGATCGGGTCCGAGGAGAAGCGCCTTTCTATCTGGCGTATGGATGGGACCCTCGATCGACCCTTGAAGCGGCGATACCGATTGGCTGCACTCGTGTAACCGGGTTACATTTTAGTTACATTTAGTGTTGGTGTACATGAGTACACTACGGTTGAGGTCAGTATTGACCGGTTTGAAAGGTTTCGAACCATTGGTTATTTTAACCAATCAGGGCAGGGGCCCTTGGTGTGATGGTGTGTCAGACATCCACGTGTCGGTACACAGGTGTTTACACTACATTTTAGCTAGGTACGAATTTGGAATATTCTACTTAGTATTACATATAGTTTATATTAGTTTAAATTAATTTAGGCTAATTACATATTAAATATATTCAGTTTACATTTCACTCTATTTTGCGGACGTGCGACCTCGACCGGTCGCGCGCGCAGTGAGTGTCGTAGGTAAGAGGGAGCCCTCCCTTTACTTACACCCCGTAAAGGGAACACAGCCGTTAAGGCTAAGTAGTAAACCAACCCGGGAATCTTGGCCCCGAGTAGGAGATCTCTCCTACTAAGCCCTTTATAAGGGCGTATCGGCTAAGTAGCGGTAGATACCGCTTTAAGGAAGAGTCTTCCTCTGTGCGCTAGCCGCACCGTGCGTATACGCACCGGCTACAACTCGGACCCGCTATCGCGATGCCCGTCGATGGCGCATGCAGGTCCAGAAGCATTATCAGCATGCGAAATAAGTCGTCAATGAAAAACTGCGTCAGGCCACGCAAGATCGAGCAGATCAGAATAACGATCAGGTCCGCCCTCATGGTATTGAACCAAGGGCGAGGGTATGGTTATACCTCGATCGGGTCAAGGAAGGCTATGTGAAGAAGTTTGCTCATATGTGGCACGGTCCTTTCCGTGTAGCAGAGCTGATCGGTGAGCATGCTTTCCGTCTGATCACGATCGGCTCGTATTATAAAGATTTTCCGATCGTGCATGTGTCCAAACTAATGCTGGTCAGAGAGTTCCCTGATCGGCCTAAAATGCCCTGTCTGGTAGACGAAGAGGAGAGATTCGATTTTGACGAATCTCTGCTGCCGGAAGACAGTTGGGAAAGGCCATTGGAAGAGGACGAATTCGAGGTGGAAAAGGTGCTAGATGTCCGATCGGTCAAGAAGACGCGTTTCGGTCGCACCCACCGAGAATATCTGGTCCGCTGGAAGGATCATGACGAAGCAACTTGGATCGACGAAATCGATCTAAATTGTGGAGAACTGCTACGAGAGTTCGAGCGAGAACGAGTCAGTCGGAATCGCTTCGCATTGGTGCAGACTCATGAAGATGAAGATCATGACACGCAGTAGCACCGATCAGTATATCGATCGGTGTGAATATGTGTAAGGACTGAATTATTGTGAATTAGTGTGATGAACTCTGATGAACTGGAGTAGTGGAGTGACGAACGTGGTGATAATTTTTGCGATGTGGATGGAAACTGTGCGTGATAACGTGTTGGTACAAGTTTGGAGAAAGTGATGAAATTTGGTCAAGTGGTCAGGTGATCAAGAATTTGGAAATAATGATGACATGTATTATGGATTATCTGGTCATCTAACTGCCGCATCAAGATTCGCAATCACCCAACAGACAACCGATGGTCAACTTCGGATGGTCTTCGATCTGTTTCTGGTGCTGATTGCGCCAGGGCTGTTTCCGATCGATCTGGATCAAAGCGTCTATTAGGTCTGCGCTCGGCTCGTCACAATGAAGACCGGGATACCAGACACCGTCGTCAGATAATAACCCGGCTCTCTCAACCCGACGCTTGGCCATATGAAGAACTACAGGATATAGATAGATGTCGATGTCGCACTCGCGGGCCAGCATCCCTCCCAGAACGAACTGGCATAGGGTCTTCCACGCCTCGCCCGCCGACTACGGCGCTTCTTCCGGTTCTTTTGGAATGAGATCAGGCCTTGATCATGCTGCACTCGATCAGGAGGAAGCACTAGATAGTGTGTAGACTTCCAGATCGCTTGGCTTTAGACTTCATTTGAAGGTCTTCACTCGACCCAAGAACGAGTCTATCCACGAAGTCGACGCAAACATGGATCCCAGCTTGGGGCGGATGAACACTTTCCATGGCTGATCTGCATACAGACGGGCGATTTGTGGTGCTGTGACCAGGTCCGCCCGCCATGCAGAAGCAGCAGAAGCCTTTAAAGCTGGAGGAAGAAGCCAGGAATCAGGTCGGGACATCGACCGGGCTAGTATCTGCTTGGTCAGGGCTGATCGGTGCAAGCTACCGATCTGCCCCGGTGGCCATGGCAAAGTGGCATCTGAAGTCCGCGATGGAAGAGGTCGATCTCAAATCAATACCCCTTTCAACCGGGCGTGATGGCGCAGATTAGATGTGCCGGGCTGGAAAGAAGGCGCCGACTCTGTTAACGCACGCGTTCGCGAAATATCATCACCCTGGGAGCTGATCACCTTATCAGCCCCCGATACATGCTTCGCTGGAACAGGACCTCGGCGTTGATCGGATCGGGACTTGGACAAAGCAGTGCACAAGAACTCAGAATCTCCCGATTCGTTCCCCGAGCCTTCTCCGGAGGAGATCTCCATGTGCTTGGTGTGAGCAACGCGGGGGCGCAGGGGCGCATGCGATTTGGCGATGGTATACGTGTCGGCTGCGTCCGAGCTTGGGCTTGGAAGATGCGCCAGCGTCTTGGCTTTCTTTTGAGGCACCGATCGCTTCTCCTCTAGTTCGGATTCGCGCGCTATGCCCCGCGCCCTTGAGCCCTTCGACGCGTCCTTACGCTTCTTGGAAACTTTTGGAATTTTGGTATATTGACTTTTGGCCAATGAATGACGTCGTTTCCAGTCTTGGTGCAGATCGATCAGAGCGGCCGATGCAGATCGGTCAACGCTAAAGCCTGCAGCCGGAAGCCGGTACAACAATTCGGTCAGCTGTTGGTGGCACCGATTAACGGCCGCCCAACGACGGTTTGACTCCTGGGTCCAGGCGTCCGATCTGCTCTGGAAGGACTCGACCTTCCCGATCTGGTCCCTGACCACGACCTGCAACTCGCCGATCTGCCTCTCCAGGTCACCCTGTTGGGTGCGGAGTAAAGCCTGATCGGACTGATCCTCCAACCTCTGCCGGTTGACCAACGCAAGTTGTTCCCGGAGGTGTGACCTGTAGGCCTCCAAGCGAGACAGATAGTGGCATGCGCCGATCAGCCCGTCCAAGATCGGTCGGAGCTGATCGCAGTGGTCATGAGACTGCCGAGCAGTCGCTAGTAGGCCGTCAAACGCTCTGGCGATGTCGGTTGACAGCCGATCTACACGTGAAGGAATATTATACCAGACCCAAGACGAAAAACAGACCGATCAGCTTACCTCGCGTTGTTTGTTGGGCGATCTGGGCCCGGAGATGTGCGTTTTCGGCGATCACCTCCTGCACACAACTTCGTGGATATAGCGAGGGATCAAAGTATCCACCTCCTTCCGAAGTTGCAGGAGTGATGAATCCTTTGTGGCCAACTGCGACTGAAGTTCTCGGACTGTTTTCTGGAGCTGATCGGCTCCGACCTGATGCCCATCCGGTGTGTCGGAATCCGAAGTGTGACGTGGGCTGTCAGATCGGGCTGATCGGGGAGGCGAATCGACATGGGGCGATTGGTAATACAGGGCACCTGCATCAACGAGCGTCAAAAGAGGCTACAAGATGGTCAGGTGATAAAGACAAGTACCTAGCGAAGGCGGACTCGAAGATCGGTCCATCGGTGAAGTCCGCTACTACGAAGATCTGGATGTGGTGAGATCGGGTCGCTACCGTTGTGCGGCTACGACCAGAATCAGGGGCGGCTGTGGTGAAGTGCAAGTGAAAATTGTTGACCAGGTTGTACCAGTGTACCAGAGTTCAAGGCAGATCGATATGGTTGGCTGAAAGGATGGAGTATTTTGGGCATATCGTGTGCAAGAACTGTCAAGAACACAGATTTTGGTAGTGACATGATATTGCGTGTACTCACATATTTCATGTTTGTACATATTGGGGACCGTAGGGAGATAGAATTGGTTAGTTTAAGTTTTACCAAGTTTAGGTTTTACCGGGTTTTGGTTGTTCTCTTTGGCCTTAAACTCAACAAGGAAGTCGTTTCTTTAAGTACACTAGTCGCCTCTGCACGCCGCAGAGTGTTTGGGAGCAGAGGGTCGAGTAATACCCTCTAGCTCATTATACCCGGCCGGGACGCGTCACAGACGCACTTGGCCTGCAGGAAGTCCCTCGACGGGAGTACGCATTGGTCGGCTTCACAAGCTCAAGTCACACACGTTTGGAACGTGTATACAAATTTTGGATTGTTTCGTGAAGATATCGTTCGTGGAGTTGGTCACGTACTCGTTTGAATCTCTATATTGGAATATTGGTCTGTTATTCTCGCATTGGTTGGGCTCTACGATCGGTTAAGCGATCTGCCCTTTGGAGTATATTTACTTGGAGTATAACGGGTCTGCCCGTACCCAGGGTGAAGAGTTCCGCCTAGGGTACACTACCCAGCACTGTCTCTCTCATTTAAGACCACATCAACTCGCGGCGACGATCCACCAAGTGTGAAACCAGCCCATTACATCGGGTACACAAGGTGAGAATGAGACGAAGAAATCGGACCAGGCGTCCTATGCTGATGATCGGTCGTCTGCTAGTGGCGGACGATCAGATCGGATCGTAGGCGAAGGTTCGCGGGGTACCCCCCCCCGTCAGTTGGAAGGCTGGCACGATGGTGGTCAGGTTCTCGAAACTACGGTGTTCGATTTTGAACTTGACTCCACCACACTAATGTCTCGTTTTCGGTAGGCTGCTTACCTTGACGCACTTCTAAAATTCAGATCAACATATGCATTCATTTTCAGGAGGCTCACTGATAATCTTTATCTCCTTAAAAAGCTTTAAGTGTTGCAAACGCAGACATGTACAAACACCATCGCCTCGGATACAATGTCGATCAGTTGCGGAAATGCCTCAGGGACGGATCGCCCTGTGATCAATTCTAGTTTATCAATTGAGATGGCTCCATCCGTCTGATCCGATAAACACAGCGGACGATACATTTGCTAGTAATACTAAGCCGCGCAGCAGCACTATGGCTGCGTGCACAAAAAGGACCAGCACGGTCAATTAAAACCTTCGTGCTGGAGGACTAATGACAGACAACAGTCGTCGTGGGGAAGATATATGCATCACTATGAACGAGAAGATACTACGTATTCAGCTGCCACAGTACGTAAAGTAAGCAGTTATCGCCGTAAGGAGGTTAAAAAGGGTTTGACGAGATCATTGACCTGACTACAAATTATTTTGGGACATTAAAGGTCGTAACGCGAACGAGACCGGATAGCTACCGAGTCCATTACGTTCAGTAACCCTCCAAAATTGTGTTTGGAGATGATGACTCTTCTAGCTATAAATTCACACAGAACTTGCGCGATGATCAGATCAAATAGAACTGTAGAATCGTTGCAGCTCGGAGACCGTGAACAATATTAAACAAATACCCATTTTAAAAGCACGTGAAGTCGGGGGGGGGAAGCAATTGCATTACCGACGAGAAAATCAAAGTTCAGTCTTTTGAAGCGCAGAGCTGGGAGTCGCTTAAAGCAACATACCTTTATTTTGATGTGCTTTGGGAATGCACTGACGTATTCTTCCATGTGAGCTCTAAAAAGATAATGGGATTCAACATGAGATAGAACTCGTGCTAGCCACGATGTATTGGATCACGCGGTAATGGCAATTATCGCATCAACGGGTGAAATCAATTGACGAGTTCTGTGAGTAAGTCAGGTCTTGAGAGTAAGTCAAATTCACCGCACTCCAGCCACATCTTCCGTGTAAAGATGTCCAAAGCGGTGGTGTATTGTTCATGCATAAGAATAAACGCGGGTACGGTACTTGTGCAAGCAAACGATACCCAGGAACGATGCCACCATAGTTGGAGCACCGTATTCAGTGCTCTGGTTTTTTAAAAATGGATTTTATCAAATCCCAATGAGTTAGAGGGATTCGCCTCTCACGAAGTTAAGCAGGATGCTATGGAGTTTTTGGCAATGACACTGGGGCTGAAGAACGCCTCTTGAACTTTTACCATTTGTGCCACACATCAAAGTAGATCGTATTCGGGAATTTGCACCGATACACTTTTGATGGAGTGCTAATTCACAGTACGGAAAGGTCGACGTACATAAGTTTAACATGCGCCAAGTGTTAGTTCTTTAAGCTCCATGAGAACTTTAAGAGATTCATCCTTGTGAAACTGAGATACCAGTTGTTGGCTGCTTCGTTGGCACGGATTTTGCTCTGATCCAGCGAAAGCTAGATGATGATTTAGTAATAAAGCTTCATTCACAAACACCGGTGCTAGCAATAGCCGATAATAGATATCCGCCCGTTTTACATCTTGGGCACTAGCAATTTGCAATCCGTGTGCAATAATTCAACGCAATCACGCTAATTATGATCGCGTTATATGTTACCAATCACGTCATCTGCGCCCAGCTGAGCGCAATTACCCTTCGCATGACAATGAACTCAGTATAAAGTGGCGAAGTTGCGAATATATCTATTGGGAGATGCACCGTCTATAATTTATATCGACCATGCGTCTTTACTCTCGGCCATAAACTCACCATATATCTCTCATAGAATGACAAGATGCCTATCCTTCTTCGCAGAATATAAATACACTGTACAATACAGGGAGAGGATGCGCTATCACGACAGTCTGATTACGAGACGGAACCGTGCGTAATAGAATCAACCAGTGCAAACAGATTTTGTTATGCAGCACCTTCTTCGCCTCTTGTACAACAGGTACAAGAAAATTTACAAAGAAGAATAAGAAAGGCAAAGATTTTTCCGGTCACTTAACGCGCGAGAGTGCGCTAATATTATTGAACAATGGTCTACTGCTAGACGGAACAGACCAAGACGACAAACCGCATCGTTTTTCCCAACGATGATATTCACAAAAATAAAAAAATGTTTGAGCATCATGAACCGATATCAGGCATCAAGGGCTAGAGAAGACATGCTTGAACCAGTATAAGTGAGTAAAAAAATACCTACGCGACCGGGGTGATATTACAGGCTTACTATGTGTAATTTCGTGCCTTGCTTGCAATAATTTTCAGCGTGTAAAAACTGCGCAATCTTAACTGGTACCACTTAAACCTCTGCCAGTTCTGACAGAGTGTTGGAAGTCCGCTTCCATGGACTTTATTTCTGGTCTTCCGCCCGAAAAATATCGGAAGACAGGAATATTGATCTTGCTAGGTCAGGTCAATCTTACTGCAGCTTCGACGATTATTACTGCCGTGAAACAGCGCGATAATTCGTCGATAAGATATTCCATTTGAGCAAAATGCCAAAAGATGTTGTCTCAGATTTCTATCCGAGACAGGACGTTTCTGACAAGAAGCGTTCTCTCTCTTGGGCGCGCAATAAAAGATGTAAACTGAAGACCATCCAAAACGGACGGAAAGAATAGGTTAGCAGCGTTCCAGACGACATGAATTGTTTGCGCGCATGCCTTCAAACAACCGAGTGACTTCTTGAATGAAGATGTGGTGGATTCAAGTTCAACATCGAACACCGAAGTGTCCGGAACTCGACCACGATCGTGCCCAGCCGACCAACTTACGGGGGGGGGGGTACCCCGCGAACCTTCGCTGTATGCCGATCGGGTGACCAATTATCACTGCAGGACGCCTGGTCCGATTTAGCTTCAATAATCTCACCTTGTGTACCCGTTGGTATGGGTGGTAACACACTCGGTGGACCGTCGCGCAATATGAGTTAGGGTACCACTTCTACGGTAACTTGAACCAATATTCCAACGAAAGATAAACCAAACAATCCGATCGGCAAATGGAGCGGAAATCGTCACTCCAAATAAAAAGAAACTTGGGGCATACCGCGAAGCAGTGTGGAGACCCAACCAATAATCTGGGGCAGATCGAGAGATGCGATGTGGGGACCCAGCCAATACAAATGATGATAACACGTTCCAAACGTCTAGGGCTTGAGGGGTGAGTGAACGTAGAGGAGCGCTTCCCGTCGTGGGACTTCCGGAGACTTGTGTGTTTAGCCGGGAAAGTTGAGCTAGAGGGGACCGTGTTAACCCTCTGCTCTCAATAGCTCCGCCGTAGGAGCGGCGACTTATGCGAACCAAAGAAAAACGGACACTATATTTAATATCCAATTAGAAACGGGACCGACTAGGTGCACCCCCCCCCCCCCCCCCCCCCCCCCCCCCGTTCCACCCTTTTACGTTGTACATAAATTTGCGACAGTTCTATTCCGCCATGTGGTGAAGAAAAATTCGGAGATAAGAAAACTCCAGTTTACAAGACAGAACTGAAATAGATCTCATTTTTAATTAGGAAAAATCTAATGCGCCCCCCCAAATCAGAATTTCAAATATTTTTTCACAAAAAGTTATCCTTTTTTCTCTTGATTAAGATTGGTTTTGTTTCCTTTTGCTAGATGTGTGAAGTACCAGAAGTTCCAGTGGAAGTGAGTTTGCAGCCATTACGACGTTATCACATGGATGCCGTATTATCGTTTCGGACAAGCTATGGGAATGAAAGTTACGATGGTACCCAAGACAGTACCGGTGCTATTTTTTGATCCAATTCGTACTCCTAAAGACATTAACATGCTTAATCTGAATCCGAATATTGAAGACTCACTCCGCTATGTACTCGATGCCCTGAATTTGGCTCGACAAAAGATTCATGGCGAAGTGCCGTTGATTGGGTTTGTGGGTGCTCCTCTTACGCTCATGTGTTACATGGTTGAAGGCAGTGGCAGTCGTACAAAGCGCTGCTCAAGACCTTTTTGTACCAGTACCCAGATGCAGCACATCAGTTACTCCAAGGTATTACGGATGTATGTGTAAACTTCGTGCTAGCGCAAAGTCGAGCGGGCGCTCAAGCTCTTCAGATTTTTGAAACTGTAGGAGCTGAAGCGCTGACCCAGGATCACTTTTACGAGTTTGTATTTCCATATCTGGTTCAAATTCTCGAACGCGTGAAAGCCGAGATCAAAACGCCGCTAGTGTGTTTCTGCAAAGGCACGCAGTACGCGTACGAGAAGCTTGTAGCGACAAAGTACGACTGTATAGGGCTGGATTGGCAATCGGACCCTATTGCTGTACGCCAGCTTGCGCGCGGCCGCGTGTCACTGCAGGGAAACTTGGACTCGAGTGTCGTTTATGCGTCTGCGGACATCATTTACAATGAAGTAAAGAAAATGCTAAAACGATTTGGCACGCAGAAGTACGTAGCCAACCTGGGCCACGGCTGTTTCCCAGACATAGATCCTGCGCATGTGGATGCTTTCATCAAGGCGGTACAAGAAATTTCGCTTGAGATGAACTCACGTTAGCCAACGGCACCGTCTTGTGCAGCAGTAGGAAAAAGCAAAAGATTTGGTATATAAAGACGATATGACGGTTTCATTTAGACTATAAATTTCAATTGGCAGCGTCACTTTGATAGCGTTGTGTAATTTTTACACTTGACCAACACTCAAATGTTTTTCGGCAAGATGGCTCATGCTCTTCCTGGCAAACATCAGAGCAAAATGGTAGAACCTAAATGAAACAAAGAGACAGTTGGCTGCCGAAAGTATTCTTGCTGACACCAGTCAAGGCAATTAAAAGCGGGCTCAACCTGCTGCATCAACAGGTGCTGCACTCGTTCTACCAATCTTTTTTATTTCATACCTTACAATTTTCGCTTGATGAAATTGAAGTTCATATTATGTGTAGCGCAATCCATAATTCTCGTCTCCATTGATTAATGACATCGCCTTCTTGTCCTCGGCAGACAACGTAGTTGCTTCGACGTCCGGGTCGGGGTCCCATTGATAAAGCACCTTGCCAAGAAAAATGATCAGGAAGGCAAACACGTCGACAAACACGGACGGCGGGATCCAATTCCGCAGACCATCGTGAAGATTTATGGTGCCGAAACTATCAGGGTCTACTTGATACCAAGCCAGAAGGACGAATGAAGCCAAAAAAAACCGCTAATGTAATCCATACATGGTGGAACGCTGGTCAGTCGGATCAGTTGAAGGAGCAGCAGATTCACAGCGAAGTTGCTGAACACGTAAATTATTAAGATTGGTAGACCCATCTGGAAGAAAAACACTGTCCGTAAGGTCACTACTGAGCAACGTGAGACAAGCTATACTTACATAGCAATCATCGGTCGACACTTCATTTTTGCCTTGAATTAAACACATTAAACCACTAAATTTCTGGTCGAGGTGAAGAAACTGTACATCATATTACAAATATGTTTTTTTAAATAATTGTGCAATAGCAAGAGATGAAAAGCGCTATAGTTGCAATAACGACGTACTTTAGCGTCTAAAATGAGGGGAGCAGCTAGCAATCCCGCAACAAATTGATTCACTGAAACCCATGCATTTAGGTACGTCATATCGACCGGCTGGTCACGTATTGTGCGCTCTTTATATAGCATCGAAAGCGATCCTGGAATCGCCGCAAGGAGGTAGAATACACTATAGAAAAAATTGGTACTTTCAATAATAGTGTCAAAATTGGTATTCAGCCAACTTGATCTGTTCCAGCCGATCTCGCGATCCTCAAGTTTTCGCTCTGTATGCTGCAAAAAATCCTCGTCAGTTACTGAACGAAACGGGCACATGTAGCTTTGCGAGCTAGACATACTCTTTGATGCATGGAATCAGCGAAAGAACGATACCACTTATGATAGTCAGCATGCCTACAACTTGAAGTCGCGTGTATCTGGAATGATAGTAAGAGTCGATCAGCTAATGGCAGGATAATACACCCAGTTAGATAACATTGCACCTGACGCCTATAATGCTTCTGATAAAACAGGCTGATACTGGTATGGAAGCCTGCATGAACAAGAGTGTCTGGGTTGGATCTGTTCGTCCGCCAGCAATAAAGAGCATCAGACCCTGTCAAACAAATTGCGTAAAAAAACTTTTTATGCAATGTCAACCCTGTGCTTGTCAATCTATCGTATCGACATCTTACATGAAGGAGGTCAAGTAGACCCATGACGAAATAATGGAATTTAGGATACTCTATTCCGTCATCTTCTCCTTGTCCTACCGCGACAGACAAGAGAACTTTGAGTTTATTAAACATTCCATCTACTTTTGCACCACGTACATCATGTGTTGCTTTGCAATTGACGATGCAGAACATCGCAGGGATGTACAGAAATGTCATGAGATGGTAAAAAAAGTACCTAGCGTTGTGCGAAATATGGTGAGCTCCATTTAAATCTTACTGAGCAACTACAACGTTTTATTTTTCAATGGCACACGCACCTGTACGACTCCATGCGGTCAACCATAACCTTAAACAGAAATCGATCGGACGACATGGCAACCAACAGCAATAGAATTACACCAAAGGACAGCAAGGACTGAGCAAGAAGTTATTGCAATAATTGCAATAGTTAGTAATTGTACCTAAACGTCTTGCACTCCATGAACGATATCAATTTAATCCACACATTTATTTTCTTATTTCGTATAAGAACGTACCTTGTGGGAGCATATGTGGTAAGACTTGCCAGTTCTGGCGTCAATCCCCAAGTGGATGAAAGGTTGTGTGCTGAACGTCATGGTGCGTAGCCTTTTGCTCCAAGTGGTGGTATTCGGTTATACATAAAGGAAAAATCTAATGCGCCCCCCCCCATTTTAGCTAATGGCCTTCCCCTCTGCGATCTTCATATTTTCCGCCGCTTAAGCACTGAAAGTGTACCCTTCTTTGATCAGAGTGCTTTCCCAATTTGACGAGAATACCTTGTTGACGATAATGATTCAAGACGGCGTCTATCAGAGCGTCACGGATGTCAAAACATCTGTCGTTCATTTCTTTCAGATAATCAAGAGAAAAGAGGATAACTTTTTGTGAAAAAATATTCGAAATTATCATTTGGGGGGGCGCATTAGCCAAAATTGGGGCGCGCATTAGCCAAAATTGGGGGGCGCATTAGACTTTTCCTTGAATTATTATTATTCATAGTCTCCCGCTGCCTTTGCGCTCGTAACTCCAGGTACATGTCTGAATCTTAGCGTTATGATAAGTAACGAATGGACATTAATATTATAATTATGACGCTGTAAAAGCATTTTCTGAAGAGACGAGCACTCAAGATGTTCGTAAACTGATTGGAGAAGAGATGAACGTTTCTGCGAATAGTTATACCCCCGGTGAGGTATCGGCAGAGGATGAAGAGCGATCGACTAGCGCGTCGCCTTCTTCTATGGGAACAGTACCGATCGATAGTCCAGTAATAGTGGGTCCAACGACGCCATTCGACGGTGGTATGAAAACCTACAAACGCAGCAATGTGGCGTTCCGATCTGGTGCTCGAATGACCCGAGCGAACGCTGTGTTCGTCGTACAAGCTGGCGAAACACTCAGCAATGTGATTATTGCTGGTGGAGGCGGAGTGTTTTGTGAGTTGCACAATTGTGGGTTCGTGAATTGTCTAGTTTAGAGATTCAGTTCAAGGGGCTATTCACGTGAATGCTGGCACAGGTATTACGACGATTACAGGTGGAGGGGATAGAAACGTCGCACGTCGTATAACCTTCGGTCAAGGATCGGGTACGGTTGTTGTTAGCGGTGATTTTTAATGATAAACTCCGGTAGGCTGTTTGAGTCTTGTGGTACATGCGGCCCTGTTAAACGCGGTATTATCGTGGACGGAGCAGTGAGTGTGAATCTGACGGCTGAGTTGATTCGTGTAAATAGCAACTACAATGACAGAGGAACCGTCTCGCGAGTGACTATTACGACGACAAACGCCAACTATCCGATCTGCTCGCGCTTCAACGGAGGAATCCTCGCTGAACAAATTGGATTTGGAGCCTATCCTCCTGTTTGGTCGTTCAGTAGGTCTACTGTCAGGATCCGGCCTGCTGCGCGATCCTATGGCAGACAGCAGGGACTTCGTTGAGTTTATTTGATGATTTATCGTCTGCATTCTTATCCTCAATCCTCAACATTATTGCATTTCTTACATGTTGCGAAAAACAATTGCATGTTTCTTGCTCAGCAATAGCGTGTAGTAGAATACGAAGACCTCTATGCATAAGTTTCATCGTCATCATCGAGTTACTGTTCTAGCAGTCGAGTTTCAACGCCATAAAAAGCGCGACGTCATAAATGTTTCGATGTAACACATTCTTCGTTAATTGTGTACGCAGCGCTGCACTATAGAGGGCCCAGAATTGTACACGTTGCAACAATTTCACGACTGTAACGTCATAGGCATTATTTGTGACAGGTGTTGCAGAGAGCAACGTGCTAAAACATGTCCGTCTCGCTGCCGTACAGAGCCATCAGAGAAATTTGACTGATGTTACACAACTGAGCGTACCAGCGAATCCTAAGCTCATATATGACGTATCGATTCAACCACGGGCTGATATGAGAAAAAGGTGGAGGTGATGATGGAGACGAGAAGGTATTGAGTTCGACCGTCAATCCTCGAAGTAGATAGTTGTACGGTTCCTGCTCTATGTTGTATGGATAAAGTGTAGGGAATTGGTAAATCCACGTACATTTTTGGTAAATCCACGTACTGAAACATTCCAATATTTAATATGGGGGGGTATGCACGTAGCAAATGGGGTGTGTGCACCTAGTCGGTCCCTTAGAAACCAATATAAACTACATGCAAAATCGTGTGACTCACCTTAAATCTGCGTACTTAACACTCCAGACACACGATTGGCCCATAATACCTCCCTTTTTCAGCCAACCAGATTGCTCCAACTTGATTAATGGTACACTGTACATGCTGGTCAAAATTTTTCATCCGCACTTCACCACAAAGACGGTACATCATCTGATAACAAATCAGTAGACGACTATGTCTTACACCGTCAATCTGTAATACGCTACGCTATATAAAAGCTTCATTTTCTTCTACTTTTGATAAGTATAACGCTCATTGAAACGAACGGAAAAGAAAACTTTGCTTAAACAAGGTTCATTAGTGATGTTATCTATCTACCACTAACATACCTAAATATACAGACAGCAACTTTCCTACAGGAAAGGTCCCCATAAGGCCAAGTGTAAATGGGAATGCCCACATTCTGTCATTTTCCGCAGTAATGCGGCTTTTACGGACATAAATGTCGGGCGTCTTATGCTCTACGTTTCGACTTGCCACGATGGTAAGACGAATCCCGCAACAAATGTCGTGGCAAGAGAGATTAGCCAAAAGTGACCTATAATCTGACTTCAATTGTCGTGAGAAGCTCATATTCCGTTTGCTACCAGTAAAATATTTAATGAAAAAAGCAAGATTTACCTTGAAGAAGCCACGAAAAAACGAACTTAAAGACTTATCCATCGAGCCAAAGTCGAAGAAAAATAGCTTCTAAACGTTAGCTTTGTCTTTCTCAAGCTCGAGAAGCCGCTTCTCGTGCTTTTCGACGTCTATGACAGCGTGCTTAACCGGCTCCCCTCTTTGTAGTAGTCAGGGGTGTAGACGTTACATTCTTGAGCACTTAATCGAAATGCGCTCACGCCAAATTGGACGGGACCAGCATTGAACGTTGCCTTGGTTACTTCTAATAATTGCGCTTGGGAGCACTAGAACACTAAAACTGCTGACCGCTGAGCCCCAACCCTTACGGAAGAGCTCGAGCAGCAAGCTTCTACTCGAGCTCAAAGTTGCGGCGACACAACGCATCTATTATACCCTATGAATTTTTATTTTAAAAAATCATCGTCATACCGTACTCAGATGCACTGTATAGTTCTGGTGTCTGCGGGAATCGAATCAGACCATATGACTCGTCTTACCATGTGTGCGACATGGCGAACATTCCAAAATAACCCTTTGAGCTTTATTTTGTTTAGTAATTGTAAATCGGATTCTACATTAGAGACAGAACACACATTTTAAGCGCGCTGCGTTTGTCATTTCGTATTTCTCGTCTGGATCAAATCATTCCGTGTATAGGTCGAGAGCTGATGGGCCAAGTCGCTGGAGAAGACCGAGGTAGCGTACAAGCGCCGACTACCGACTACATTGAAGTTCAGTCTCCACGCGTGCCCAGCCCCGGCACCAACCCTCGGGCTGTGAATTTGCGTCGCCGCAAGATCGAGATCGAAATCGTTGAGGGCGATCGCAAGGGCCCGACATGGCAGTTTCCAGGCTCTGGCTCATCGGAGCACGTGCAGGTGCCACAAGAAGAATTGGCTGAGATCCAGAAGGAGCTCCACCAGCCAAAGAAGCTGCTTGGTGAGCTGCCGGCCACTTCCATCTCTGGTAATGATATCTTGTCCAGTGTTCTGTACACAGTGTCATCCGTGTCAGCCAAGTCGGGCAAGCTTACGCCGATTCCATTGCTTATGGTGTCCGCTGTGCTCTACTTCTTTCGGTTCATTTACGAGGAAGTGGTGACTGCCATTCCAATGAACGGTGGTACCTATAATGCGTTGTTAAACACGACGTCCAAGCGTTCAGCCGCTGTAGCCGCTTGTCTCAGTATCTTGTCATACGTGGCGACTGGTGTTGTCTCGGCCACGTCAGGTGTGCGTTATCTTAGTAATCAGGTCGATATTCCGATTGTTGGATCGACAATTGCTTTGTTAGGAGCTTTTGCTCTTCTGGCGGTGATGGGGATCACCGAGAGCTCTCGTGTGGCAATTGGCATCTTCATACACCATATCATCGTACTCTCGATTCTCTTCGTATCGTGCATCGTCTATTGGATTAAGCATCCTCACATATTTAGCGACAACATGCACGTTCGGTTTCCGGAGGTGGATTTTGCAGGATCGATGCTGGACGGCAACGTCTTCACGGCAATTTTCTTTGGTTTCGGTGCTTCTATGCTAGGAATTACAGGTTTTGAATCGTCGTCTAACTACGTAGAGGAACAAGCCCCAGGGGTCTTCCGCAAGACACTGCGCAACATGTGGTCTCTAGTCACATTTTTCAACGTTGGACTTAGTGTCAGTATTCTTGCAGTGTTGCCCCTTGAAGGTCCTAACGGCATCTACACCAGCTCAGATGACCTTCTTGCTATGGTTGGTCGTGAAACTCTTGGAAAATGGTTTGAAACATGGATTTGTGTTGACGCATTTATCGTGCTGAGTGGTGCCGTCTTGACCTCTTACGTGGGTATTTGCGGGCTTGTTCGCCGTCTGTCCTCAGACCGTGTGCTGCCTGCATTCTTGGCGAAGACGAACAAAGCGCGTGGGACCAATCACTACATCATCGGCCTCTACTTCCTGTTGTCATCGAGTCTTGTGCTAATTTTGAACGCTGATGCTACTACTGTGAATGGTGTCTACACGTATGCGTTTCTGGGATTGATGGCGATGTTTTCTTGCGCTTGTATGCTTCTGAAAGGCAAGCGTTCGGAGATTCCTCGTGATATTCATGCGCCCTGGGCTACTGTTATCATTGGGTTCTTATTGGTTGTAGTGGCCATCTTTGCGAACCTTCTGGGTGATCCCAAAGTCCTGATGTACTTCGCCATCTACTTCATTGTCGTAATTTTCGCGATGTTCGTCATGTTTGAGCGTGTCACTATTTTACGTTATGTTTTGGTACTTTTGAAGACGATGGCTCCTTCCCGTTACAACAAGACGACTGGCGTTGATCGTTTTACGAATCCGTCGGAGGTGGAGCATACGGGCGCTCGTGGTGGCCGCACTATTGCTCGCACCATTATCAGCATTCGCAATGCCCCTATCGTCTTTTTCTGTAAGATTCCGGACCTTACAATCATCAACAAGGCCATCATATACGTGCGTCGCAATGAACAAACCCATACATTACGCATTGTGCACGTGTTTGCGGATGAAGAGTCGGATGCTCCTGTGATCGCGTCTTTTCGCGAAACGGTTGCGCTCTTCGACTGCATGTACCCAAAGATCCGCATTGATTTTGTGGCGGTGCGGGGCGAGTTTAGTCCGGCCACAATCGAGTGGCTGTCTCGTTCCATGAAGGTGCCGCGCAACATGATGTTTATTACCCAACCCGACTTGATATCGGCCGAACGTGTGTCTTCGGCCGGCGTCCGTGTCATTACGGCCTAACTTCAGTGTTACATATAGCATACGAATTTGTTTTCATACACTACAGTAAGTACCTAGTAAAGAAAGACCCAGAAAAAGAACGCAACAATGTAACTTCTGTAAGCGCATCTCGAGCGGAGCGGCTATTTCTATCCTAAAATTTGGCCGCGAACACGCGTGTTTCTAAAATAGAATAACCTTGAAACCTTCCGCGCTCCAATGGAGATGCTCTAAACGCGCCAACCCAGCCCATATTTGGTTTTAAATACGTACGTACCCAGGATTAGATATACCTAATTGATTTTCCTGGTATACTGCCATTGTATTCAGAGTTGAATGGCAGTATGCCAGTAACATCAATTAAGTATATCTGTGGTGGAATCGACAAATGCTTTAACCACGCGACAGCTCGTGGCATGGTCTCCGCATTGAGTAAAAAGCAACCAAATAAGATAATTAAGAGAACCACGGTTGCTCCAAGGTTAGCCACTCCCTCCGTTTCGCCAGGACGCCCGCTAGGAACCAGCTGCAACGTTATAAGGCACGAAAAGCGCAAAAAACGTGCTCTTCTGCTTGTAACCCTAAAATTTTAAAGAAAGGACCGCAAAGAGCAAAGCGGGTCAAACACGGAGGAGCATCGAGTCGAGGGCCGTTTTTGCCAGGAAATAATTAAACGCGCCATAGTAAATGGCCCCTGTCTCCCGCAGGAAAATACTGCGTTCACTTATAAAAAGGTCCATGGAACTCAAACTGGCAAAGTCAAAGTGAAGTAAAACGCGCCCATGCGATTCTGAAACCCTGCGAGATTGTCCGAGACATTATTGAAGATCAAGCCACGGCAATGCCCCAGTGCTAAGCTTAAGGCGACGTGAAGAACCAAGAGCGAGCGATTCCGAAATGTTGAGCGCCGTGCGGACAAAGAGGATACGAATTTCGAGTAACGTTAACTAGATGGACGTGAGCAACGTGTGCGTATCAGAGGCCTCATCGACGACGAAGGTGGAGGATTCGACTTTCTATGCGATACTTTCGGCAGTTGTTGAGGGGAATATTCCGGATAAGTACTGAATGCTTTGGTGGAGGACGTCGCGGTCGCCATTGGTTGGGTGGGATTGAATCATCGTCTGTATATTCTCTTCATTAGGGGGATTCAAAAACGAATGGCGAGCAGGAATCGCTCGCCATTCAGATTTTTGCCATTTGCAGTTCCACCAATTAGCATTAAAATGCAACGCAAATGTTTGGTGCTTCAAATAGCTTCTTGCGACCAGCTTTTTCGCAGCCAATTCATATGTGTCAATGCAAGCGTGCATATATTAAGTCATGTTAACCTGTTCAACGGTAAATGTACTTACTCCGTGTAATTTTAGCAAGACCACATGTGCTTAATCCGGTAGTTTTTAGCTCGACCGCATATTGACAAAAGTCTCCTCTTAAATTTTCTTAACGGAACTGCGACTTCAACACCAACAGACAACCGTCAATTGCATCCATTTCTACATCGCAAATGGTCCGCAGAATATCCTTTAGCAGCGCCTTATCATTGGCTGTGACAATGAGCTTCTTAAGTTTCCGCAGAAGATCACCCGTGCGCATGCGTCCGCCGTAACGGATCAGCTGTTGCTGCACACCAGCCTCGGTAAGCTTGTTTGAGGACGCAGCCGCCGATATCTTTGCCATCTTCTGGGGTGTATCTTCCTAGCGCGGCTGTCATCTGCCTTCCGCTTACCATTAGCACCATCAACACCAACGGTTGCGGTACCCTTGGCCTTGCAATTTAATTCTGAAACAGAAGCAGCATCTGCAGCGCTAGCTCCAGCCTTGACGTCGCCGAAGGTAGCACCATCGCACGATGCAACAGAACGGTCGCGGATGATGTTCCCCCCAAATCGCGCTTGATAACGTGCATGTCCTTGGCTGTAAAATTTTCATCTTCCTCATCGTCGTCCTCATCTTTTTTTCTTTGTTGTTCTCTAACATTACTCCATTCTGTGCACGCTTTAATAAGTCCTTCAAGGGTTGACCCGTCTCGATTAGCTTGCCAGTTCCTTCAGGATCCACTTCAAACTCGTCTTCTTCCGAATCGGACTCAAGTCCTTGTGGTTCGTCATGATGAATTTCCGCGTCACTTTGATCATCATCAAATTTTTCCTCAAAGTCTCCTCCATCTTCGCCCGTTGCACCTTCTCCGCGAGCTTTCGGACGTGGGACAGGTCGTGGCCGCGCCGTCTCAGCGACGCCAAAGATGTCATCATTCTCCTTCTTCGTCTTCGATGATTAAATAGCTAAATCTGCTGTGCGTACACGTGGAGCACTGACTGTTTTCCCGGAAGCATCAGCTTTGTCTTCGACTGCAAGCTCATGCTTCATGAGCCATCGCTCAACCGCTCGCTTCTTCTCGTTGTTCATCTCTTCAGCCTCCTCCAGAGTAAGCGTGCGATAACTGAGCGGCTTTTTAAAACGAAACCACTGTTCCACAAGCATGATACTAAGCTCATCATTGTGTCGATTCTTCACCAGTAGCATATATGTCGACGACTGGCCACCTTCAAACGTTCCATTGAATTTATTGTTGCCTTCGCTGTCCTCAATTACCCAGCCAGCCGTGCGCGTATCTTTGCGACGACGACGGCGATGTTTTCGTAATGCCGGATTATAACCCACAGAAACATCTTATTCCTTCTCTTCCTCGTCGTCTACCCGCTCCGGCTCGCGATACATCGTGACAGGCTGTGCGCACGATCTAAAGTGCGGACGCTCAGGCAAGTCAAACCGCGCAATATTATACCGCTTAATAGATGGAGTCGCACGCAGCACAAGTGTCTCCGATTCAGACGCGACCGGACCATCGGCGCCGGCACGGCCATTACGGCTGCGGGCGACAGGTGTCGATCGACTCATTTTCTTTGCTTTGGCCAAAATTTGACTAAATCGGGGGATTCAAAGCCACGAGGCGACCATTCAACGATGACTGGCCAGTTCTGACGAATCTGCCGAAACCAAAATTGCATGCCAATTCCGCTCGCCATTCGTTTTTGAATCCCCCTATTCTTTGCAATATCAGGATAAAACCCACAAAGTTTTTATTCTCGGGACATTTAAATCCACGCTGCTGAAACGATTCTTTTTCGCTTCGATCGGTGGGAGCCACTATAGACAAGTTGCCCTTTCCCAAGTAAAAGGATTTAATCCAAGAGGAAGGACCGTGCACTTGTTGATGGATACGCATAATGACAATGCGATCATGACTGGCCAACTCTTTAATGATTTTCACCACGGCGTACGCTGAGGAACTATTAAATCCAGACGTTGGTTCATCCAGGATGAGAATATGCGGCGATAGCACGAGTCCCGATACTCACGCGTCGTCTTCCCCACCCGAAATGTCTCGTTCTGCATTCGTACGACTAACGGACCCAATGCGAGCGTTTGCCACATGACCAAGATTTAATTCTGCCATGACATGATGACCCAGTGCATTCATTGCCGCATCCGTCATTGATAAGGGCAGACGAAGGCGAGCCGAGTAGCTAATACATTTCCTAACCGTTATAGTAGGATAGAGTGTATCGTCTTGTTGTACAATTCATCTCTTGCCCTTGACCCGATCAGCGCACATGTCGACAAAATTAATTAGATTGTAGAGCGTACAAACAAGTGAAAAGCGTTTCACAATAAGATAAGCACCTCGAGATTTCCAATGTTTGAAGGTAACCAATATATTAAGGGCGCTTTATTATGGGGGATGCCTAAGCCCCCTTTGGTGACCTCTCACCCTCTCAGCCAATCAAATGCCGCAATTCCCCTCACTGGCGAATGAGAGCACATGAGAGCACAGGAAAGTGATTACAGGAAGAGGGGGTTATCGCTAACGTACCTGTTGGAATCTAGATGGTAAAAGAACAACTGATGTATTAAAAATTAGGCCTTCTCCCTTCACCTACCTCCTTGAATATGCATCTGGGCCGCGACTCCTCGTGGTCCAGTGAAACCCCCCGCAGCCCCTTGGGTAACTTCAACCGCCAACGGTCATCCAGATAATCGTATCCGGATCCGTTTTTCAACACGCCTTCCTCGAAGTTCTCAGCTTCGATCATCACGCAGTTTGTTTATCATCCCCATCATGCCGCACAGTTTGTCCAGTCGAGCCTTGTCGAGTGGCTTGGTGAACGCATCGGCTGGGTTATCTTCCCCCTTCACTTTCACGAGCTTGATCACACCTCTCTGTACCTGGTCGCGCACAAAATTCCAACGTAGTTCGACGTGTCGCGTACGCCTCGAATAAGTTGGGCTGGTGGTCGTCACGTGTGCCGCACTATTGTCGATACCAATGACCGGTCGCACATGCATAGACGGGAATATCTCAGACAGGATATTGAACTGTGCTTTCGCTTTCATAGCATCTTCGCACGCAGCCAAATACTCAGCCTCGGCCGTGGACTGAGCCACAATCGACTGGCGCTTGGACATCCATGTTACCGCTCCACTCGCCGGCATAAAAACGAAACCACTCGTACTCTTACTGGTCTCGGGATCATTTCCCCAGTCACTGTCACAGTACCCGTTGAGGACCAGCTCCGTATGGGTTGCAGATCCCTTCTCGTACATGATACCATGCCCCTGGGTGCCCACAAGATAGTACAAGACACGCTTGAGCGCCGCCACATGATTCACAGTCGGGTTCATAACGAATCTACATAACTGGCCCAGTGCAAACGCTTGGTCCGGCCTCGTTCCGGTCGCGAGATACATGAGCATGCCTAGTGCTCCCCGGTAGTCAAAGCTGGTGTCTTGGTTGAAGTCCTCCGTAGCCGGCGCGAGTCTCATGGTAGACTCCATGGGGTTGCCATACTTGTTTGCTCCGTCAAACCCGAGCTTGTACAGCACGTCCTTCGCGTATTTCTCTTGATTAATGAACACGCTTTCCTCGGTTTGTGTCACTTCTATACCCAGGAATTCAGTTAGCCTCCCGTGGTCCTTCAATCCATACGCCTTGTCGATCTCAGCAAACAACTCGATCTTGTACTCCTCATCGTTCGTGGCACAAACCACGTCTTCCACGTAGATCAATAGCAACACTATCTTCTCTCCGTCGATTAAGCAGTAGAGACAGGGTTCCGTAGCACACCGTTCAAATCCGCGGTTCAGCATCTACCCATTAATCTCCGAGTTCCATTCACGGCCGGATTGGCGCAAACCGTACAGCGCCTTTCGCACCACATAGACGTACGACAGGTCCTCACACGGATACCCCTCGATACCATCGACATACTGCGCGATCTCGAGCGTTGCATTTAGATACGCAGTGTTGATGTCTCCAACATAGAGAACGAGATTAAACTCTGATGATATTGCCGCTGTGATCAGAAACGAAGACATTCTCGCGACAGGCGAGGAAGTCTCTACAAAGTCGATTCCTGGTCTCTGGTAGTTTCCGAGCGCCACGACTCTCGCCTTGAATCTCGCAACGAAGCCTTGTGCATCCGTCTTGATCTCGTAGACCCATCTGGTCTTCAAGGGTTTGCCATCCTTTGGCATCTCGGTTCTCTTGACCTGACCAAGGACCTCCTTGTCCTTGAAGGCCGCCATTTCTTCCAGCTAGGCCATTTGCCAGAAATCCGCATATTTCGAACGCAGAGATTGGCGTCGATTCTTCGGGACTCGGATGTTCATGGCACCAATCGGTCTGCCATCGCGACCCAATATTTTTGTAGCAACATTTGCCCATCTGATAAAGTCAGCGAATCGAGCAGGTCGACGTGTCCACTGGCGTAAACCTGTGCGACGTTCCTTCATTCTTTCTCCAATCTGGTTCTTTTCAGCTTACGACGGGGTGTTGTCCCGTGCCACTCGCTTTCGCAGACCTTCTGTCAATACGAACTTCTCAAGCATGGATTGTTCCGTCGCGGTCGGTTCTGATACAGCACCGGCGTTGTCTCCGTCGAGTGAGTCCTCACTTCGGCCATCCTCCGTCCGATACGTGGCTTTTGATCCCTTCTCGTGGGTGGAATCACACACATCCTCTCCCACCTCTGTCGCATCGGCGACCGAACCTTCTACTGTTGGGTCCACCTCCGATCCGAATTAGCCGAGACAGACTCATCCTCACCATGACCATCATCAACCTGGTCACGCATATTCTTACGATTTTCACCGACGTCTTGGTTGTCATGAACCTCTTCCTCATCTCCGTCATCGAAGTTTGTCAAACGATCCGCGGCAGCCATAGAAGATTCGTATGAGACAGAAGCACTGATAATAGTCTGCATCACCCGAGTTGTCTAGAACGACGCTTTGGATGGACTCATGGATGCTCTCCATATCCACGCTGTCGTCGCTCGAGATGCTGGTCGTTTCGTCTCGCTCTCCACTATCTTCAGTTGAAAACAGTAGCCATTCACCTTCATCTCGGTTGGCTGGATCAACGTGGTGGCGGTCTCCGTACATCACGTCCTCAATGACGTGAACCTCCGCGACGCACTTCACCGTGTTGTAGCTGGGGATATACACACGCTCACCTACAGTGTCCATTTCAAACCCTAGAAGGTAGCCGATGATAGCATTGGCGTCACTCTTTGAACGCTCCGGCGTGTTCGGCACCTGGACATACACGAGCGAGCCAAAAGACCTCAGGTGGTGCGCATCCGCTTTCACACCGAGCATTCGCTGAACGGGGATTCCATCGATGGCTCGATGGTACATCATATTATTGATGTAAACCGTATACAAAAGAGCGTACCACCAAAACGATCGAGCAAATCCAGACTTATGAATCTGCGTCTTCACATAGTCGTTCAGTGACTGAATCGCACGTTCCACAGCATTCAGATGCGAGCTCTTGGGACCCAATTTGATGTGGATTCCTCGCTCGACATAGAACTCCTTCATCTCCTTATTCACAAACTCATCGCCTTTATCTGTGAGAACGCGTTGTACTGGAAACTTTAATCTTTCAGCAGGCTCGTGCTCACGCTGGATGATCTTCGTGATCCCACGACCAGATTGACGTTCTGCCCATAGCACGTAGCGTTGCATGTACTTGTTCACAGTATTTCCACTCTTGTCGGTGAGCAAGAACACAGTGAGATATCGGATCCAGCCATCCATACTCACGAGAATCGCGACAAATCGTGAACCATTGTTCTGTGGCGGGAACATCAAATCAGCAAACACAATCATGTTGGGAGCCGTCACCTGGCGATCCAACTTTTGTTCACGTCGCTTCTGTCTCTGTTTGCCAATATGGCAAGCATCACACGTATTAAGCTGCCTGTTCGTGAACATCATGCCACGCACGAGGCCACGGTCCGCCATGATCTTCAGATACTGAACATTCGTGTGACCAGTCCGGTTGTGCCACTGCTCGAGTGTAGCTACACCGTCCGCAGTCGTGTAATTCACGATTACACGTGGTACACCTGGGAGTCGCGGGGAATCCGCTGGACGCTTCGCCTCAAACACCCAAATTCGTTCGAGAGGAACAGCAAAGATCACCTGCTCGCCATTCTTGTAAGCTCTGAATGTATACTCCGCACGATCGTACGAGATCTTGGACTTCTGCTTGGTAATCGCGAGATGCATCGAGAACAGTCCATGCGACGCGCCTTCCACGTACAGTACATCTCCAAAATACCTCAGCCTCAGTGTCTCCCACCTGAGTGATGATCTTCACTCGGCCAATTCCGGACGCACGAGTTAGCGTTGTGGCGGCCACACCAACGACATTTGCACCAATAATTTCTGGATGAATCTCTTCAAGGTGGACAAAGAGAGAGCGATCGCCGGTTAAGTGCACATTAGAACCCGTGTCGAAACACCACCATGACGATCCATTTGGCAGTGACTTGGTCTGCTTGGCATTCTCACTCTTCGGCTCTGCTGCGGACACCATTGGACTGACCACTGCAACACCAGCAGCCACACCTGGCTCATCCTCAACAACTTCACGCTTGTCCGCACGGGCTTCGCCGCCGCTACTCGTGCAGTTGGAGCGTTGTGGACGCCTTTGCGTCCCAGCGTTACCTCCGCTGGTGGCAGCCGTACCAGGCCCAGCAACACCATAAATAATAGCCATACAGTCCGCATTGAAGTGACCGGTCTCACCACATCGGTGACAAGCCTTATTATTTATGTCACGCTTCGGTTTCCGTTGACCATCACTCTGCTGATTATTATTGCTCCCATGTTGCCCATTTGCTGCTGATGGCGAGCACCTGTGATGGCCCCTTGTTGCTGGCGCTGACCACCACCCAAGTTGGTGGCACGGTTGCCCTTGCTGCGGAGTGACTGGTTCACGGCCTCTTGCTCAAAAGGCGCCCGGAGCCCATCTAGGGTCATCTCCGCAGACCGCCCGTACTTCACAGCTCCGCGCAGATGCTCGTACTCGTACAGATCAGGAAGACTGTCCAGCATCATCTGCTTCATGTTAATATCCTTGACGTCGTAGCCGTAGCTCTTCCAGTCCGACTTGATCCTAAACATCTTGGCCAGATGGATGCATACATCGCCTGTTGGCGAGCACTTGAGCTCCTTGAGATCATCACACTTCCTGAGAATGATACTCTCCTTGATCACCGGATCCATGCGTCTCTCGTAGATCTCGTTCGCCTCCGCCCACATCTCTGTACCGGTCTCCAAGTGATCGACCTGCTGCAGACGGTGAGGCGGTATCGCGGACGCGATCATACGCTGGATCTTGCACTGCTGGCGATCAAAAGCTATCTTCCCTTCCGCAGTGCTGATGGTCTCTCTTGAAGTTCCCCTCCGCGATGTCGAGGATCCCATACTCCTTGAACGTCGTCCGCAAAATCCACTTGCGCTGACGCCAATCGATCTCTTCGCCATCACGAACTGGTGGAAAGCTGCTGGACCACTGGTATTTGGCCGTGTCCAAGAGCACCAGAATGTCCTCGCGTTGTTGATTAATAGTTCCTTGGCGTTGAAACGTTATTCCCTTTAGCGCGACTCGCTTGGGCTCATAACCCTGTTGGAATGTAGATGGTAAAAGAACAACTGATGTATTAGAGCTTAGGCCTTCTCCCTTCACCTACCTCCTTGAATATGCATCTGGGCCGCGACTCCTCGTGGTCCAGTAAAACACCCCGCAGCCCCTTGGGTAACTTCAACCGCCAACGGCCATCCAGATAATCGTATCCGGATCCGTTTTTCAACAGTACCTAATCGAATTCGAACTATACTATAAATCGGACCTAAGAGCATCTCCACCGCACCCATCAAATTGGCTACTAAAGCCAAATGTGGCAGAAAATTGATAAAATGTGTCTCCACCTCACCGACTAAAATCTCGCCAGATTTAGCTCCAACTAAAAATTCTGCCAGATATGGCTGCCCTATAGCTTCCCAGCTAAATTAAATTGCCCACAGCCCCTGGCAGCCCCTAGGCCCTCGCCCCCGCCCCCCCCCCACTCTCCACTCCTCCCGTCCACAAACAAACACCCCCCGACACGACAACAACGCGTTCCCCCACACCCATAAACAAACAACCCAAACACATTCAAATGGAGCAACGCGCCACTCACGCTACGGTTGTTGAGTCTGTCCATCATCACGAGACTGTGCCGTCCTCATCCTCGTCACCCGGAACTGGAACGCCGTCCACACCACGTGCCAAGAAGGGAAGGAACTGGTCGATGCGCGAGGAAGAAGCACTTGTGAAGTCTTGGTTAGAGATCTCCAAAGACCCAGCCGTTGAAAGCCAGCAGAAAGCTTCCGTTTTCTGGAATCGGGTGCAACAAATTTTCGATCATCAGTTGGCTGCTGCCGACCGAAACTCTGACAGCGTCTCGGCACGTTGGGGCAAAATACAAAACTGTGGTGGAGCGGCTGATCAAAGTTTTTGACGCTTGATCAGGCGGTACCACGGCGCCCGGACTGCCGACTAACGAAGGGGGTCCTCCGGTTGTCCTTGACTGCTTGTGTTTCTGCTCACCTTGTGTACCCGACGGCTTAGGCGTGGGTCACTCTCCAGGTGGCGGGGATGTAAACACGGCAATTCCTCGATGCAAGATTGGGGAACTTGTAATGAGTTGGTTGAGGTGCTGATCAGACGTGATCCGGTGTAATCGAGCTCGAATCAGGTGCGAACAGGCTTGATCAGCAGTGATCAGGCTTGGGCACGCACCGAAAGTCGTTGATCAGCTGTGATCAGACTTGATCAAACTTGATCAGGCACTAAAAGTAGTTGAACAGCTGAGATCCAACTTGATCAGGCTTGATTAGGCACCAAAAGTAGTTGATCAGCGGTGATCAGACTTGATCAGATGCCAAAAGTCGCTCAGGTACAAGTTGGTGCGATCTGCGAGTTGTTGATCGCGGGTCACGAGTAGCAGAGTGTCGATCAGGTGTCGATCGTGGAAGGGGGTACTTGATCAGGCAGCGGAAGTCTTCACTGCCTGATCACGGAGCCTCTGAGTCTTTAAACAGCTAAAGGAACACCCAAATATCTGTATTCCTAGCCTAGACCTACGAGGGGGGGGGGTAAATTTCGCTTAATCCACCTAGAGTTCCCGTGGTGCGCTTACAGCAGCCGAACTCTAGGGGCCAAACGCGAACCAAACGTGGAGAGGTGAGAGCGCTGCTAAATCACACTCTCAAAACCAAAAAGCTTTTACTGAAGAACCACTGACACAGCGGGCGGAGTTGCGGGGTGAGTTCTCAACACTCTACGTCTGCCGGTGGGCCAAAAAATGCACAAAGTGCTCCCGCCCGGGACGTAGAGGTGTATACTAATAAGGGAGGCGAAAAGGTGCCGTCCCTGTAGGGTCCAAAGGGGTTGAACGCATGTGGAGAAGCGTGCCCAAAATTTGGCACACTTCTGGTCAAGTTTCGTCAAGGCATTTGGTCTAATTTCGGATTGGTTTAAACAAGGGGGGATTTTCAGCCTATCAGACTCAAGAAGTGTCAAGAACGCAAGTTTTGGTGAGTCACCCGACTTTGGGTATTTTACATATTTTTGTGTGGGTACATTTAGGGACTATAGGGTAGTAGTATTTTAGTTGTGGTTTTTCCAAGTAAGAGGCTTTTGGTTGTGGTTTTTCCAAGTAAGAGGCTTTTGGTTGTGGGTTTTCCAAGTAAGAGGCTTTTGGTTGTGGTTTTTCCAAGTAAGAAGTCTTTTGGTTGCAGGATTCTTCTAAGTAGAAACCTCTTCTGGTCTTGGTTCACACCACAGCTAGGGGTCGCCGTTCTTCCCTTTTCGTACACTAGTCGCCTCCGCCCGCCGCGGAGTGTTTGGGGGTAGAGGGTCGAATTATCCCCTATAGCCCATTATACCCGGTCTGGAAGCGCCGCACTCGCACTTTGGCCCACCGGAAGTCCCTCGACGGGAGTACGATTTGGCGATCTCAACACCTCAACTCAAGTACGTTTGGAACGTGCTATTCACTGGATTGGTCTTGGCGTGGAGATATCGTTTGTGGAGTTTCACGAGCATATTGGGTCTTTACGAGGACATATTGGCTTGTTTTAATATTTGGTTGGAAACTAGACCGGTTTTGGTCTTATTTCGTATTGGTCAGGAACTAGACCGGAACGGTCGGTCTACCCTCTATTATTTTGTATTGGTCAGGTCTAGATCGTTTGGACGATCGACCTATTGGAAGTTATCTCTTGGAAGTGTTTTTGGTCGGTTTGTGTCTGGGGTCAAGAGTTCCGCCCCAGAGATACCTACCCAGATCGGTCTTCTATATTCAAGACCGCTTCGATCCAATCTGCGATCCCGATCCACCGAGTGTGTAACTAGCCCATTACATCGGGTACACAAGGTGAGATGGACACTAAACAATCGGACCAAGTGGGTTCTGATGACGACCGGTCGTCTGCTTGCAGCGGACGATTGGACCAGATCTCGAGTGGTGGTCCGCGGAGTACCCCCTCCGAAAGTTGGAAGGCTGGGCGCGATGGTGGTAGTCAGGTTATCGATGCTAATGTTTTCGATTTCGAACTTGACTCCACCACAATGGTGCGCGTGCCCGGATCACTTGGTGATCGTGGATAGCACCGTGCTGATATTCCATCAAAAATTGGATTCGAAAATTTGAATGATTTGAATATGGAGTCGTTCTGGAGAGGACGTAAGGAAAGGCTATCGCCTTACGTTCTCGTTGTTGATAAAGATGGTAATGTCCGATCTGGCCTGGCGGAGGACCAGATCGGGATTAATAAGTTTTTTCCTCCCCAAAAGGCTCCCACTGGAGCCGATCGGGACTATAGCAGGTCTTGCTATAGTTCCGGAAAGGATCAGGACCAAGGTCCTGATCCTATGTGTATGGATGAAAAAATTGATGGAAAACTAAAATATGAAAATTACTTGGAGGCTGACTGGAACGATCCGGTCTACCTCCCTAAAGTCCCCAAGGTACCCAAGGTGCCCAGAAAAGGGCTGGGAATTCCACCCGACGAAGACGACTTCGAAGAAAAGTCGAAGGTCGGGGATGAGGCTATCACCGAACAAGACCTGGACAAGATGTACTATGTTTTTGAATTGAAGCGATTTGCTCGCCAAAATCAGGTCTTTCGGGTGTTGGACCTCCATATCCCCGACCGTCTTCTCGGTCCCACTACCGAGTCGATCCAGAGTGATCGACTATTACTGCTCGTCAAGAATTTGGTGGAGATGTTGGCGGAGGTTGGCATTAAAATGCAGAACCTCGCCGGTGTCAATAAATTGTTTGAATTTGATGCTTGGAGACTGGAGGCGTCGATGTCGGACCTCCACGACCGTTTGGTGCCACTGGTGGGGGCGGTTCGCCGCCCAACTCCCACCACGGCAATGAAGGTCGCCGAAGCCTCCACAGAGCTTTTTGACATTGGTTCCGATGATGAATCGATCTACCAGTCTCCACCGGCTTCTAAAAGCTCATCAGAGTTGGAGACCGGTGTCGAGCGGATGACCATGGGGTGGACCATGCCCGGTCTAAACAAAAAAGGGACATGCGGCAGCAAGGGGCTGTTTGCCAGTCGGGGATCCAGCAAGCCCCACAGGCCTCAGTTCCGCAAAAAGAGGGTATCAACACGTTGCCCATGACGCCAGCCAACGTCCAAGCCATGTTTGAGACGATGATGCAACGTTTCATGGAAGAACGGGTTAGACCACCTATGCTCCCACATGTCCAAGACCGGTCTACCTGTCAAGGTTAGAAGTGATAAACCAACCGGCAAGGGAAGGCGCAAGCCGCAACCGGCAAGACCGCGTAGACCAAGCAAGACAAGTGACTGTGATATGGAGTTGGTCGGCGGTCTTGACGACCATGGTTGGTCAGATGGTACAGGCGCAGGCAAGGTGCGCAAGGCTAACCTAGCCTCCACTACTGCCTACGACTTTGGATCTGCTGCGATTCCGCGCATCCGTATGGCCGCGACGACCGACCTCAAGGACTTCACCGGCAAGGATGCTGATGAAGACCAGGCCCGGTCTTGGTTCGGTGGGGTCAAGTCTTCGTTCCTTCAAGACCAGACACCGAAAAGTGAAAATTGTCTGATTTTCCGGGATTTGTTGAAAGGACCGGCTGCCAACTGGATCCAACAGTTAGGTCGGCATGTCCGGTCTGACTGGGACCGGCTATGTGCAGAGTTTGAAGGGCAATATTATAACTACGGATTTTCGAGTGCCCGCAAGTATCACCATATGCAGAAGCGGAGCGAAGAGACACAGATCGAGTATTTGCATCGGTTGAACGTGGCTGCACTTCGTGCCGGCATAACAATTAGAGAGAATAACCCGCCGAACGGTGCCGCCTTAGAACATGTGGGTCACTATATTAGTACCCTTGACGATCAAGAACTGGCGGAACAGCTTACTCTACTGCGTCTTAAGGATGCGTGCGAAGTCGAACAGACCCTGCGGACGTTACAACAGTCGCGTAGTATGAGAGCGAATACCGCTGGTGGATCAGGTCGCTATCGTTCCAAGACCCAGACGGATCCGGTCAAGAGACCTTGGACCAGACCGACCCGAGCGGTCAAGGCGATCGTAGCCGAAGACAGCATGGGATCGGAAGGGGAAAGTGGAAGTCAATCCATCCAGGAGTCATCGGATGAAGACCAGTATCGTTACGTCTATGTTGCGGGACCTTCCCCGAAGACCAAGTCGAAGTCCGACCAGGTGGACCGGAAGGGAAGGAACGGAAGCAAGTCCGATCCAGACCGACCTCGTCAGAAGTGTTCCCACTGTGGGTCGAGCAAACATGATGGTTTAAACTGCTGGAATAAGATGGTATGCAAGAAGTGCGAGAGACGCGGCCACCCGATGGACCACTGCCTCTTCGTATGCAAGTCATGTGGAGAGATCCAAGAGGCCGGCCACTGCAAGATTAAAGAATTTTTTAACATGATGCACAAGTGGTACGTGCCGGACAAGCACGCGGGGATGCTGCCGCCGGACGCAGAAAGGATGTTAAACTAGAACGCTGGCCAGGTTGGAATATGGATCGAGCCGAGCGTTATACGGTTCACATCTATGCATATGTCGGCAAGGAGGATAAGACCGACAATACACGTTCTATTCGAAATTGCGTCGACCGAGACCATCCGGTCTACAGTCTGAAGACCGATGGGTACTCCCGGACTAAGGTGGTTGTGCAGTTGGACTTGCTGCCTGGAGAATCCCGCGGATACTGGAAGTATCACGCGCCTGATAAATGGTTCAAGCAGGCGAAAGCCTGTGGCAAGATTAATAACCAGAAGGCGACGATGTTTTTCGACTATGAGCTGAAGTATCGATAATCGACTCCGCCTTTGCTCGTAAGGTCGGATGTTGTATAGACGATACACCGAGACAAGAATGCGTCGGGATCGGCGCAAACTCTTATATGACCGAAGGAAGAACGAGTGTGAAAATTACTTTGTCGGGATCGCTGGTCTACTTTTTCAGCGCTTGGGTTGGCAAGTTGGCTGGTCAAGACGCTTTACTAGGAATGGATTTCATGGTCCCAGCTGGTATTCGCCTCGACCTGGCACATGGAGTGCTTACGCTCCCGGATGAGGTCCAGGTCCAGTTGGCTGGTCGAAGACCTCTGTATGGTTCGTATACCGATCTGGTCCGGTGGAAACAAGACCTCACTATCCCAGTTGGTCGGTCTGCCGATACCCCGGTTGTGAAAGGTTTCGGTTCGAGAAAGTTATGGTTGACCAGGGGCGATCGGTGGGTCTCGACCTTCGTAAAGAGTGCTGGTCGACGTGATTTTGTCCGTGTTACCAATATCGGTGACAAGCCGCTGACACTGGACAATAACACTATTGTCGGCATGTGGTATGCAGAAGGGAAGGTACCAAGAAAGATGGGGTTCGTCTCGATTGGGTCGAGGCGGTATGTCGAGTGGCAAAACCTGGCGTACAATCGACCACCGATCTTATCAGCGATGATGGGTCGGTGGGAAGAGGATACCTCACCTTTAGTCGAAAGACCAAGTTATGTCACCCCAAAAAAGATGTTGGTCCGAAGAAAGGCGCCGCAGTCACCAGGAACGGTGGAGCATCAAGTAGAAGAGGCGAGGCTAGTCAACGTGGTGTCAGCACAAGACCAGGCGACAGAGAAGCAAGAAACGGAAGAAGGGGAACATGAAGTTGCTAGGTCGGACCATGACGGTATTCATAATCAGACCGATATCAGTGAAGGACAGCCTGTCGATCAAGACCAGGGGCGTTCAGCCGGTCCAGATGGTCTAGGTGATATCACCCCAGAAGATGAACAAGTCTGTATACATGAAGGCGGGGAACAGTACATTCAGGAGCTGGAAAGCCAAATGGCAGTCCTCCCTGAAGTGTCTGCCGACTCTCCCGAAGTTACAATGGATGATTTACAAGTGGGTGATCAAGACCTTAACAGTCCAGACCAGATCGAGCAGTTGAAGAATATCATATGAAAGAAAAGACATCTGCTGATCGGAAAGGGCAATGCCTTACCACCTGCAGCCCGTGGTGTGATTTGCGATATTGACGTTGGAGATTCCAAGCCGATTGCTCAGCGATGTCGACGCGTGGCGCCACAGTACCGGGAAAGCTTTCTGATCATATCAAAGGACTGTTGGCTACCAAGATTATTAGACCGTCGACCTCGCCATGGGCCTCGCCGATCGTAATTGTTATCAAGAAGAACGGCGTCGACATTAGGTTGTGCATCGACTATCGGCTGGTAAATCGGTTAACTAAGCTTATGGTGTACCCGATGCCGCTGATTAATGATTTGTTGGAAGACCTGGACAAGACCTTGTGGTATTGTTCGCTGGACATGGCAAGTGGATTTGGGTGGTCTCGATAACTGATCGAGCCCATGAGATTTCCGCATTTGTGACACCGTTTGGTCTTTTCGAGTGGAACCGTATGCCGTTCGGTCTGAAGAACGCACCCCAGATCTATCAAAGGTTGATAGACACATCAATGTACGGACACTTCAAAATCAAGACCGATCGGGACCCTGCCGAAAGTTATGATGTGTTTACAGAGGGTGAACCCGATCGGTAAAGAAGACCGTCCGTTCTAGGGAGGCGGTCGTACATCGAAGACATTCTGATACCTGCCTCGTCATGGAACGATCTGTGCGAGAAGGTTGAACGATTGTTGGAGACATGCGACCGCTGGAACCTATCTATCAGCGCCGTGAAAAGTTTTTGGGGTATGTCCAAGGTCGCCTATTTAGGCCATATGGTCTCTAACAATGGTCTAGAGGCTAATCCTAAGGACCTGGATTCGTTAAGCAACCTCCCGTTTCCCAAGTCTCTGAAGGCAATGCAGTCCTTCCTAGGAAGTTTAAACTACTACTGCCGCTTCATCGAAGATTTTGCTATCTACGCGGCTGTGTTGTATGAGCTCCGGGAAGTGGACTACCATATGTTGCGCGAAGAAGACCGGGAAACTTTACATGGGGGCGCCGACTCTGGTCTTGCTGCGGATTGTCCGCAACTGGAGGCCGAAGACCACATGAAGCGTGCAAAGTTTGCTTTTGGTATGTTGAAGGTTAAGATGGCGACGGCACCGATTTTGAAGCATTTCGATCCCGAAAAGGTCCCGACCATTATTGAATATGCTAGTCAGTGGGCCATTTCGGCCACTCTAGTACAAGATCATGATGGTGTGTACCATCCGGTCACGTTTACGAGCCGGACGCTAAAACCAAATGAAGTGAACTATGGAATTGTCGAGAAAGAAGTTCTGGCGTTGCTACGAATTCTGGATGTGTGTTACAACCTGCTGGTCGACCGACCTATAAAGGTCCTGTCAAGGCGGTCTACTTTGGCCTGGCTATTATCAGCCAATGGGATGGACGGACGTCTAGGCAGATGGTCGGCGGTCTTGTCGCATTGGACCCTCGAGGTCGTTAAGTGCACCAGGGGCGAGGAAGAGGTATTGGGCACATTAGCTGCCAGTATCACCCCTCGGTCTGAAGTGGACGAGGCATTGATAGCGATTGCCTTGAGGAAGCAACCTCGGCAGTCAGTTTCGAGACCGCCACCGACCGTCGACCATGATGAAGAGCTCTTGGTCTTAAGTTTTGACGGATCGGCAAGCGTGAAGAAGAAGGTCGGCGCCTATAGTGCCATATTGTGGAAGTTGCCACAATGGTCTATAGTTGCAGCCGCTGCCGATTTCACGACGGATATTACGGTTAACGAGGCGTAGTACCGAGGTCTACTTCTATGTCTGGGCCTGCTGTCGTCGCAAGAGAAGGGGCGAGTCATCATATGTGGTGACTCCAACCTAGTGATCAGGCAGATCACCGGAGAGATCGACTGCAAGGCTCCACGACTAAGGACGCTAAATGATCGAGTAATGAAGGCATTGAAAGACCATCCCAACCACGAGCTGTTGCACGTGAAACGGGACTGGAACAGAAGTTCCGACTACCTCTCGACCAAGGCCATGCAATACCAGACCGGGGCTACGATCACCGAGGAGGCCGTTCTTGATGAATTGATGAATATAAACAGGCTCCCCGAGGTGATCGGACCCAAGAACGCTCCGGACCAGGTGCATGTGATGGTCACGACTAGACCGAAAGCTCGGAAGCCCCACCAACCGTTCCCAAAGGAACGGTTGAGTGAATCTGTTGTGCAACGACTAAGGGCAGAACGGATCTCAAGGCGCAGGACGAAGAAGAATTGATTGTGACTTTGAAGACCTACCTGCGCGGTGAATTTTCTAAGTTGACGAATGGTCAAGCGAAAGAATGTGCCAAGATCGCAGACAGTTACGAAGTGGATGAGGATGGTTTACTATATTACTGCCGCGATGCCGACCAAGACAGTGCAGACCGGGACCGATTGGCGAAATTGGTGATACCTGAGTTGCTGCAGCCGGATGTCCTCCATCACTACCATGTGAGTCTAGAAGGGGGACATTAGGGCATAGGCAGAACGTATCACAAGATCAGGTCCCACTTTCATTGGAGAGGTCTTTTCCGAAGTGTACAGAAATATGTGGGTTGTTGTACGGATTGCGAGACCGGAAAGGGTAGACCGGTAATGAAGGGGCCATCGCCCGGAAATATCGAAGCTACCTACCCTTTCCAGGTCATAGCGATGGACCATATACCGTCGCTGCCTAAATCGACATATGGCAATACTGAGTTGTTGATCTGAGTAGACCTGTTCACCGGTCTAGTTATTGTGAAGGCAAGTGCGTCCCGGTCTTCCGAGCAGATCGCCAAAAGTTACGAAGAATGCGTGTTCCGAAGGTTCGGCGCCAGCGAGGTCATCAGACACGACCGAGAACCCGGTTTCATGGCCGAGGTGTTCCGGTCGTTTAACAATATGCTGGTCCAGAAACAGAGCGCGACGATAGCATATCGTCCGCAAGCGATTGGATCGGCAGAACGTATGGTACAAACTATTACAAGAGCAATCAAGATGTACGTTGCCGATCCAGACCAGCGCGATTGGGACAAATACGCAGAAAGGCTGGTGTTTGAACTCAACTCGTCGACCGATCGGGTCCGAGGAGAAACGCCTTTTTATCTTGCGTATGGATGGGACCCTCGGTCCACTCTCGAAGCCGCGATACCTATTAGCTGCACTCGGACCCGCCATAGTTATGCTCGACGTTGGAGCATGCAGATCCAGAAACATTACCAGCATGCAAGAGAAATTGTCAACGAAAGGTTACGTCAAGCTACACAAGACCGGGCAGACCGGAACAACGACCAGGTCCAACCCCACGGTATAGAACCAGGGGCGAGGGTATGGTTGTACCTAGACCGAGTGAAGGAGGGCTATGCGAAGAAGCTGGCTCACATGTGGCACGGTCCTTTCCGTGTTCCCGAGCTGATTGGTGAACACGCTGCCCGTCTAGTAACGACCGGCACGGACTACAAGGTCTTCCCTATCGTACATGTGTCCAAGTTAAAACTGGTCCGAGAATTTCCTGATCGTCCCAAAATGCCCTGTCTAGTAGACGAGGCATAACGGTTTGATTTCGATGAAGCATTACTGCCGGAGGACAGTTGGGAACGACCGATGGAGAAGGACGAATTTGAAGTGGAAAAGGTCTTAGATGTCCGATCGGTCAAGAAGACCAGGTTCGGACGGACCCACCGAGAATATCTGGTCCGATGGAAGGACCATGATGAAACAACTTGGATCGATGAGTTCGACCTGAACTGTGGAGCACTACTACGAGAATTCGAACGGGACCGAGTCAGTCGGAACCGTTTCGCAGTGATGCAGACCCATGAAGACCAAGACCAAAACATGCCGTAGCATCGGTCTTCCCGACCGACGTGAAGAGGTGGAAGGTCTTGTGTCTTGTGTATTGAGTATTGTGAATATGTGACGAATTGGAATAGTGGAGTGATGAACGTGGATTGTTTTTCGCGATGTAAGTGGAACGGTTGGTGATAAAGTGTCTAGTGCAACTCTGGAGAAAGTGGTGGAATTAGCTCAAGTGATTTGATGACCGAACATGTGAAAAAGAACGATGATATATATTAAGTGTTATCTGGTCGACTACTTACGACCTCACTCGCCATTACCCCACAGACGGCCGACGGTCAACAACGGATGATTTTCAACTTGGTCCTGGTACTGGTAACGCCAAGGTTCTTGTTGGTCTAGTTGAACCAAAGCATCCTTGAGGTCCAAGACCGGTGTAGTGCACCCAAGACCGGGGTACCATGTGCCACCGTCAGCCAGCCGCCGGGTCTTCTCGACGCGACGCCGCGGCATATGAAGTACAACTGGATATAAGAACACATCGACGTCGCACTCTGTGGGCCAGCATCCCGTCCAAAACATATTGGCACAGGGACTGCCAGGCCTCACCCGCTCTGATCCGACGCCGCTTGCGCTTGTTCTGGATGGTCGCCAATCCAGGGTCTTGCCGAACTCGTTCAGGGGGAAGCACCAGATAGTGAGATGCCTCCCATATGGCTTGAGCGTGAGTCTTGTTAAAATATTTCACCCGATTCATGAAAGCATTGGCCCACGGAGTCGAGTGGAAGATGAACCCCAGCTTGGGATGCTCGAAAATCTTCCACGGCTCGTCAGCGTACAAGCAGGAGATCTGTGCCGACGTGATCAAGTCCGGCCGCCATTCCGACGCGGCAGGAACTTTCTTCGCCGGCGGGAAAAGCCAATGGTCTGGACGAGAGAAAGACCGGGCCAGGAGCTGCTTGGTCAGGGTGGACCGGCGTAAACAACCGATCTGCCCTGGCGACCACGGCAAAGTATCCTCACACGTTCGTGGCGGAAGGGAAGAACTGTCGATTGCCACGTTGGACAACAAAGCATATTTGTGGAGCTTGGACGTCCCAGGCAAGACCGTAGGTGTTGACTTTGTCGACGCATGAGGTGGTGGAACACCACCATGCGGGCCGGTCTTCTTGGTCTGCTCCGAAGTCGATGCAACTTGAACAAAACTTTCATGTGGACTTGTTCGCGACTTGGTTGGGATGGGGACAGCAAACTCCGAATCACCGGAGTCTTCGCCGGAGTCATCCCAGGACGAGACCTCTGAATACTTGGCACGGTCAGCACCAGCGGTCGAGGGCGCTTGATTTTTGGAGATGTTACTGTCGTCATCCTCGTCCAAGCTTGGGCCCACGAGAAGCGCCTGCGTCTTGGATCGCTTATGGGGCACCGCACGCTTCCCTTCGAGTTCAGGGTCGCACGCTATGCCCCGCGCCCTCGAGCTACCCGGCGCGTCCGCGCGCTTCTTTGATTTGTGTGCAATTTCGGGCTGGAGAATTTCGGCCAATGAACGGCCTTGGTCTTGGTCCTGGTGTAGGTCCACCAAGGCGGCCGACGCAGACCGGTCTACGCTGGAGGCAGCAACCGGATGCAGACGAGGACGCAACAGGTCACCCAAGCGCTGATGACATTCTTTTAATACCGCCCGACGACCGTTCGCTGCCTTCGTCCAATCGTTCGACTTTCGTTCACAAGACTGGACCTCCTCGGTCTGGTCTTGAATCGAAATTCGGAGCTCGGTGAGACGCCTCTCGAGATTGTCGCTTTGAATGCTCAACGTGGTCTGGTCAAGCAGGTCTTCTGCTTGCTGCTGTTGGACTAGCACAAGCTGCTCCCGAAGATGAAGCTGATGAGCCTCCAAGCGGGTCAACCTATTGCGCGCGTTTATTATTAGTCCGGTCAAAATCTGACGCAGCTGGAGGTCATGCGTGTTCGACTGCCGATCGGCGGCAAGCAGGGCATTGATCGCCTTGCTGATGCCAGGAGGTATACGGGCTGAAAACAAACGAAGGTTAGAACAGGTCCAAGGTGAAGACCGGACATGTATGCTTACGTTGTGGGGCCTGTTGAGCAATCTGCTCCTGGAGACGTGCGATCTCTTCAAGTGCGTCTTTCAACTGCGCGTCGGTCCCGGTCTGATGCCCTGCCGATGTCTGAGGTGCAGTAGAACGATGGGAGCTGCCATACCGGACCGACCGGACGGGCGAAGTGACATGCGATGACGTGGTATGCGAGGTGCCTACAAGAAAGGTCGTTAAGGAAATACAAGAAGGTCAAGTCCAGCAGTGCAAGTACCTGGAATGGATGAAGAAGATGGTTGCTCCATTTCGGAAAAGTCTGAATGACCAAGGTTCAACTGAATTTGATGGACGAGGTCAGACCGTTGTCGTTGTGCGACACGGTCTGACTCGGGGGCGGGCTGTGGAGAAGCGTGCCCAAAATTAGGCACACTTCTGGTCAATTTTCGTCAAGGCATTTGGTCTAATTTTGGATTGGTTTAAACAAGGGGGGATTTTCAGCCTATCAGACTCAAGAAGTGTCAAGAACGCAAGTTTTGGTGAGTCACCCGACTTTGGGTATTTTACATATTTTTGTGTGGGTACATTTAGGGACTATGGGGTAGTAGTATTTTAGTTGTGGTTTTTCCAAGTAAGAAGTCTTTTGGTTGCAGGATTTTTCTAAGTAGAAGTCCTTTGGTCTTGGTTCACACCACAGCTAGGGGTCGCCGTTCTTCCCTTTTCGTACACTAGTCGCCTCCACCCGCCGCGGAGTGTTTGGGGGCAGAGGGTCGAATTATCCCCTCTCGCCCATTATACTCGGTCTGGACGCGCCGCACGCGCACTTTGGCCCACCGGAAGTCCCTCGACGGGAGTACGATTTGGCGATCTCAACACCTCAACTCAAGTACGTTTGGAACGTGCTATTCATTGGATTGGTCTTGGCGTGGAGATATCGTTTGTGGAGTTTCACGAGCATATTGGGTCTTTACGCGGACATATTGGCTTGTTTTAATATTGGTTGGAAACTAGACCGGTTTTGGTCTTATTTCGTATTGGTCAGGAACTAGACCGGAACGGTCGGTCTACCCTCTATTATTTCGTATTGGTCAGGTCTAGATCGTTTGGACGATCGACCTATTGGAATTTATCTCTTGGAAGTGTTTTTGGTCGGGTTGTGTCTGGGGTGAAGAGTTCCGCCCCAGAGATACCTACCCAGATCGGTCTTCTATATTCAAGACCGCTTCGATCCAATCTGCGATCCCGATCCACCGAGTGTGTAACTAGCCCATTCCATCGGGTACACAAGGTGAGATGGACACTAAACAATCGGACCAAGTGGGTTCTGATGACGACTGGTCGTCTGCTTGAAGCGGACGATTGGACCAGATCTCGAGTAGTGGTCCGCGGAGTACCCCCTCCGAAAGTTGGAAGGCTGGGCGCGATGGTGGTAGTCAGGTTATCGATGCTAATGTTTTCGATTTCGAACTTGACTCCACCACACGCATATGGAGAACTTTATTATTGCTTAAATCCTAAGAACTACCAATTTTCTAATATCCATCAATCAGAACTACCCATTCCAGCGTCCTCCGTCGACCAGTCGACCTGATTTGTCCGTCGTCCGTCGCCGCTCGTCGATGTTCGCGGAGTACCTGTATGTAATCTTCCCATCTTCCTATGCCCTGTCTGTACTGACTATGTGCACCACGGTTGTACACGCAACTGTATACGCCGTGGTACCCACAATCCTATACGATTACGTACCGATTCTGACCGTAATCGTCCCCCTAAATCAGGCCTTATAATAAGGCCCTATAATAAGGCCTTATAATAAGGCCCGTTATTGGGCCAAATTATAACACGCTTTATGAGAGCCGCCCCTGATCCTCGTCCCAGCCGTACAGCGGTTGGGGCGAGGGTCGATCATGCCGTTTGATATCGTGGATCATGTTACCGTTGGTCGGCTTGTCCACCATGAAGTCATCGGCCAGGTGATAATCACCCATCAATCTGCCTGTCCTTCCTCCCGCCGATCAGGTCCCGTTCTATCAGGCTGTTGCCGCTAGTGGTACGCCCCTCGCGATCCAACGATAACCCTTCACCAACCGTGTCATCTGCGATCAAGCTGTCTAGATCAGGCATTCCTGCATTTCCATCATGCAAGCGATAACGGATGGCACCCCGGCAAACACCACCGACACTCCTGCCCTGGATCGGGCCGCAGCCGATCAGGCGATCGCTGCTATCAATCGGGCTTACAGTTTGCAAGAGTCCCTACACGCGCTTGATGATCAGATCGCCACGTTATCTGACTCGCTCGCGATGAGTGAAGACACGGTCGCGATGCTTCGGCAGCAGCTCGCTCGTGCCAAACGCGCTGTAGTGGAGCGAGATGACGCGATCAAGCGGGACGCCTTCGAACAGCTCAAACCATTGCGTGATTTTGTCTACACCACCGTCAATGATCTCCAGACCAAGTTGAAGACCATTGAAAACGCTATGGCCGATCAAGAAAAACTCATGGTCGATCAACGCGCACAGATCCGGGATCTGGAAGGCCATCATGCCCGTGATAGGTATCTGCAATCGGTGCATGAAGACACCATCGCTGATCAACACGGTAGTTGGATCAACTTCAACAGCGCCTAGCCAAGTTACAAGAAGAACGCGATCGGGCTGCCTCTGGGAATCAGCGCTTGTTCGAACATGTGCTCACGCTCACTACCGAGGTTGATAGGCGCAAACAACAGTATCATCGCCTTCGAAAGAAAAACAAATCCAATTGCCTGAAGATGGACGAGTATACTGCCATCATGGCCCAGGCGCAGGAACTATCTGATCGGGTCAAGGGAGTGTATGACCTCCAAACTGAGCTGGACGATCTGAACGCCGCATATTCTCAACTGGAGAACAAACATTCCGCCATGCAATGCCGCTTTGATCAAGTTTCCGCAGAACGTGACACGTTGCGCCATCAAGTGCAGGAGGTTCAGGGCGAAGTCACACAGTTACGCTCGTTCCACTCGGAACTTCAGTCTCAGTTGGCCGGTATGTCGTTGCGGATGCAGATCGCACCAGTTATCCGCACCTCTTCGGCGGGTTCTGATCAGGTTACACCGCCAGCTGGCCTTACCGCCTCTCCTGACGGCTCGATAAGCCGCACCGCCCCTTCGCCTAAAAGGCGTACTCGGCGTTCTCGATCCTCCTCTCGGTTGAAGCGGCCACGACTCCTTTCTCCTATTTCGGAGGCGAAGAAGGAAGACGATGATCCCCCAAGTCCTGATCAAGACGATGAAGGCGGATTTCTGGTCCGATCGCTTCTATTCCTTCCACTCCTACAGTTAGCGAGCTCGGGAGTGAGGGTCTACCTGATCAAGTCACTGCCGGATCTCTGTTTCCGCGTACGGGTGATTTCCGGACATTGATCGCGGTATCTGATGACGCCAGTGACGCCGACATCCTGCCGTGGACTCCGGATCAGGTTGGTGGGTTTTATCTGCGTAACGTCAAGGCCCAAGTGGTCTTTGACTACTTGACCAGCCCGGCAGGATGGTTGTTCCCGGCTGCAGTGCACGCCCCTCCGACTGATGCATGGTCCGGTCATTTGATCACCCAACCGGAAGTGGAGCTGCTGTATTCTCAATGCCCTTGGGGCGTTTTCATGACAATGTTGCCGCCTCTTTCTTTTCTCTCAGTCGGCTGGTTCGCTGACTTCGAGACAAAGTGCCGGTCGTTTCTCGAACATCACGCTCTGGCGATCTGGGAGTCGACGCGTTATCTCCCTACCGCTCAAGGCCTTCGCGAGACGGATGACTTCTTCCGGAATTACTACAACAGTCGCCGCCAACGCAGAAGTAGTGCCGGAGCGACCTGGAAGAGGGTCGTGGATTTCGTCCTGCGGGGGATGATCGACGGAAGATGTGATCTAGACATTTTCCTGGACCCGTCGATCACCCATTGTGCTCGCAACCTTCTTTTGAAGTATGCCCCGGCCGATGATGGGGCGTGGTACCCAGGGTTCCTCTCGGACCCTCCACCCCGGACCCTATTGGACGCTTTGAAGGAGGTTGATACTTTTGAACCTTGGAGGGTTCAATATCGTTCCCCCCCTGAAAACCACCCTGGCCGTAAAATCCATCGGATTCGTCGCAAGTTCTTTGGGTCTAGTTAATCATTTTATCGTTCCGCCCTTAATCAATAAGAAATCTTGATCATGCCATTTCCACTGTGCTTCTTTACTTCCCCATGCATGAAATAAACCGGTATTCTGTCGTCTTATATTTCGTTACTCCATCACCTTGTCTCGCAATATCCATCGCAAACACATCACCTCAAGCCATTTAACGCTTCTTCATCCATTGTGAGTTTCGTCAATCATCTTTATTCAATCGGTAATTCTTCGATCGTAATTCATGACCAGTCTGCCGATC
>CM047592.1:14678209-14782182 GCA_026184515.1 Peronosclerospora sorghi
GCCCCATCTCGTGATCTCTTTCCAAGTTGCAACGGCGTCCAGGTCGCGAGCCACCATGTACTGCCCCGAGACCCTCGTCACTGCTCAAGTATTCGAAGGTGTTAAGAAGTAGCATATACTCTTCAAACTCGTCGTCGTCAAAGAGGGAGAAGATCTCTTCGTCAGAGGAGTCCATGGTAGGTGGTAGAGAGAGCGAGAGCGAGGGGAGGGGGAGATGGGCAGAGTGAGAGAGAGCGGGGAGGATAGAGAAAGAGAGAGCGAGAGAGTGAAGAGAGAAAGAGAGGGGGATAGAGGGAGAGGTTTGTGTGTGTAAGAATTTGGTCGGTAGTTTGGCTGTGCGCGGTGGAGCGTCACGAAATTTTTTCTAAATTAAATTTAGCTCTCTCATACATTGGCGGAGCTATATTTAGGTTAGCTATAGTCGGTGCGGTGGAGATGCTCTAATTGAATTCGACTTTATAAATAGCTATTTTACAGTGAAGCGAAAAATTCTATGCTTTAAAAGGTTAAACCATAGAAACAACTGCGTTAACCTTATATACCCTCCGCCCCGTCGGTACGACCGGGTACTACACTGGTTTCCATTATTTATTGCTGACGGAAAGCAATATATGGCACAGTCACAGTTGAAGACGTCCAAGCGCGGTGAAACAATGCACCATTAGTTTTAAGAAATACAAGCTCAAAAATTAATGTCGGAATGAGACAATGGTGAGTTAGTATATTCTGCGCCCTAAATGGGGGTGAGAACAGTGTTTACCAAAATTGAATAACGACCAAATCCGAAAATGTCCCGAACTGGCGTAATAACCTAAAATTAACGTTTTTCAACCACTTTGGACGGAAACAGAAAAATAAAGAACCCATCACGTAATATTTTTGGTAATACGGTATGCAACCCTTCTAGAGATATCTAGAACCTCCCCATTTAATTGGGTGGGTGTAAGCCATGTCAAGCGCGTGCTGTAGCCGGTGCGTGTACGCACGGTTCGTCTAGCGCACAGAGTAAGAGAGAAATCTTTTACTAAGCCTTTGTAAAAGGGCTTAGTAAAAGATTTATCTCTTACTCGGAGCCAAAATTTCCCTTGGTTTACCTGTTAGAATCAACTAACGCCTTGAAACAAGGCCTCCTTTAGAAAGGGAGTAGCTAAAGGAGGTATTCCTTTTGGCTACAAACACTCACAGCACGCGCGACCGGTCAAGGTCGTGCGTCTAGCTGGATTGGCGTTTTTTGTAAGCTGAATATATATTTAATATGAAATTAGCCTAATTTAATTAAACTCATGTAAACTATATGTAATACTAAGTAGAACTTACTCCATTCGTACCTAGCCGAAATGTAATGTACACACTTGTGTACCAACACGTGGCAGGCTGCCACGCCTCCACCAAGGGCTCCTGCCCTGATTGGTTGAAATAACCAATAGGTCCAAACCTTTCGGACCGGTAAATACTGACCCCAACCGTAGTGTACTTACGTACACAACATCACTAAATGTAACCAGAATGTAGCCCTGTTACATCCTACTCCATCAAGACTATTGCTTACGCAATAAATCAATTATAGTTGGAGAACTCCAAGTGCCAGAACTTCTGGCTTACCATGAGCTCCTTTAGCGGTGCTGAGGATTCACTTCGGGAAGAGGATGAAAACTATTCCGATAACTCGGAAGCCGATGCCCTTGGGGATATTACCCCAAAGGCTGACCGCTCCGACAACGCCGAACGGCGATCTCGGAAGTCCAATCCTTTCCCCACACGTGGGGAAAATGCACTAACTCGTGCGCCACCTCTACCAACTGCGGATGATGCATCCGGGTCGCCGAAGGCGACCATCACCGATGAGCCAGACACGGCTCAGGAAGACCGACGTGCCGTACCGGCACGGAAAGGTCCTCGTGACACTCAAAAGAAGGCCGAAAACGAGGTGAAGAGAGGTTTAGCCTCCCATATCACCGGCCCTGCGGATGTACTGGCGCGTGAGATCGCGCGCCGGAAACAACTCCGGGCAAGAATGCTATCACCGAAGCAGTTCACCGTCAAATTATACCGAGCACGCCTCGGGAAACAGGCACGGGGTGACGTCGTTGAGCCCCTCCACGAGGTTACCTACGTCCTCCTGCAAGAAGAGGATGTCAAGGAGGCCGAGCAGGCATTCCGAGGAGGACAAGCAGGCATTCCGCGCTTGGGCGGAAGGGGAGAAGCGACATCCTAGCTTTGACGAGCTGTACAACAGCTATTCCGAACGCGACGTTCGGATAGAGAGGGCGTTGCGCTTGGCGTATGCTCAGGTTAAAGCGCTGGGGCAATCACCTTCCTCTGACTACACGCGCTCTGCTCTCGGTGTGGTGCCGGAGAGCAATACAAACTCTACATATGCCTCCGGCAAACTCCCAGCTACTGGGAGTGAAGGGGCTTCTTCCGCCGCTTTGGTCGTTAACTCGCAGCGGGATTCTCCCGCTCGAAAGCGTCAACGACGTCACGGCAATCCTGCCGCAGGGGAGTCTCTGACTCCCAAGAACTCTGTGAATGCGGATAGCCTTTCCACTTCACCAGATATTGGGTCCCACCCCGATGATGGCGTCGCGCCATCAGGCGATCCAAATGGTAATGTGGAGTACCCTCCGTATCGAGAACTGGCGGAGGAGGTCGCACTATTGCGACGTTCCACGAGCGCTGTGATCGACACAGCCGTCGCATCCAGGATGTCCAGGAGGGACTCCGCGACGAGGGGAGTGCGAATGAACGCATCGAGAAGCGGTTTGCCTCTCTCGAGTCTGTCGTTGCAGAGTTACATGGTCAAATTTCGACCCTGTCGGCGATGTTCCGACCCGTCGTGCCTTTCGGCTACCCGACTTCTCAACCTTCTACAAGAGGGGACCCGCCTCCGGGTTCTGGTATGGCTTAAGCATACCCACATAAAAGTTTGGATGCTTACGTATCGCCATCGGGATATCCAAGGTATATGCCAAGCCCTTTCGGGCTAGCACCTTGGAAGGCCCCACAAACCGGGGGCGCAGTTGTTCCGTAGCACGTTGGAAACTGCATGTGTAGGAAGGCTTTTAGCGTTTAATAAAACACTTTCTACTACTTTGTACACCCTTTCGTTACGCCTCCGCACATGCGTGGTTGAGACGGTGCCGCGCCGTCGAAAGTTCTCCTTTCAACTTGGAATTCTGAATGCGCAGTCTTTCCAGCTCAGCCCTGTCGGCCGACACCGTGTTAAGGCGTGCAGATAGCTCGTCAGCCCGAGCGTGGGCGCAACGAGGTCGTTCATCTTTATGAGATTGGTCTCATTCTCCGTACGGATACGATCACGTTGGATTTTCCTCTTGCGAGCCTTGGATGAGAGCTTGGCCAGCTGCTATTACAAAAGCTTGTTCTCCGATAGGACGTGGTCGCGTTCGCGTTGCACCGTGATCAGGCGCTGACGGAGTCGGTCGAGCGTTGCGTGATCTTGGGATTCCTCAAGACGCGAGATTTTTTGCGCCTGATGATCTACGGTCTCTTCGTGGAATGGTAGTAGATACCGGTCCCGAGCACGGCCACCTTGCAGATCACGTATCTGACCTTGCTGTTCGGCCAGAGTCTCTTCGGATGTCTTCAATCAGGACTTGAGGTCGTCAACGGTGGTGTGGACGTAGTCGCGCAGGGGTACGGCTCGATCACGAAACCACGCGATCTGCTGCTCGCGGTCGGCGAGCTTACGTGCGACGCGTTCATGCCGCTTCTGTTGCAGGCGGGCAGATTTTTCAAGCATGGAGAGCGAGCCGGTCAACACGACGATATCCTCTTGCTGCTTGCGTATCGTCTCCTGCTGCGCGTGAATCGTCTCCTGCAGCGCGTGTATAGTCTATTGCTGCGCGTAGGCCTGGTTGACCGCCGAGATCAAGCTGTCGGCCGTAGAACGATCGAATGATGAGCTGCCACATTCGGTCGTCTGCATGATCAACCTCGTAGAAGAAATGCAAAAATGAATGATCTCGAGGGCTTGATCGGGGATGATACGGTTGAATGAGTGGCAACGCTCTGCTCGCTTGCGACTCGCTCAAAGGAGACAGGGGGGATTGATGGGTGCGGACTGCACTACCTATGACGTCATGATTGATGGATGTCGACCATGATCGAGGCTATCATGACTAATAGGTGACAACGTGACAACGGTATGATCAACCCCCGCCCCAACCGCTGTCCGGCTGGGACGGGGTTCAGGGGCGGCTGTGGCAAAGCGTACCATGAAATTGGTACGTAATTATGGGTATAATTGTGGACACCACTATGGGTGTAGCTGTGGTAAATGTACCACAAATTTTGTCGGTACAATAGTGGTACATCAGGTGGTACGATAGTGGGCACCACAGTTGGCACCACAGTTGCACCACAGTTGGTACATCAGTCAGTACAACTGTTGACACAACGGTGACGGGCATGGCTGGGCGTGGACGGGACATCTGAGACGATGCGACAACCGGCACAGTTACCTAACGGTAATCTGAAGGTAAGCGAAGGAATCAGGTCGAATGGTCGACAAAATGCGTAGGAATGGGTAGTTATGATTGAATGATATTAGGTTTTTGGTAGATATTAGGATATAAGCAGTAATACAGTTCTCTTTTTGCGTCCAACCTTCTAGGACACCCTCAGGGACGGCACATTTGCGCCTCCCTTACTAATAAACACCTCTACGTCCCGGGCGGGAGCACCTAGTGCGTTTTTGGCCCACCGGCAGACGTAGAGCGTTGAGAACTCACCCCGCGACTCCGCCCACTGTGCCAGCGGTAATTGTTTAAAGGTTCTCTTTGTTTGGTTTTGGGGAACGTGATCAAGCAGTGCGCTCTCACCTCTTCCCTCATTCGTACACGTTTGGCCCCTGGTAGTTCTGCTGCTTTAAGCGCCCCACGGGAACAACTGGGCGGATTTTTAGTGTAAATCGTCGATCAGCTACGGCTGATCGACCCTCCTCTTAATTTGAGCGTAGATTACATAGTATATTGGGTATTCTATTAGCGTAGTAAGTTTAAGAGGCTCGGTGATCAGGTGATGAAGACTTCCTCTCCCTGATCAAGTACCCCTTCGCCGATCGCCATTAAGATCTACGACCTGCGACCTACTATCAACTGTTCGCGACTCGCGTCAACTCGTAAAGAATTCGCTGGACCGATCAAGTGGTCCTGATCAGCCGTGATCAAGCCTGAACACATCTGATCAGTACATCTGTCGATTCGCAGTGAATTACCCTAATCTTGCATCGAGGAATTGCAGTGTGACATCCCCGCTACCTGGAAAGAGACCCACACCCAAGCCGTCGGGTACACAAGGTGATCAGGAGCACAAGTCAGTCACACAAGACAACCGGAGGACCCCCTTCGTCAGTCGGCAGTCCGGGCGGCGTGGTAACGCCTGATCAAGCTTCGAAAGCTCTGATCAGCCGCTCCACCACATACCCGTACAGCCGATCTAAGGCACTGTACACAGTACAGCCCGCCATATTGTTCTCGAGCACATCCTTCTGAGGAAACGGAGTCTGCATGGGTACAGTAGCTGCATTAAGATTATTGTACGCATGCGTAATGCGCCACTTTCCGTTCGGTTTACGAACACAAAAAGTGGGAGATGAATGGTGAGACTTGTTCTCGCGGACCATCCCTACATCTTATTTCCTCTTGAAGAATGCGTCGATGACGTCGCATTGCTCCTTGGGAAGAGGCCACTGCCTAATGACGCAGTATTTGGTTCCAGGAACCAAATCGATTTCATGTCGGACTCCCCGATCCGGTGGTAACCCCATCGGGGGGTTGTCACTAATGACATCTCCAAATTCCTTCAATAAGGAATAGTAAGGGTCCTCAGGATCCGCAAGGATCTTGAGGCCGCTTCGGGCATTCAATGCCTGTTTGGTTTGCACCAAAACGGACTCGTCCATCGTAGATGAGGGTTCAACTCCTCTTCCGGACGCAACACGACAATCTCGTCGATTTCACCTGCTTTCACAGCAGTCTCAAACTCGTTGAAGGACATCTCCTCCAACGACAACAGTTCGCCCACCCCAGGCAACCGTTCCAGGCTTACGCCTTCTGTGACAACACCTGTCACGCTATTCATCATCCAATAGGACTGCTGACTACTGGTCTCGGGATGAGTCCCGAGACCCAGATGGGGGGAGTCGATTGCCTCATCTATTGAAAGCGCAGCGCGCCTATCCACAGAGGTATTTACCTCTACCACCGGTGACTCGCCGGTCTCACCTAATACGGCGTGGTCGAATCAATTCCGACGTGCGAAAGAGACGAACTTCGGGTCTCTTCGCTTGGAAGCGCCTCGCGCTGAACCACAGGGGTCTCTACACCTACCACTGGAGTCGTAACTTTTTCGCCGGACACGGCATGGTCGGGAACCCTGACCTGCAGAAGAGACAAACCTCGTGTCTCTTCACTAGGAAGCGCCTCGCGCTTAACCTCAGAGGAATCCACCTCTACCACTGGCGACTCGCCAGTATCTCCTATATCAGCGTGGGGATTAACCGCCGAATCCCCCTCGTCAACGAACACTTCCTTGACCTCATTGGGACTGATCATCTCAGACATCCCAATCTCTGGCATCTCACGCCAGAATCGCTTTTGCGATCGAGCAAAGGTGGGTTCATGACTCGCCAATGCTTCACCCGATCGCGGGTGCGTTGAGCCAATGGACTTAGACTTCCAGTCTATCCATGGCTCGTGGCGTTCCAGCCACTTCATGCCCAGAATGAGGTCATACCTCGAGTCCAAATCCAGGACTAGGCAACGTTCTAAGCTGTCGAAGTCTGCAAACTTCAGCTTAAGGTCAATCGAGACCTTGGGTACAGAAACCTGTACGCCCGTCGCAAGACGGACCGTGACAACGTCACAAGAACGTGCCTCTAGGGCCTCGGCATACAGCCGACTCTTCTCCACAGAAGCTCGTCTGACATAATTGTCAGACGCTCCAGAGTCTATTAAGACTATCCAAAGCTTATCAAAGCCTTTCACGTCCTCAGCGACGACCAGAACCTGGTTGGTACACCAGCTCGGTGCTAGAAAGCACCGTTTCCCTCGGGGATTTGTGCTTTCGGCCCCTACCCTGAGGTTTAACAGCACTGAGGAATACCCCCAGTAGGGCGCCCCGCACCTACTGGGAGCCGTCGTTTCCCGAAGGCTTGGGCGAGGGATTTTTACCTACCCTCGGCCCCTTAAAGCGAGAGTCTCGCTGGGTTTTTTTCGGACATCTGTTCCGCAGATGATCCGTGCTTCCACACAGGAAGCATCTCAGAGGTCCATTTCGCTGCAGCATGGATAGGAGCTCCGCTTCAAAACCCAGCGAAGAAGAGTCAGCATGAATCTTAGCGGAAGGTTTCTCTTCCGCTTCGACCTGACTCAGGTCCATGGGTTGCGGACGTGAAAGGCTTTGATAAGCCTTGAATAGTCTTGATAGACTATGGAGCGTCTGACAATTATGTCAGACGAGCTTCTGTGGAGAAGAGTCGGCTGTATGCCGAGGCCTAGAAGCTCGTTCTCGTGACGTTGTCAAGGTCCGCCTTAGAGGAACGAAAGTTCCTTTCGGCGTTGAACGCCATCTTGAACGCCTCCCCCAGAGATTGGGGTCGGCTTCGGAATATCTCCAAACGTGCTGGCCCTTCTCTCAGGCCTCCCATGAACACGGTAATGGACAAATCGTCTGAATACGCTTTCGCGTACATCCCTTCCAGCAGGGTCTTCAGTTCTTGGATATATGTTTCCAAGTCCCTAGTGCCCTGACGGCACCTCAGAAACGCCAGCTGATTCTATAAAACCAGATCAGGCGTGGCGTACATCTCCATAAGCTTTTGCTTAAGGACTTTCCAGGTTAGGAACACGTCCGTGACCGACTCCGAACACGTGAACGCCCATGCACGGGCTTTACCCGTGAGATGGGTCAGTGCAAGTCCCACTTGCAAGTGATCAGCGATCACATTCGCTGTGGCGAAGGCCGTTTCGACCTCGCGAAGCCACACATAAAGGTTGTCACCTTTTTCACCGGTGAATTCCTTTATCCTAAAGGACAACGGAGGGTGCACCCCAGTAGACGTGGAGTGACTTCCACTAAAATTCGCCTCATGGGCGATGAGGGCGTTAACCCTCTCACACACGGCCTCAAGGCCCTTCTCCACTAGGAGGTGCATGCCATCATCACCCAGTATAGATAACAGCCTTTTAAAGGCTTCCTGCTGGACGAGGGTTAGTCTATCTCAATCGTCCTGATTCATCCTTTGCAGAGGATGTTGTCGTCTACCAACACAGGTGTTGGATTGACTACAAGTGCTACCAGATGTAGCCGGTGCGTGTACGCACGGTGCGGCTAGCGCACAGAGGAATACTTTCCTTAAGCGGCGATACGCCGCTTCTTAGCCGATACGCCCTTGTAAAAGGGCTTATAAGAGAATTCTCTCTTACTCGGGGCCACGATTCCCCTTGGTTTACCTGTTAGAATTAACTAACGCCTTGAAACAAGGCTTCCCTTAGAAAGGGAGTAGCTAAAGGAGGTATTACGTTTGGCTACAAATACTCACTACGCGCGCGACCGGTCGAGGTCGTGCGCCTAGCAGTCTAAGAAAGATTTTGTAGACTGATTCTTATTTAATATGAAATTAGCCTAAATTAATTAAACTAATGTAAACTATATGTAATATTAAGTAGAACTTACTCCATTCGTACCTAGCCAAAATGTAATGTACACCACCTGTGTACCAACACGTGGCAGGCTGCCACGCCTCCACCAACGGCTCCTGCCCTGATTGTTTAAAACTAACCAATAGGTCCAAAGCTTTCGGACCGGTCAATACTGCCCCCAACCATAGTGTACTTACGTACACAACATCACTAAATGTAACCAGAATATATCCCTGTTACACGTGCTGTAAGGGCCTCTTCATTACACTTGGAACCCGACTCTACCCGGCTTTGGATTCTTGTCCACTGCGGGACTCGAACCCGTGACCTCCCGGTGTAACAGGGTTCCATTTGGTTACGTTGGTGTACGTAAGTACACAACGGTTAAGGTCAAGTATTTACCAGTCCGAACGGTTCGGACCTATTGGTTTTTTTAACCAATCAGGGCAGGAGCCCTTGGTGGAGGCGTGGCAGCCTGCCATGTGTTGGTACACAGGTGGTGTACATTACATTTTGGCTAGGTACGAATGGAGTAAGTTCTACTTAATATTACATATAGTTTACATTAGTTTAATTAATTTAGGCTAATTTCATATTAAATAAGAATCAGTCTACAAAATCTTTCTTAGACTGCTAGGCGCACGACCTCGACCGGTCGCGCGCGTAGTGAGTATTTGTAGCCAAACGTAATACCTCCTTTAGCTACTCCCTTTTTACGGGAAGCCTTGTATCAAGGCGTTAGTCTCTACTAACAGTAAACCAAGGGAATCTTGGTCCCGAGTAAGAGAGCGATCTCTTACTAAGCCCTTATATAAGGGCGTATCGGCTAAGAAGCGGCGTATCTCCGCTTAAGGAAAGTATTCCTCTGTGCGCTAGCCGCACCGTGCGTACACGCACCGGCTACATCTGGTAGCACTTGTAGTCAATCCAACACCTGTGTTGGTAGACGACAACATCCTCTGCAAAGGATGAATCAGGACGATTGAGATAGACTAACCCTCGTCCAGCAGGAAGCCTTTAAAAGGCTGTTATCTATACTGGGTGATGATGGCATGCACCTCCTAGTGGAGAAGGGCCTTGAGGCCGTGTGTGAGAGGGTTAACGCCCTCATCGCCCATGAGGCGAATTTTAGTGGAAGTCACTCCACGTCTACTGGGGTGCACCCTCCGTTGTCCTTTAGGATAAAGGAATTCACCGGTGAAAAAGGTGACAACCTTTATGTGTGGCTTCGCGAGGTCGAAACGGCCTTCGCCACAGCGAATGTGATCGCTGATCACTTGCAAGTGGGACTTGCACTGACCCATCTCACGGGTAAAGCCCGTGCATGGGCGTTCACGTGTTCGGAGTCGGTCACGGACGTGTTCCTAACCTGGAAAGTCCTTAAGCAAAAGCTTATGGAGATGTACGCCACGCCTGATCTGGTTTTATAGAATCAGCTGGCGTTTCTGAGGTGCCGTCAGGGCACTAGGGACTTGGAAACATATATCCAAGAACTGAAGACCCTGCTGGAAGGGATGTACGCGAAAGCGTATTCAGACGATTTGTCCATTACCGTGTTCATGGGAGGCCTGAGAGAAGGGCCAGCACGTTTGGAGATATTCCGAAGCCGACCCCAATCTCTGGGGGAGGCGTTCAAGATGGCGTTCAACGCCGAAAGGAACTTTCGTTCCTCTAAGGCGGACCTTGACAACGTCACGAGAACGAGCTTCTAGGCCTCGGCATACAGCCGACTCTTCTCCACAGAAGCTCGTCTGACATAATTGTCAGACGCTCCATAGTCTATCAAGACTATTCAAGGCTTATCAAAGCCTTTCACGTCCGCAACCCATGGACCTGAGTCAGGTCGAAGCGGAAGAGAAACCTTCCGCTAAGATTCATGCTGACTCTTCTTCGCTGGGTTTTGAAGCGGAGCTCCTATCCATGCTGCAGCGAAATGGACCTCTGAGATGCTTCCTGTGTGGAAGCACGGATCATCTGCGGAACAGATGTCCGAAAAAAACCCAGCGAGACTCTCGCTTTAAGGGGCCGAGGGTAGGTAAAAATCCCTCGCCCAAGCCTTCGGGAAACGACGGCTCCCAGTAGGTGCGGGGCGCCCTACTGGGGGTATTCCTCAGTGCTGTTAAACCTCAGGGTAGGGGCCGAAAGCACAAATCCCCGAGGGAAACGGTGCTTTCTAGCACCGAGCTGGTGTACCAACCAGGTTCTGGTCGTCGCTGAGGACGTGAAAGGCTTTGATAAGCTTTGGATAGTCTTAATAGACTCTGGAGCGTCTGACAATTATGTCAGACGAGCTTCTGTGGAGAAGAGTCGGCTGTATGCCGAGGCCCTAGAGGCACGTTCTTGTGACGTTGTCACGGTCCGTCTTGCGACGGGCGTACAGGTTTCTGTACCCAAGGTCTCGATTGACCTTAAGCTGAAGTTTGCAGACTTCGACAGCTTAGAACGTTGCATAGTCCCGGATTTGGACTCGGGTATGACCTCATTCTGGGCATGAAGTGGCTGGAACGCCACGAGCCATGGATAGACTGGAAGTCTAAGTCCATTGGCTCAACGCACCCGCGATCGGGTGAAGCATTGGCGAGTCATGAACCCACCTTTGCTCGATCGCAAAAGCGATTCTGGCGTGAGATGCCAGAGATTGGGATGTCTGAGATGATCAGTCCCAATGAGGTCAAGGAAGTGTTCGTTGACGAGGGGGATTCGGCGGTTAATCCCCACGCTGATATAGGAGATACTGGCGAGTCGCCAGTGGTAGAGGTGGATTCCTCTGAGGTTAAGCGCGAGGCGCTTCCTAGTGAAGAGACACGAGGTTTGTCTCTTCTGCAGGTCAGGGTTCCCGACCATGCCGTGTCCGGCGAAAAAGTTACGACTCCAGTGGTAGGTGTAGAGACCCCTGTGGTTCAGCGCGAGGCGCTTCCAAGCGAAGAGACCCGAAGTTCGTCTCTTTCGCACGTCGGAATTGATTCGACCACGCCGTATTAGGTGAGACCGGCGAGTCACCAGTGGTAGAGGTAAAGACCTCTGTGGATAGGCGCGCTGCGCTTTCAATAGATGAGGCAATCGACTCCCCCCATCTGGGTCTCGGGACTCATCCCGAGACCAGTAGTCAGCAGTCCTATTGGATGATGAATAGCGTGACAGGTGTTGTCACAGAAGGCGTAAGCCTGGAACGGTTGCCTGGGGTGGGCGAACTGTTGTCGTTGGAGGAGATGTCCTTCAACGAGTTTGAGACTGCTGTGAAAGCAGGTGAAATCGACGAGATTGTCGTGTTGCGTCCGGAAGAGGAGTTGAACCCTCATCTACGATGGACGAGTCCGTTTTGGTGCAAACCAAACAGGCATTGAATGCCCGAAGCGGCCTCAAGATCCTTGCGGATCCTGAGGACCCTTACTATTCCTTATTGAAGGAATTTGGAGATGTCATTAGTGACAACCCCCCGATGGGGTTACCACCGGATCGGGGAGTCCGACATGAAATCGATTTGGTTCCTGGAACCAAATACTGCGTCACTAGGCAGTGGCCTCTTCCCAACGAGCAATGGTACGTCATCGACGCATTCTTCAAGGGGAAAGAAGAGGCAGGGATGGTCCGGGAGAACAAGTCTCCCCATTCATCTCCCACTTTTTGTGTTCGTAAACCGAACGGATAGTGGCGTAATGTGCATGCGTACAACAAGCTAAATGCATCTACTGTACCCATGCAAAATCCGATTCCTCGGAAGGATGTGCTCCAGAACAATATGGCGGGCTGTACTGTGTACAGTGCCTTAGATCTGGTGGACGGGTATTATCAGGTGCTCATGCGAGCATTCGATATTCCGCTTACAGCGGTCATCACGCCTAGTGTCATGCTGTGGGAGTGGCTTGTTATGCCACAGGGGCTTTCGAATGCACCAGCGACTTTTAATCGCTTGGTGATTCAACTCTTCCGCCCTCATAGAAAGTACGCTCAGACGTACTTCGACGATATATTCGTTCATAGTCGCGCGGAAGGCAACTCGTCTGATGTTCGGGCTCACCTAATACACTATCGATCGGTGCTCGAATGTATGCGAGAGCATAAACTATATGCAAACGCATCCAAATGTATTTTTGGTGCTGAGGAAATTCCTTTCCTCGGATGCTTCATCGGTAAAGATGGAGTGCGGGCGGATCCCGCGAAGGTGAAAGCCATTGTGGAGTGGCCTTCGCCTGTAAATCTTAGAGATTTACGGAACTGGCTTAGATTAGCCAATTATCTCCACAAATACAGCGAGAACTACGCTGAGATGGCGAAGCCATTAACTGACCTTCTTAAGATGGACGTGGATTGGTGTTGGGAAAACAAACACCAAACCACCTTCGAAGCGGTTAAGGGGAGCTTGTTAAATGCCCCCGTTCCTGCTATCCCAGACTCTGGGAAACCATTTAGTGTCGTCTGCGACGCCTCCGATTTTGCAATCGGATGTGCTTTGTAACAAGCAGACGATGCGGGAAGGGAACGCGTGATCGCGTTTGAGTCGAGGCAGATTAAAGCTGCAGAACGGAATTATCCCGTTCATGATAAGGAGCTACTCGCTATGAAGTATGCCCTTGTCAAATTTAGGGTTCACCTACTCGGCTCAAAGCCGTTCGTGGTTTATAATGACCACGCGTCCTTACGGACAGCGACAAAGTCGCCTCATCTCTACCAACGGATGGCCCGTTAGCTCTCCTTATTTGCGGAGTACAACTTTGAGGTACAGTACAAACCTGGTAAACAGAATGTACTTGCAGACGCGTTGTCGCGTCGTCCCGATTACGAGCTTGCTCACGCGACATGCATCACCTCGTCTGTGGTGGATCTCATACGCCAGGCGTATGGGAAGATCCACAATGTACGGCGCCTATCAGCGCATTGGGTGACAAGGCTCTTGGCTCGTCTGAGCCTACCCTGTCAAGTCGATCTAGAGCTCGGTTACACCGTTACAGGTGCTGTGACGGTTTGTTGTATTATAGCACGAGCGCGGAGGACACTCCGCTGGTGGTAGTTCCTCATAATGAGGAACTGAAGTATAGAGCCCTCTTTGAGGCACATGACGCCCCTACCTGGGGTCATTTAGGTCGGGATAAGACTTACAGCGCTTTCAGCGCTTTGTATTGGTGGCCCAATATGTATAAGTGGGTCGGTGCTGTATATACGCACCTGTGAGACGTGTCAGAGGGTTAAACACTCTGCAAGTTCAGCTGCGCCTTTGGCGAGCTTATCGGTTCCAACGGAGTGTTGGAAATCCATTAGCATGGATTTTAGCTTCGGTTTTCCGAAGGATAAGGCCGGTAACACCGGCATATTGGTCTTTGTAGACCGTTTGAGCAAGATGGCTCACCCGGCGGCGGTGCCAGAGTCCATAGATGGACAAGGAACAACAAAAATGTTCCTAGACCGTGTCTTTCGACAGCATGGTCTACCCGATTCCGTTGTGTCGGATCGGGATCCCCGTTTTACGGGACAATTCTGGGGAGCGTTGTTTAAGGTGCTAGGCACCAAGCTCTTCATGTCCACTGCGGATCATCCGCAGACGGACGGACAAACGAAACGCGTTAATCGCGTTGTAGAAGATATTCTCCGAAGTTTATGTCCGGATTTTCCTAAGATTTGGAGTGAGATGCTTCCTATGGCCGAATTTTCTATTAACAATTCGGTCCATGCATCTACGGGGTTTACCCCCGTTTTACGTGAACGGATTAGTTAATACGAGGGTTCCGTTGACGCCACGTGTGTATGGCCCAGGGCTTGAGGGGGGAGGATTCCCTGATGTCAGCCCTGTATCTGTGCGAAAGCACATCGATAAGTTTTTATCGACGCGCCTTAGTGTCTTAGGACACGTTTGCGATGCCATGGCGGAAAGCCAAGACAAGCAAAAGGAACAGGCCGACCGCAAGGTCCGGCGTAACAAAAGGCGTATAAAGTAGGAGAAAGTGTTTTATTAAGCGCTAAAAACCTTCCTACACATGCAGTTTCTAATGTGTTAAGAAACAAACTGCGACCCAGGTTTGTGGGGCCTTTTAAGGTGCTAGCCCGAAAGGGCTTGGCGTACACCTTGGATATTCCGAAGGTGATGCGTACGCATCCAACCTTCTACGAAGGTATGCTTAAGCCATACCGGAACCCGGAGGAGGGTCCCCTCTTGGAGGGGGTTGGAAAGGCGGGTAGCCGTAAGAGCCGTAAGACACGTCAGGGCGGAATAAGTCCGACAGGGTCAAACGGCTACCACGAAGCTCCGCAACGGTCGACTCGAGAGAGTCAAGCCGTTTCTCGAAGTGTTCGTTCACCCCTCCTCATCGCGGAGTCCCTCCAGGACGTCCTGGACGCGATGACTGTGTCGATCACAGCGCTCGCGAAACTCGCGTCGCACTTGCGCGACCTCCTCCTCCAGTTCTTGATAAGGAGGGTATTCCACATTACCATGTGGAGCGTCTGATGGATCGACGCCATCATCGGGGTCAAACCCAATATCTGGTGAAGTGGAAGGGTTATCCACATTCACAGAGTTCGTGGGAGTCCGAGCCTCCCCTGCGGCAGGATTGCCGTGACGTCGTTGACGCTTTCGAGCGGGAGAATCCCCCTGCGAGTCGACGACCAAAGGGGCGGGAGAAGCCCCTTCACTCCCAGTAGTTGGGAGCTCTCCGGAGGCAGATGTGGCGCTCACACTGTTCTCTTGCACCGCGTTGGGGGCAGGAGCGCTGGCATAGCGCGTGCGATAAGGGGCACGTAATAGCCCCATCACCTTGGCTCTGGCAAATGCCAAGCGCAACTACCTCTCCATCCGAACGTCACGGGGGGAATAGCTGTTGTGCAGCTGAGTAAATCTAGGGAGGAGTTTCCCCTCTTCCGCCCAAGCGCGGAATTTCTGTTCTGCCTCTTCGGCATTCTCTCCTGGAAAAAGAACGATAGGAACCTCGCGGATGTTCTCAACAGGGAGACCCTGTTCCTGTCTGTCGAGGCGTTCTCGGTATGAGACGCCAGTGAACTGCTTCTGCGCGAGCAGTTTCTCCCGGAGTTTCTTCGGGCGTTCGTATTGATACGGCTGTTCAGCCGCAGGGCGAGAAACATAGAATGCTAAACCATTCCTTACCACAGTCCTAGCCCACTTTTGGGGGTCACGATGACCCTCAAAATTATATGCCGCCCGTGGCGGGCGTTTGGGGGCGCTTAACGCATCCTTTCGTGCCTGTGCGGCAAGTTGAGTTTCTTGAGCCGCATCCAACTTATTAATGATGATCGCCTTCGGCGATCCGGATGTATCATCCGACAATGGTAGGGATGGCGCACTAGCTAATCCATTTTTCCCACGTGTGGGGAACGGATTATCTGCCGACGTCGCCGTTCGGCGTTGTCGGAGTGGTCAGCCTTTGGGGAGATATCCCCAAGGGCATCCATCTCCGAGTTCTCGGAATAGTCTACCTCCTCTTCTCGAGGAGACTCCACAGCACCACTAACGGTGCTCATGGTTAGCCAGAGGTTCGGGAAGTTGGAGTTCTCCAACTAAATTTGATTTATTACGTAAGCAATAGTCTTGATGGGGGAGGATGTAACAGGGTTACATTCGGGCTACATTTAGTATGTGGTGCACGTGAGTACACTACGGTTGGGGTCAGTATTGACCAGTCCGAAAGGTTTTGGACCATTGGTTATTTAACCAATCAGGGCAGGAGCCCTTGGTGGAGGCGTGGCAGCCATCCACGTGTTAGTACACAGGTGGTGTACATTACATTTCGGCTAGTTACGAATTGAGTAAGTTCTACTTAGTATTACTTATAGTTTACATTAGTTTAATTAATTTAGGCTAATTTCATATTAAATATATATTCAGCTTACAAAACACGCCAATCCAGCTAGACGCACGACCTCGACCGGTCGCGCGCGCAGTGACTGTTGTAGTCAAAGGGAATACCTCCCTTAGCTACCTACTTTATAAGGAAAGCCTTGTTTCAAGGCGTTAGTCTCTACTAACAGTAAACCAAGGGAATCTTGGTCCCGAGTAAGAGAGCGATCTCTTACTAAGCCCTTATATAAGGGCGTATCGGCTAAGTAGCGGCGTATCGTCTCTTAAGGAAAGTCTTCCTCTGTGCGCTAGCCGCACCGTGCGTGTACGCACCTGCTACACCTGGTCCCGTGGTGGGGCCTAAACCACTGCACCACAGGGTCGGTATGCAACCTTTCTAGACAAACCGTACTCTGGTGTTGTGAAGGAGTTGGTTCCCACTAAATAAACAACACAAGAAGGTAATAATCCAGTCCTTCTTGCTTAACATCCCGGGTACTTAATACTACCGTCCGAGCCAACAAATCAACCAAATACACTAGGGAACACACTTCTAAAAGTAGTTCCAGGCTGCCCCCAACTCTAGCAAGCTCCAAAAGGCTGCTGCTCCACTTGCTCAGGCGTTCACTCAACGACTTTGTTCTTTGTATTACACTTGGTTTTTGTATAAGAAAAATAAAGAAGGATTTTCAGGGGCCGCCAGATATCTGCGTAGTTCAGGGGAAATTCGAATCTATCAAGCGTTACTAATTCTTATATCAAAGTCAATCACTTCTTTCACCCACTACTTCTTGGTTACTTCAGCGCTGACTTCAATACTTGACAGGTTCTAATGATTCCCTCTGTAATCTGATTGATCGTACTTGACAGTTACCTCAGAGACCGTTTGTAATCTGATTGATCGGATTGGCCATCGTGAGATGGCCGTCGCGGGTCGCTTCTGATTGGCTGAAAATATCCATTTAAAACTCCAAATTCATACCAATCATAAGTCAATCAACCGCGAGATGGCCGTCGCGGGTCGCTTCTGATTCGCTGAAAAATATCCATTAAACTCCAAATCCACACCAATCATAATCCAATCAGTTGCGAGATGACCATCGCGAGATGACCATCGCGAGATGGCCGTCGCGGGTCGCTTCTGATTGGTCGAAATTGCTCATCCAAAATGAAAATGCTTAACCACTTGAGAACAATCGGGAATATAAAGACGACCAATTTGGGCAGACGAGGGCGCATGACTTTCCGTTGGCTTACCGCCACGATTGGACCCGCCGTTTTGCCTGTAATGCGCGTCTGTGTCTTGGCTTTCTTTAGTGGTGCTGATGTGGTGAAGCGGCTGATCAAAACTTTCGAGGCTTGATCAGGCGGTACCAAGGCGCCCGGACTGCCAACTGACAAACGGGGTCCTCCGGTTGTCCTTGACTGCTTGTGTTTCTGCTCACCTTGTGTACCCGACGTCTTAGGCGTGGGTCGCTCTCCAGGTGGAGGGGATGGCACACTACAATTCCTTGTGGCAAGACTGAGTTGACTTGTGATGAGTCGACTGATGCGATCAGGCAACGTTCAGGCGCAATCAAGCTTGAACCACGTGCGATCAGGTGTGATCAACATTGATCAGGCTTGGGCAGGCACTAAGCGTCGTCGATCAGCGGTGATTAGACTCGATCAGGCGCGATCAGGTTCTAAAAGTCGCTGATCAGCTAGTTGGCGCGAGTTGTGAGCAGCTAGGTGCGGGTCGCGATTCTCATTGTGTCGATCAGGTGTTGATCGGCGAAGGGGTACTCGATCAGGCAGCGGAAATCTTCACTGTCCGATCACAGAGCCTCCTTAATCTTAATCCGTCAATAGAATACCCAAAAATACCTTGTTCTCTAGACTTAAGCCTTATAGGGACGGTCGATCAGCGCGTTTGACGGGCTGATCGACGATTACCACCGAAAAAATCCGCCTAGTGTTACCGTGGGGCGCTTAGAGTAGCCGACACTAGGGGCAAAAACGTGGACCAATAGGGGAAGAGGTGAGAGCGCACTGCTCGATCACGTTCCCGAGACCAAAAACCTTTAAAAGAAGAACCGCTGACACATCGGGCGGAGTTGCGGTTGAGTTCTCACGCTCTACGCCTACCGGTGGGCCAAAAATGCACTAAGTGCTCCCGCCCGGGACGTAGAGGTATTTAGAAGAAGAAGGGAGGCCCTAAGTTGCCGTCCCTGTAAACTATCGGCGCGATCGTACGCAAAAGGAGAACTTTATTATTGCTTATATCCTAATATCTACCAAAACCTAATATCAACCAAGCAGAAATACCCATTCCTACGCATTTTGTCGACCATTTGGCCGCTTAACTTCGGGTTACCGTCAGATAACCGTGCCAGTTGTCGTATCGTCTGAGACGCCTATCTACGCCTCGTCCCTGTCCGCCACCGTTGTGTCAACAGTTGTACCGTCTGGGGTACCAACTGTGGTACCGATTGTGGTGCCCACTATCGTACCACCTTTTGTACCGACTATAGTACCGACAAAATTTGTGGTACCCTCTACCACAGCTACGCCTATAGGGGTGTCTATAATTATGCCCCTAATTACGTACCAATTTTACGGTACGCTTTACCACAGCCGCCCCTGAACCCCGTCCCAGCCGGACAGCGGTTGGGGCGGGGGTTGATCATACCGTTGTCACGTTGTCACCTATTAGTCATGATAGCCTCGATCATGGTCGACATCCATCAACCATGACGTCATGCGTCATGCAACCTGCGCACATCAATCTGCCCTGTCTCCTTCGAGCGAGCCGCAGGTGAGCAGAGCGTTGCCACTCATTCAACCGTTGCGTCCCCGATAAAGCCCTCGTGATCATCCATTCTTGTACTTCTTCTGCGAGGTTGATCATAGAGATAACCGCAGGTGGCAGCTCATCGCTCGATCGTTCCGCGGTCGACAGCTTGGTCTCGGTGGTCCACCAGGCCTACGCGCAGCAAGAGACCATACACGCGTGGCAGGAGACGATTTGGGCGCAGCAACAGACAATTCGCACGCAGCAGAGGAAAATAGTTGTGCTGACCGATCACTTTCCGTGCTTGAAGACTCCACCCGCCTACAACAGAAGCGGCACGAGTGCATCGCAAGTAATCTCGCCGACCGCGAGCAGCAGATCGAGTGGTTCCGTGAGCGAGACGCACCCCTTCGCGACTTCGTCCGCACCACCGTTTGCAATCTCAAGTCGCGACCGAAGACATCCGAAGAGACCCTGGCTTAACAGCAAGGTCAGATACATGATCTGGAATGTGCCCAGGCCCGGGACCGGTATCTGCTGTCGGTTCGCGAAGAGAACGTCGATCATCAGGCGCAAGAAATTTCGCGTCTTGAGGCATCTCAGGATCACGCAACGCTCGACCGACTCCGTCAGCGCCTGATCGCAGTGCAATGTGAACGCGACCACATTCTGTCAGAAAACCAGCGCTTGTCCGAGCAGCTGCCTAAGCTTTCCTCCAAGGCTCACAAACGAAAGATCCAGCGTGATCTTATCCGGACGGAGCATGAGACAACCCTCCAAAAGATGAACAACCTCGCCAATTCTCATGCTCGAGCCGACGAGTTATATGCACGTCTTGACACGGTGTCGACCGACAGGGCTGAGCTGGAGCGACTACGTACTCAGAATTCCGAGTTGAAGGGATAACTTTCGGCGGCGCGGCGTCGTCTCAACCACGCATCTGCGGAGCTCGACGCACTGCGACTAGAGTTGCGAAGCGTTCAGGATGATGCGGAACAACTGCGGGCTCAATTCTCCGATGTCCAGACCATGCTGGCGGGTGTAGCATTACACCTGCAAATCCCTCCGAGCGCCGGTTTCACTAATGCGGGGATTAACCCGGATGCCATCCCGTCTGCTGCTTCAGGTGGCCAGTCTACAAGTTCCTTTATCCGACCGGCCTCTTCACCCAAAAAACGCGCTCGGCGCTCACTATCCACCTCCCGGTCCAAGCGACAACGTCCGTCCTCTGCCGTTTCCGGAAAGAAGGAGCTGTCACACGACATTAATCCACCTTGTTGGCCGGATGATAGCAAAGGACGTGCTCTGCACTCACAGTCTACCTCCCGGTACAAGCGGCAACGTCTGGCCCCCGCTATTCTCGAGAAGAAGGAGCTATCACACAATGTTTATCCGCCTGATCAGCCAGATGACACTGAAGGACGCGCTCGGTGCTCGCAATCCACCTCCCAGTCCAAGCGGCCACGTCTCGCTCCTGCTATTCCTGATATGAGCTGGTCACCACATGTTATTTGCCCGCCTGGCCAACCGGATGGTGTCCAAGGTGGTTCTTCTGCTTTACTTGGCGCGCAAATTCCGTCCAGTCCCACGCTCAGCGAGCTGGTCAGCGAAGGTACGCCTGATCTAGGCTCTGCCGAAGTCCTTTTTCCCCGGACGGGTGACTTCAAGTCGCTGATATCGTTGCCGGGTGAGGCGACTGACGACGCCATGTTGCCGTGGATCTCGGATCAGCTCAGCGGTCTCGATCTGGGTAGCGTCTCAGTAAAAACGATTTTCGACTACTTTACACGTCCTGTAGAATGGCTGTTTCCCACCGTCACGGACGCCCTGCGCCTGATGAGTGGTGTAGTCACCTGATTACCCAATTAGCAGTGGAATTACTGTAATCGCAGCTCCCGTGGGATTGTTTCAAGAACATGCTGCCACCCATCTCATTCCGCTCGGTCGGCTGGTTTGCTGACTTTGAGGCGCGGTACCAGACATTCCTGGACAATCACGCTCAGGCGATCTGGGAGTCCACCCATTACCTCCACGTGGATTAAGACCTTAGAGAGCGCGACGCTTTTTTCCGAGAATTTTACGAGGGTCGACGTCAGCGTAGAAGCCACGCCGGGGCAGCGTGGAAGAGGATCGTGAAGTTCGTGCTGCAGGGCATGACCAGAGGGGAGTGTGATCTTGACATCTTCTTGGATCCGGCGATTTCCCACTGCGCCCGTAACCGCCCCTTGAAATACGCTCCGGCGGACGATGGCACCTGGTACCCAGGGTACCTATCGGACCGACCGCCTTCCACCTTGCAGGATGAGTTATGCGAGGTGGACGTCGTTGAGCCTTGGCGACTCCAGTATCGTCTTTCCGCAGACGATCACCCCGGCAACAAGATTACCCGCCTCCGTCGCAAGTCTTACGGATCAAGCTAGCTCGCTAACCATCTTTTCTTCTTCCATCGATAAACATTAATGATCGTAATAATTCCAATTGTTTCTTCATCGTTTCAGTGTATCCGCACAAATCGCTCTTCCACAGTCTCATCTGTCATTACCTCATCACCACGTCGCGCAATATCGACCAAAAATCCACCACATTAAGTGAATCGTTATTTCTACATTAATCGTAAGTCTTCAATCGCAATTCCACAGTCCTTTAGCCGGTCATCCACTAGTGGGACTCTTCATCCACCTGCATTACATCAAACCGGTGTTTGTTAATCATCTTCCGTTCGAAGTCCTTGTTTAGGGCATCGCAATTCAGATCGGCCTCGTCTACTCATGACGGCTCATCATGACCCTTTCAATATACTTGATATTCACGCAACGTTCTGCCGTATCTGGTCTTTCGACCAGATCGGACATCGGTGACGCGATCAACTTCAAATTCGTCCTGCTCTAGAGTCCTCTCCCAGCTGTCTTCGGGTAGTAGAGCTTCATCGAAATCAAAACGATCCTCTACCCCAGCTGTTAGCACAGCAGTAGGTCGATCTGGAAACTCTTTGACTAGTTTCAACTTGGACAGGTGCACGACTGGAAATATGCGTAGTCGGTACCAGCTGTAATAAACCTTGCCGCATGATCGCCAATCACCTCGTCGACTCTGAAGGTTCCATGCCACATATGTGCCAGTTTCTTTGCGAACCCTTCTTTCACTCGATCGAGGTACAACCAGACATTCGACCCCGCTTCGATCTTGTGCGGTGTCACCTGATCATTATGCTTCTCCTCTCGGCCCGTTACTGCTTTGGTGCAGTCGGGTGCTCACTTGGTCACGGGTGTAGCGGTAGTCTTTCTGCAGCCTGTATCTCCATCGACGTGCATCGCGGTCTTTACGCCGAGTTCCGCCCAGTTGCAAGGTCGATTCCAACGATGATCGTGGATCCCACCCATACGACATATAAAACGGTGTTTCTCCACGAATACGATCTGGGGTCGAGTTCAGCGCGAACACCAGTCGCTCTGCATACGAACTCCAATCCTTCTGACCGACATCTGATACATACATCTTAATCGCTCGTGTAATCGTCTGGACTGTTCTCTCTGCTTTGCCGTTCGCCTGGGGACGGTATGCCATAGTTGCACTCTGCCGCTGTCCCACGATCTTGTTGAACGCCAGAAATACCTCGGACATAAAACCGGGTTCTCGGTCGTGTCTAATCACCTCACTGGCTCCAAATCGTCGGAACACACATTCTTCATAATTTTCAGCGACTTTCAGAGCTGTACTAGACGATCCAGCTTTCGCAATTACCATACCCGTGAACAAGTCCATATCAATAACTCCGTATGCCCATCAGTCGAACGAGGCAGCGACGGGATATGTTCCATGTCTATCACTTGGAACGGGTACGTAGCATCAATATTTCCGGGCGACATCCCTTTGATCGTAGGCTGACCCTTCCCCGTCTCACAATCTACACACTTCCCAACGAAGCTTTGCACGCTACTAAATAGTCCACGCCAATGAAAGTAATGTCTGATCCGCTGATATGTTCGCCCTATACCCTGGTGCCCCCCCCTTAAAACTCACATGATAATGGTGGACGACATCCGCATGTAGGGTTTCCGGCACGACCAGCTTAATTGAGTAGCGTCGCTCGTCTCGATCATCTTGATCACAACTTGCTTTTCCTTTGGTCATATTTCCGCAGTAGATCAACAACCCTTGGTCGTCGACGTCATAACAATCGGCGATTTTCGCGCACTCTTTCACCTCGTCTGCGCTCAGCTGTGACACGTTACTATTCAAGTAACATCGCAAATCACAGATCCACTCTTCTTCGTCTTGCGCCTTTTGAACACGTTCCGCCCTTATCCCTTTTATGGATACTTCGGCCCAAGTTGACGATTGCGTTTAACGAATGTTACGTGATCGCGTCGTCACCAGCACTTGTGCGGAAGTGGGATCTTCCTTCGAAGTAATCACCTCCGGCAATCTGTTTAGATCGACCAATTCTTCCAGCTGTTTCCCATCTTTGATCTCACATCGTTCCCCATCCCACATGGCAGTGGTGGTGATGTGATCGGCACTCTTATTCCACTATCGTTTAACATGCAACAGGTCATGGTCAGGCCATTCGCGAAAGAGTTTCAACGCGCGCTGTTGCAATACTTGCAACCGCGGAGCTTTACACTCTATTTCGCACGCATTTGCCTGATCACCAAATTCGAATCTCCACACACGATTATCCTTCCTTTGGGATATTGCGATAGTAAATCCAAACTTACCAGCAGTCCCTGGTACTCGGCTTCATTCACCGTGATGTTGGGTGCATGGTCCGCAACCGCGATCATGATCTTCCACTCCGGCAGCTTCCACACGATAGCACCGAATGCACCAACGCATCGCTTAACACTAGCAGACCCATCGAAGCTGATCACGTAAGCTCTTCGCCTTTCTCGACCGTGGGAGGTGGTACTTCGATCGTCTGTCGAGGCTCCTTTTTTGGTGCGATTGCGATCAGGGCCTCATCAATTTCAGTGCGAGGAGTGATACTTGCGGCCAGCGCACCTAGTACCTCCTCTTCTCCATGCACGCATTTCTTGATCTCCAAGTCCCACTGTGATAAGATTGCAGCCCATTTTCCCAATCGTCCATCTAGCCCGTGGGACGTCAAGAGCACTTCAACGTGGATCGACGCGACAGGACAACGATTGCTTTTCCCACCAGCATCGTAAAGTATACGTCTAGAATTCGTAGAAGGTCCAGCACTTCTTTTTCAACGGGGCTGTAATTGAATTCACCGTTCTTCAGTATCCGGCTGGCAAATGCGACATGGCAATACACTTGATCATGCTCTTGCACCAACGCAACAGACACTGCCCACTTGCTAGCATACACCACAATCACCGGCGTCTTTGCTTGGTCGAAATGGTGCAGAGTTGGGGCTGACGCAACCTTAGCTTTCAGCATGCTGAATGCCACTCGCGCCCTAGTTAATCGATCATCCTCACAAGCCGTGCTCTCATTGACCAATGCCCGGCTCTTTAACTCTTGATAATCAATTTCTCGTAATTCATAGAGCACAGCGGCATAAATCGCAAAGTCTTCGATAAATCGACGGTAATAATTCAGGCTCCCCAAAAACGATTGCATAGCACGTAAAGTGCCAGGAAAGGAAATCGATCAGATCATCAAAATTCTTCTGGTTCGCTTCCAGACCACGGCCAGAGACGTGATGTCCCAAATAAGGCACTTTACTTCGCCCCCAGTACGATTTGACCACGCTGAAAGACAAGTTCCACTGATCGCACTTCTCCAACAGGTTTGACACCCTGTCACACAGGGTTGTCCATGTAGGAGTCGGGATCAAAATGTCATCAATGTAGGACCGTCGCTGCAACACAGACGGGCCTCGGGCTTGGTCGGGCTCTCCCACAGTAAATACATCAGCCGTTTCGTCAGCGCCGTCCTCAACCTTAAGATACCCGTATAATGCATTATCAATCAGCCGCTGGTAGATTTTCGGAGCATTCTTTAGGCCAAAGGGCATCCTATTCCATTAAAACTCCAAACGGAGTGACAAACGCCGAAATATGACGTGCTCGATCGGTCATAGACACGACCCGAAAACCGCTTGCCATATCCAAAGAGCAAAACCACAACGCTTTATCCAAATCTTCGAGTAGATCAGAGATCAGGGGCATTGGGTACACCATCAAACGTGTGAGTTGATTCCCCGCGCGATAATCGATACATAAGCGAAAATCAACCCCATTCTTTTTCACGATGATCACTAAAGGTGATGCCCAGGGTGACGTAGATGGCTGAATGATCTTAGTAGCCAATAGCCCCTTGATCAAAGCCGATAACTTGTCGCGAAATTTCGGAGCCACCTTTCGACACCTTTGGGCGATCGGGCGCGCATTGCCTACAGCGATATCGCAAACAATTCCACGTTCAGTAGGAGGTAGTACGTTCCCCTTTCCGATCATCAGATGTTTCTTCGCCCAAATTATATCGCGAAGCTGATTAATTTCTTCTGGCGTGTTGACCAAGGGGTCTCCGACTAGAAAATTGTCCCTAGTTACTTCTTCGGTGCTTGCAGATACTTCAGGCAGCGTGGCAAGTTGTTTCTCCAGCTCTTCCACGAACAAATCTCCGCCTTCTTGGTAGCATACTTGGTCATCGGTAGGAATTACACCGAATTCACCGGTATCGGTTGAGACGGTATGTTCACGCATATCTTGGTCAGGCCCATCTCTTGTAGCAAGACGTTCAACTTCATGACCAAGGGTCGGACCTTGCACACTCGGCTCCTGATTTCCCTTTTCTTGCACTTCTTGTACCTTATGCGATCTTCCGGTTACTAATGCCACCGGTGCCGTGGTCGAGTCCGCAGGTCGTACTAAAATTCCCTGAGGAATAGGGTACTCCTTTTTCTCGACCGAAGGACCTTGGTCTACACTCTCTTGATCGTCATACACTGAATCGGTAGAAGCTTGATACGCGAGATTCTGCCACTCCTTATAGCTATTAGAGCCCACCGAAATAAACCCATGGCGTCGGGGCACATCATCCTTATTCATCCAAATACCTAAAATCATATCGTCATGTAGGATGATCGGATGATCGGCAACATTCGTAATACGCAGATATCGCAAATTACCCACGCCCTTAGTCACAGTGGGGACCCAATCCTTCCCGCGAGTAATCCATAATTTCCGAGATCGCTGATCACGAATCCGGACCTCAGCAGATCGAGCTACTGCGATATGCTAGTACTGACCAAGTTTCATATAATTTCCACTCGATCCATACAGCTGTCGGCGTCCTTCTAATGGGATAATTACTTCATCCGGTAGACTTAATGCACCGTGAGCGATGTACAATCTGACGCCAGCTGGTATTATAAAATCCATCCCTAATATAAAATCTTGACCAACGGGCTTCCCCACCCATGCATGGAAATAATAGACCAAAGAACCCGCTAAAGTCACTTTAATCTTGGTGCGTCCTTCGGCGAGGTACTCACTTTCTACAATGCCAACACATTCTTGTATTTGACTCGTGTCGATCTGACAACCCATCTTACGAGCAAAGGTTGAGTCGACGATCGACACTTCTGCACCAGAATCGAATAGTAACGTGCCACGTTCGTTATTGATTTTGCCGCTCGCCTTGTCTTGTTTAAACCACTTTTTGGCGAGTGGTATTTCCAATATCCACGTGACTCACCCGGAAGCAAATCAAGTTTCATGATCACCGGAGATCGAGAAAGCTCATCAATACGTAAATTGGCCAAACGTGGTAAATCAGGTTGATCACATTTTTCATTATCTTTCTCTTCTGCTTGATCAACCCGCTTCTTGTCCTACACACACCAGAACGCTCGTCTCATACCAGATTCCAACCTGGCGAGCGTCCTAGTTTAACATGTCTTCGGCTTCCTTGGGCAACATTTCCGCATGCTTGGTAGGTTTGTACCACTGTCGAATGCGATTGTAGAATTCTTCCATGGAGCATTTGCCAACGTCATGAATCTCTCCGCACGCACGGAAGACGTACAAACAGTGATCCGGTGGGTGTCCCTTCTTGCCACACTTCAGACAGTTCAGGCGTTTCCAACAACGCAAATTGTCGTGCTTAATTGATCCGCAATGATTGCATTTCTTCGTCGCCCCTTGGTCAAACGGCACTTGATTCGCCTTGTTTACCAGATCGAGGCTCACTAGGTAGACCGTGCGTTACTGGTTGATGGCGCATAGCATCAATCATGTAACGTTGCTGGTCACCGTCACTTCCACCGTCATCGGAGCTTGACTCTTCGCTTCCATACATCACCTTAATCGCGCACACTTCTTTAGGCTTCCGCGCCGGGGCAGGTGACCGATCATCACTGAATTTCTGACGGAATCGGCTGGTGCCTACCTTCGCCATTGGCTGGTACCACTTATTGCGCACATAGGCCCGCAGCGTTTCTTCCAGATCCGCGGCGGTATCCAGCCGCAGAAGTGCCAACTGATCCGCGAATTTGCGATTAATCAATGTGTCCAGGAAATGCTGCACATGTTCACGTAAAATCGTAGACGATCCGTCCTTTATCGGCAAGTTGTCTCGCATCCCCGCCACATTCAACCGGTGAAGGTACTCAATGGGAGTTTCATCTGATCGCTGTTTCGTGTAATAATACTGGTGGGACGCCGATTGGCCACTTCCACAGTATTGAACTTCAAACTCATACACGAGACTTTTCCAACTTGATCGGGTAGCTCTACTCAGCTGGCGATGCCAAATGAGTGCTGTTACTTTTAGTAAATCACCCATAATTAAGCACTTTTCTCAGTAGGAGGCTTGGTCACGCATAAATGCCGACTTCAAACGACTAATCCAATTCCGCGCTTGATCTTCATCCACTTCCTTCCCTGAAAATTCTTTAAGATCACTGATCGCCGACATCCGAATCCTGGGAATCGGCTGTTGGTCAGGCATTCCAGTGTATGTTGTCGCAACCGTGGCTTGTCGAGGTATAGTGATTGGCTCGTCTGGATCGATGTAATCGCGCTGGGATTGTTGATCACGGAGCGAATATAAAGATTCCATGTCAACATCTCTAACTGTCGCCGATCTTCTTGACCTTGACTAACAATCACGGAGCGAATGCTCATATTCCATATCCACGTCCTTCACCGTCGCAACATTTCCTGGCTTGGGCTGGTGAATTTTTGTGCGAACAACTGCAGGTGTCGACTTGCCTCTTTCTTCCGCCAAAAACTGTTTCATGGCCTTGTCGAAAAATGTTTGCAGCTGTGGTCCCTGCGATGATTGATCATCGTATGCCTTGACTGATTGCGGTTCCCTCTTGATAACCGAAAACATGGATTCATCCTCTGGCAAAATGTCATCCTGGTGAGCTTGGGCTCCATACTTCCAGCACTACTCGACTCCACTTCAGGTTCATCGCCTTCAGAAGGGGCAGATTCGTAACACGATGATCCCGTGTGTTCTGCGACGTTGATCAACCGACCTGCTTCGATTGTCAGCATAGTACGAGGTGGTTCCACCTTAGCGGATTGACCCACTATAGGCACCAACAGTCCGAACAGCTGCTCGGTAGTGGTCGTGACATTTTCAGGGCTGATATCGAACACTTCTTCACATCGTAGGCGCCTGTAGTCAGACCAGCTTGCTTAATCAGGCGTGTCAGCCCTAACACCAACTGTAGCTTGTCCTTCTCGTCCGTTATTGGTCGACTAACTGGCTCGCTCAGTTTTCCACTGATCGTGACCCCGAGTAGGTTCATAATCGAATTCATCAATAAGAAATTCTTCAGCTCCTTCATATAAAACGTCCTTTCCAAATCAGATTCCGATGGTGGCATACTTGATCGACTTTCATCACTTTCCGAACCCGGCGCCTTCAGCAACGCCTTCGGTCGGTCCGGGTCGTAGTATTTCACCACCGGTTTCCAATCCAGATCATCATATGCATATGTAATTGGCGGATCATAACTTGCGTTATGATACGCAGGGGCTCCCGAAGGAGCCTTGGGAAGTGGTTGAGGCTTCTTCTCCTCCTTTATCTCATCAGGATACCTCCCCAGGTCCTGATAATCAGCATTTCCTTTCTTCTTCAGGCATGAAGACGGCGAACTGCCTCCCATCGTCACAACCACCTCCTCCTTTTCCACCTTTATCTTAACTTCTGCTTCCGTTTTCACGTCTACATCAGCTCCATCTTGCGTAGAATCACGGTGATATCCCGCAACGCCCAAAGATACGGGCACGCGTACCATTGTGGTGGAGCGGCTGATCAAAGTTTCGAGGCTTGATCAGGCGGTACCACGGCGCCCGGACTGCCGACTCACGAAGGGGGTCTTCCGGTTGTCCTTGACTGCTTGTGTTTCTGCTCACCTTGTGTACCCGACGGCTTAGGCGTGGGTCGCTCTCCAGGTGGCGGGGATGGCACACTACAATTCCTTGTGGCAAGACTTAGTTGACTTGTGATGAGTCTACTGATGCGATCCGGAAATGATCAGGCACAATCAAGCTTGAACCACGTGCGATCAGGTGTGATCAACAGTGATCAGGCTTGGGCAGGCACTAAGAGTCGTCGATCAGCGGTGTAATGAGGTGCCATTACATAATTGTTATTCAATTTAGAATATCACACGCGTTGTCTGAAATTCAAATAATAGATTATAGTTATTATAATCTACGAAGGAAAAGTCGATTCGGTATAAATACCGAATCATGCAGGTTAACTAATAGTACAGTTAGTTTTAAAACTGATATTATTATATTAGTTAGGTAATTACTATACTGTTAGCCGCTAACCACCCATTTAATAAACACTCTTAATTTTGCGTTCTAGAACATAAGTGAATATTTATTTTCACTTTTAGTATAGGATTAGTTGTCATCGACTAATCCTACCCCTCTTGTATTGCGCGCTTCCTTGCACAACACAGTGTAAGCCAGTAACAGCATCAGTCCTGTTACACCTGGTAGCACTTTGTGGTCCATCCTAACGACCTCAGTTCCGTTCCGCTAGTTAACGAGCGGAGCGAAGATTAATAGCCGCTCGGCATCATGTCGCGAGACATGACGCCTGCCGAGCGAGAAAGAACGCTGGAAGAGGTGAATAAACACTTCCCTCACTTCTCGTCGCGTAGTAAAGACGCGACGGTGGAAATGATTTGGTCTGTGGGGACCGACATCATTACCTTCCTCAAGAATAAGTCCCCGGAGGAAGTGGTACAGGTGGTGAATTGCTTTAGGCGAAACCACCTAGAAAAGTCAGAACGGCCCGCGCCAGAGGCAGCGCGGACCGCAACTGCACCCACACGCGTTGAAGTGGTAAAGGCGCGAGTACCGCCCTTTACCGGCGAAGGGGCGAGCCCCTTCGTAGTTTGTTCGCAGAGGTGGAAGATGCCATCTCTGCGCAAAATATTGTTGACGAACGTCAACAGGCGTACTTCGCCACAACATGTCTGGGCGGCAGAGCCAGGGCATGGGCGATGAATCGCAGAGCCACTGATGACTCTTCGTTCCTTACTTATAAGGAATTTAAAGCTTAGCTAAAGCTCAACTTTGAAGCTCCATAAATGGAGCTAAGTAGTCGGCAGGAGTTCATGGAACTCCGGCAAGGGAAGCTTGACCTTCAAGCTTACCATCAGAATACGCAATATTTGCTGTCAAATATTGTGTATGAGCCGGTGCCCCCTGCTATGCAGGTCACTGGCTTCATGAAGGGACTCAATGATGGTCCCGTTAAACAGAGTCTCCACCGGCACCCGCCAGAGACTCTAAGGGATGCCATTGATATGAGCATACGTGAGGAGTTCAGCATGCGATCAGCGTCATCTCATGCTGGGTACATCCGAAGGGCTCAACAGCCCTTCGCTTTTGACATGCCGCAACGGCATGTCAACAATCAGCAGTCAGGCAGACGAAGCTCAAACTTCTTCTCATGAAACAGCCACCCGCGCCAGAGCATGGGCGGTCGAGGTCCAGAGCCGATGGCCCTATCAGTTGCGGTTGCTTCGAACACGAAGCAAACGAAATTTAAGAAGAATATTCGCTGCAATAGATGCGCGAAAATGGGGCATTTTGCCCATGAGTGTATGGCACCGCGTCCGATGCCACGCAGTTAGCGGACGGAACCGTCCGCTGCACGGCGACACCAACAGGGACATCACCCTGTTGGTGCAAAAAACGAGAATCTCCAGTAGGGGCGGGGAGCCCTACTGGGAATGTTATCCCACATGCCGACATAGGGAATGTGAGGGTAATAGCCCCAGACGGGACTATGTCCTGTCAAAAGGTGCAGGGTGATGATAAGCCTCTTATCACCCTGGAGGTTAAGCCGCACGGGAGCGATGTCCCCATGCGAGCTTTGTTTGACGCAGGAGCGTCAAACAATTTCGTTAGAGCTCATAGTCTAACGCTGTTGAGCTTCGTGGAGGTAGAAACCCCACGAAGAATGTTGTCAGTCCGGTTAGCAACAGGTACAACCGTGACTATTCCAAAGCGTGTGATTAAAACACGCTTCGAGTTGAATGATCTGTCATTCGAGGATGAATTCATCGTCCTCGATTTAGATGACAAGTTCGATGTGATACTTGGAATCCCATGGATGTCCAAGTTTAAACCTTCGATCGACTGGGTTAACCTATCGATCGACTACGGCGGACCCACAGGATCTGATCACCCTGTGTGTAATCCGGCTGTATCAGAAGATACAACCGCAGCGTTGGACAGTCTGGTGGATAGCGATGGCACCACCAGGTCTGTTCCGACACGATCAGCGGAAGGTACCTCCGCTGGTGAGAGTCCAGAGGGACTACCACACGCAACAGAAGAGTCGTTGCGTGTTGGAGAGAAACATTCCACTGGTGATAAAGACCACCGTGAGAATGAAGTGATATCCACGGTGGGAAACACCCACCGTGAGAATGAAATAGTATCCACAGTGGGAAACACCCACTGTGCGACCGAAGGTTCCAACACGATGAAAGAATTCCGTGCTGATGAGAGTGAACTCACGATCGAGTGCAATCGTGAGCACAACTCCGTGGTGGCCAGTGCCCACCACGTTGCGTTAGCCATGCACACGGGTGATCAAGACCACCGTGTCTCAGAACAGGCGGCCGATCAGACGAGCACATCTGATCGCCAAGAAAATTCCATGGTAGTCAGTGGCCACCATGATGATGAGTATTCGCACACGGTGAATCGTAATCACCGTGTAGCAGTCAATCAGACGAGTGCGTCTGATTGCATGGACAGTTCCGTCGAGACGACCAACGTCTTGATGCAAACGGAGACCGGATTAGCTACCCAGTCTCTGTTGATGGAACACCCCCGAAAGAAGGTTCGGAGGTGATGGCTTTTCCAGCGTTAAGATGGAAGAAGTTTATGAGAAACTTGCACGATGATCAGATCGAACAGATATGTATTATCGTTGCAACAGATGATGTAGTGGATATTCGTGAACGAATATACACATTACAAGTGGAAAACATTGGGAAAGAGGTTCCCAATGATCAAAGTTCAGCGCTTTGAAGCGCAGAGCTGGGAGTCGCTTAAAGCGACCTCCCCATTTTATGAGGTACTTCGGGAATACGCTGACGTATTCCCAGAAGAAGTACCTAGCGAGCTCCCTAAGGATAAGGGAACTCGTCATGAGATTGACCTCGTGCCAGGCACGAAGTATTGTGTTACGCGGCAATGGCCGTTGCCGCGTGATCAGGTAAAAGCGATCGACGAGTTTTTCGAAGCTCCTCGTAAAGCAGGCCAAGTGCGGGAGTCTATCTCACCGCACTCTACCCCCACCTTTTGTGTGAAAAAGTCCACAGGTGGGTGGAGAATCGTTCACGCTTACAACAAGCTGAACGCAGCGACGGTACCGGCACAGACGCCGATACCGTGAAAAGATGTCATCATTTATGGCATGTGCGGGAGCACCATCTTTAGTGATCTCGATCTAAGAGATGGATTTTATCAAATCCTAATGCGTGAGAAGGATATCCCTCTCACTGCAGTAAGCACCCCAAGCGGCATGCTTTGGGAGTGGCTTGTTATGCCGCAGGGGCTTCGAAATGCCCATGCTACGTTTAACAGATGCGTAACGCATCTATTACGCCCGGTGCGAGAATTCGCACTGAGTTATTTCGATGACGTGTTCATCCATAGTAAGGGTGAACACGATAAAAGCGATGTAGATGTCCATAGGGAGCATCCTAGTAGAGTGTTTTAGCTTATGCGTAAACATAAGCTCTCTGCAAATCTGAAGAAGTGCACCTTTGGTGCACCTGAGATACCCGTTCTTGGATGCTTTGTGGGCAAGAACGGGGTGCGTCCTGATCCAGAAAAGATCAGGGTGATCGTTGAATGGCCTACGCCAAACAACGTTAAGGAACTTCGAAAGTTCCTTGGGTTGGCAACATATTTGCAAAAGTATTCGTGCAACTATGATGGGTTGATACGGCCTCTTTCTCAATTACTTAAGAAAGATGTCGAATGGCATTGGGATACCCTATGTCAAGATGCTTTTGATGCAGTCAAGCAAAGCTTGACTGAAGCGCCTGTCTTGGCTATAGCCGATAACGAGCGTCCATTCCACGTCGTTTGCGACGCGAGCGATTTCGCTATCGGCTGTGCTTTGATGCAGCGTGATCACGATGATCGTGATCGCGTAAACTGCTATCAATCGCGTCAGTTACGCCCAGCCGAGCGCAACTATCCAGTGCATGACAAGGAACTCCTTGCCATGACGTATGCACTGGCCACGTTTCGGATCTATCTCTTGGGTTATAGACCGTTTGTGGTTTACACGGACCATGCATCGCTACGCACGGCTGTGAATTCACCACACATTTCTCAAATAATGGCTCGATGGCTGTCATTCTTTGCTGAATACAACTTTACGGTTGTATACAAACCCGGAAAGTTGAACGTGATAGCGGATGCGCTATCACGAAGGCCCGATTACGAAACGAAACCGTCCGTAACCGAAGGTGCCAGTTCAAACGCGATCCGTTGCACTGCTTTGACGTCGTCGTCAATTATACTACAAGTACGCGAGGCGTACAAAACAGACGAGGGGACACGTCTGTTGATTGATTACTTAAGTAATCAATCAAGTGAGAAACGCGACAAACTCCCAGAGTTCCTCCGCGCTTGCGTGCATCGATATCGACTGCACGATGGTCTGCTGCTTTACAGCACAGACCAAAAAGATGAAAGTCGCATCGTCGTTCCAAACGACGATGATCTCAAACATCAAATTATGTTGAGTATCAGGATGCACCGATTTCGGGACATCAAGGTCGATAGAAGACATACGCTTATCTAGCACGTGACTTTTACTGGCGAAACCAGTACAAGTGGGTACGGAAATACGTACGCGCTTGCGAGATTTGCCAGCGCGTTAAGCCTGCGCAGTCTGCACAGGCTCCGATGCAATCTCTGCCGGTTCCGACAGAGTGTTGGAAGTCCATTTCAATGGACTTCGTATTCTTTCTTTCACCCGACAATAGTCGGAAGACTGGAATAGTGGTCTTTGTAGACCGTTTCAGTAAGATGGTACATCTTACTGCAGCATCAGCGAACGTAACCGCCGCTCAAACAGCGCGGATATTCGTTGATACGGTATTCCGTTTGCACGGAATGCCAGAAGACATTGTCTCGTATCGAGATTCCGAGATTTACAGGACGTTGCTGGCAAGAAACGTTCTCATTGTTGGGAACCCAGTTGAAGATGTCAACTGCGGACCATCCGGAAACGGATGGGCAGACGGAACGGGTTAACCGCGTTCTCGGAGACATGTTGCGATCATACGCACATGCCTTTGAACAGTGAAGTGACTATCTTCCACTCACTGAATTCGCGATTAATAATTCGGTGCATGCTTCAACTAAGCATACACCGTTCTACGTGAATGCCTTAAGGCATCCACAAACCCCAGATTTACTTGGCGGTACGCCAAATCTAAGTGGGGGAGGTACCCGCTCAAATTTTGAGCGAGTCAATGCGCAAGTTGCGACTGCAACTTGTGAACAAAACGATGGCCCTTCTACTGAAAATACAGTAGAAGCGGAAGCAGCTTCAATTAAAACTGAAGCTGCATACGATGAATATGTGTCTGCAGCAATGGCTGCAGAAAACGAGGATAATGCACCTACTGCTGATAAAGAAGTAGATGAATTCGTATTACAGCGCCAAGCTGTAATACGCTATGTAAAGGATGCACTTGCCTCTTCTTTTGATAAGCAGAAGCTAAATGCAGATAAACAAGGAAGGAAGAACAAAAACTCCTTTCTTAAAGGTGAATTAGTATTACTAAGTACTACTAATTTGCCTACACATGCAATAAGCAACTTCCCTACACGGAAGTTGCTTCCTAAGTACATTGGATCCTTCAAGGTCCAAGAGATTAGGGGGAATGCCTATACCTTAGACATTCCCACAGCAATGCGGCTTCACCCAACATTCTATGTTGGGCGGCTCAAGCCGTATCACTCTTCTTCGTCTTACGACGAGACGCAGAACCAGGGAAGATGCCGTGCTTCTCCAAGTCTCCCAAGAGAGACTTGTAATCGGCCTCCAGCCGTTGATGAGCAGAGCGGAGAGTCGTTACCTCCGCCTTCGACTGCTCGAGATCAGCCGTGCGCCGATCGAGCTCTCTCTTATAGCGAGAAAGCTCAATGTACAGAAGATAATTCTTCTGCTGGAGGGCAGTGTGCGCTCCGAGGATGTCGCGGACATCCTCGCGAAGAGACCGATATGTATTCACACAGTGAGACATATCGTTGCTCAAGGAGGAATAACCCTCCTCGAGCTTGCGGAGAAAAGAACCATGCTCCGCAACAACAACGGCGAGGGAATTCTCAACCTCCGCTGCCCCTGATTGATAATAAGGGGAATAAGCGATATATCCTCGAGCGCTTGATCTCGAAGCGCTCGGTGCCTTTGAAGAAGGGGCAGCGTACCGAGTACTTGGTACGCTGGCTGGGTTACCCCCAAGAGTTCGACTCTTGGGAACCGATTGAGGTTCTGAGGGCCGACGCCCCAGAACTTTTGACTGAGTTTGAGAAGAAGTCTCAAACTCATAATGCGAAGTAGCATCAACAGTAGGTGTTGATGCATTCAGGGCATCGATTAAGCCCTGAATTGCGGCGGGTACGGAAAAACCACCGTACCCCCGCAACTCCTCCTCTGACAGACGAGGAGGGCCCAGCAGACACCGCGGCAAACAAGGTGAGAAGGGACACCACAGTTCAACCCTTCTTTGATGCAAGAAAAATGGATGTATTCCATTTTGCCTGTTCGAGATTGCTTTAAAAAGCGCTCGCGCATTACGTGAACTTTATTCACGTAATCATTTGGGCTTTTGTTGTAGTTGTCAACAAAAGCATTCCAACTCTGAGTCAGGGCGTCTTTATCTTCCCTGTTCTTCCTTGACCCTTTCCGGCTCGAATAATATCGAACCTGGAAAAAGAGGTCAATAAAGTACAGACGCCTATCGTCTGTACTTCGATCGAATCGACGTGACTGGATGTCTTCGCAGTCATCCAGCACGTTGATATCGAACAACGCATACTGGCAGTCCCGTTTACGGTGACCGCCACTGTTGGGGGGCAATAGCCCAGCCAGGGGTCCAAAACCCCACTCTGTACGGAATATGTGGTTCCGTACGATGATACGCCTTAGAAGAGGCATCCGCCGCTTCTGTTCGAGCCCTTTTAGCAGGCGGAACACCGCCTGCTTCAACACCACGCGCCGGGGTTAAATCACCCCGACGTGGAGAAGTACTTGGTCCAGGTGGGGCTCTGCGTTCCCGCAACCAGCTGTGATAATCATTGTCGCTGTCAGATATGACAGCGACACCAGAGTCATCATCGCTGTTAGGCGATGAGCACCTAGCGAGTTTCGACTCGCTAGATCCTTTCGTGGGGACAACCGTGCCCCGATCACTTTGTTCGGTGTCAGAACTGTCTCCGAACATGGAAGAACCCTTCCTGGCATCACACCATTCGGGGGTTGTCATCGTGCGAGATGTTGCATTATCAATATCTCCCTGTTTCTTGTCAGATGCCGCATTAGCAGCATCTGTGGTCGAAGACGGTACGTCTTCCGACCTTTGCGTATTTGACGCCGCTAATGCAGCGTCACTGTTGTCACTCAACACCTCAGCACCTAGTGCTGAGGCGGAGGAATAAGCTCCTTCGATGTTTTCAGCAGCGCTCTTTAGAGCGCCGCCGCCGTGTGTCTTGACCATCGAGTCGATGGTCAATCAGTTGGTGAATGAGAAATTCTGACCAACAAATGCCACCCATGATTGGCCAACATTAGAATTATTGGCCAACCACCTTAAGTGGGGGGTGATGTAATGGGGTGCCATTACATAATAGATATTCAAGTTAGAATATCACAGTTTAATTTCAGACGCGTTGTCTGAAATTTAAATAAGAGATTATAAGTTATTATAATCTAAGAAGGAAAAGCCGATTCGGTATAAATACCGAATCTTCAGGTTAACTAATAGTACAGTTAGTTAAAGACTTGATATTATTATATTAATTAGTTAGTTACTATACTATTAGCCTCTAAACCACCCATTAAATAAACACTCTTAATTTTGCGTTCTAACAGATAAGTGAATATTGATATATATATTTTTATTATAGGATTTGTTGTTACCAACTAATCCTGCCCTAATTGTATTGCGCGCTTCCTCGCACAAATACAGTGTAAGCCTGTAACAGGATCAGTCCTGTTACAGACGGTCGATCAGCGCGTTCGACGGGCTGATCGACGATTACCACCAAAAATCCGCCTAGTGTTCCCGTGGGGCATTTAAAGCAGCCGACACTAGGGGCAAAAACGTGGACCAATAGGGGAAGAAGTGAGAGCGCACTGCTCGATCACGTTCCCGAGACCAAAAACCTTTAAAAGAAGAACCGCTGACACAGCGGGCGGAGTTGCGGTTGAGTTCTCACGCTCTACGCCTACCGGTGGGACAAAAATGCACTAAGTGCTCCCGCCCGGGACGTAGAGGTATTTAGAAGAAGAAGGGAGGCCCTAAGTTGCCGTCCCTGTAAACTATCGGCGCGATCGTACGCAAAAGGAGAACTTTATTATTGCTTATATCCTAATATCTACCAAAAACCTAATATCAACCAAGCAGAAATACCCATTCCTACGCATTTTGTCGACCATTTGACCTCTTACCTTCGGGATAACGTCATGTAACCGTGCCAGTTGTCGTATCGTCTGGGACGTCCTATCTACGCCTCGTCCCTGTCCGCCACCGTTGTGTCAACAGTTGTACCGTCTGGGGTACCAACTGTGGTACCGATTGTGGTGCCCACTATCGCACCATCTTTTGTACCGACTATAGTACCGACAAAATTTGTGGTACCCTCTACCACAGCTACGCCTATAGGGGTGTCTATAATTATGCCCCTAATTACGTACCGATTTTACGGTACGCTTTACCACACTGACGGTTTGTCTTCATGATCTGGTTAGTCTGCTACCGCCTGCGCCCTAGTTTCCATAGCCGCAGAACATTGAATCGGATAGTTTGTGAAGCCGAGGGCGCATGAATTTTCGCTGGCTTTATCGCCAGGATTGGACCTGCCGTTGTTCATGTAAGCTGCGCCTGTGTCTTGATTTTTTGTTGTGTTATTCAAGAGGGAACAACAGTTTTTTTTACTAAAACACTCGCATTCTTGGATGTGTTAGGACCAACACGACTTTGTTGAAACACAGTGTAAGTGCGAGACGTGCCACTTGATACTATTGATGGATGAAAACCGAAGCTTCATGCCACTGAGCACCATTTACACTAATAAAATTAAAATAATTATTAATTTTTGGTTCAAAATAAATTGTTAATAGATATAAACTTTAAATTTAAAAACAAGTCAAAATATTAGGAATAATATTTATAAAAAAAAATTTTATTATAAATAAAAAAAGATACTCACGTTGTTCACGCTATGAAGGCACACAACGGTCTTTGTTGCTAATGTTCATTGTCTAGGAGAAAAAGGTGGTAGCTGATGCTTTCTTTGGTGGGCACATGAAACGTTCTCAGACATGTGATTGAGGAAATCGCCAGCGTAAAAGGCAACATCGTGCTAGTATTTAGACTCTTGGTGTGAAAAAATATACGATGAATTAATATCTGTTGCAGATCACCTTCTACATGATTTAAATATAGATTCCACTTCACCACGTTCGCCCCTTGCGTAACTTCAGCGTATGCGAGCAAAAGGCACTCACACACATATTTCTTAATGGTCACACTTCAGATATTTACATGCCTCATCTTCATCCATAATTGTAGTGAAAACCGGAACATCACTTTCCTTGCATATGTTTATCAATCTTTTCCAAGTACTCTCGCATTCAAAAACATATCGAGACGCGATAAAAAAGGTAACCACGGGCTCTGCTGAGTGTCACAAATGATCTTGATGGGTATTCGTCAAGGATTCCAGCGTGTGTGATCGAATCATAGATACAATAACGATATCTGCTTCACGTTCCTGACTAGAATCGTCGTAGCCACCTCAATATCCAAGTGTTCGGCGTACACATAACCCATGTATTTTAATTGCTTCTGTATAGCCTTGACTTGATTTTGATATGGCGAAATGACTAACAGTTATTTTCTTACGGTCGTTCTAGTTCTTCGCATCTCGCTTTCCAGCATAACGAATATCTTTTCCAACAAGTATATAACCATTGCCAGCTCCATAATATTTTCATGCCTGAACTCCTGACGTTCCATTTCTTCCATCATTCTTGGGGACTAATCCACATAACTCGATTACCCTTGAGACTTCGCTTCCTAGAAGGATCACGATTAACTGGCTTATCCAATCCATCACTTCCAGGCTATTGAAACGCATCTCATTCAAATAATCCTTAGATATTGTTGCTCTGTCTCGGATTGTATACGGATAAAACACTTGTAACAATCTCGTGATCTTTGGATGACTCTGAATTCTGCAGTCATTGTGACTCCGAAGAACGCTGGTGATAGCTTGTGAATTGCGCGAAAATGTTCTGGGGAGTGTAACAACCCCCAAGTGATTTTGTGACGACGAGCACCACTGTGAAACCGTTGCCTTAACTTTTCATCTATAGGAGAGTATGCAAAAAGCTGATAGGGGTCACCCACTGATACCAAAACCTCCACTTTTGCTCTAATAGCTTGTAATAATACCAGTTCTGCTGTTTGGTCTCCTTCATCATTAATGATCACGTAATAAGATACCGTGTGAAAGTCTGGTCGCCCTAATTGTGCCAAGGTAGCAACAATTACACGTGCTTGCTCTAATGTCTCCACCTCCTTCAATCTTAATCTTGCAGAAATCTCTTTTCGGACCACGCGGCCCTCCAATGAACGTCGCTCTCGTTGCAATATTTATGAAAGGAACCTTCGTCGGTAATGCTCAGCATCCGGTAATACCATCGTACCCTTTATCTCACTAAACCGCACTATGTCTCGATCCGGTATCGCTTTGGAATCCATCAACCTTTTAAGATCCTCATCGATGGCTGCATTAGTCTCTGAAACGATAGCAATTCGACAATGTGGAAACACCGCTAAAAACGTCAACACAATCATAGGTATTTGTAGATGTTTTTCCACATCCATAAGGACCACGAGCTAGAACAATTCCTTTTTTCTCCACAGCTGCTCGTACCACCTTCAATTGGTCCATGTCTAGCGTATGTTTCAATTCTTCATACACATGTGTCTGTTCCATTTCAGCCATCACTGATGCGGGTCTCAGCGACTCAACTGTCTGTCTTTTGGTCATTAATTGTAGTAATGGAGATGGCGGATCTCTAGTCAATTAATCCACCGTGCTGAATCTTCTGACTTAATTCATGATGTTGGCCACGGGTAACCATCGCGATTCGTATATGTTTCTACGTATGTCCCTTACAGTAGCGGCGGTTATAATAATGTATCGGAATCCAACGTAACATACTATCCCCCAGTCCAAAAACCTCAGCTCATGGTATCGCACGACGCAGAGTTTTCCATAATACCATCTCCTCAAGTTTACTGTATCCGTGTTTACATACTCATTCGTGAAATCCACAGTTACTTGTAAATATGACACCCCTCTCATTAATGGCATGAAATGGTCGGGACCATGATCATTGTCGTATGACTTCCATCGTTTAGCTAAACATGTCCCTACTCCATAAGATGCAACATGAAGCTCCATTGTTGACGCACCAGCCGTACAGCGGTTGGGGCGTGGATCGATCATGCCGTTGCCACCCATCGATCCGTTCATCGTCGATCATGTCGTTGCCACCCATAGATCAGGTCTTTATCGATCATGTCGTTGCCACCCATCGATCAGGTCCTCATGATCATCCATTTCCATATTTTCGACAAGCTGATCATGAAGTCGATCATGGATGCCAACTCATCCCTTGACCTATCTAAGGCTGACGAGCTGATCTCGGTAATCAACCAATCCTGCAAGGAACAAGAGAGTTCGACACGCTGAGCAATTCGCTGTCGGTGCTCGAAGACTCCGTCACGATGCTTCGGAGGTCAAACACACGCCTTTCCAGAAAACTCGCTGATCGTGAACAGCAGATCAAGTGGTTCTGCGAGAAAGCTTCGCCTTTGCACGATCACGTTCGTGCGACTGTCAACGAGCTCAAGACTCGACTGAAAACCGCCGAGGGAACCATATCCGAGCAAAACGGTCGGATACGCGATCTGGAGGGTGGTCGTGATCGAGATCGTTATCATCTATCGGCCCGAGCGGAGACCATCGATCATCAGGCGCAGGAGATCTCCCGCCTTGAGGAAGAGCTCCGCGAGGCCAATATCCAGATCGCACGGGCGACGGCACTCCAAGATCGAGCAACGATCGATCATCTCCGCCAACGCTTGGGCATGATGCAACAAGAGTACGATCATGTCATCTCTAAGAAAGAGCGCTTGACCGAGAGGGTAATCAAGCTCGCATCCAAGACCAGCAAGCGCAAAAACAAACGTGGTCGCATCCGGGCGGACAATGAAGCTACTCTCGTCAAGATGAAATACTTCGTCGCTGCCACAGCCTAGGTTGAAGAGATATCTGCACGCCTCGATGAGGTGTCGATCAGCAATACCGAGCTGGAGAATCTACGTGCCCAGAATTCCAAGTTTCAGGTGGAACTTTCGACGGCGCGGCGCCGCCTCAATCTCCAAGCTTCTCAGTTACGTGATCATCAGTCAGTATCATGAGACCGTGACGCACTGAGCGACGAGTTGCAACGCGCTCAGGACGAAGCTACGCGATTGCGTCCACATCATTCATACGTCCAATCCGTTTTGGCTGGTGCGGCGTTACACATACAGATCGACCCGAGTACAGGCTCTCCTTGTGCAGATCCCGATCAGGCCGCCAGCTCGTCTGCTGATCTTTAGGGTTCATCAGAAAATACCTTCATCCGGCCAACTTCTTCGCCCAAGAAACGTACTCGGCGTTCACTATCTACCCCTCGGTCCAAGCGGCAACGTCGCGTTACTCCTATTCCAGAGGTGAATGGATCGTCGGATGATGATCGTCCGTTTAAAGATTCTCCACTTCATCCAGTCCAAGTTATGTGGCACGATCTTCCCAGTCCCGCTCAGCCGGATGATGATCAAGTCGATTTTAATACTTCTACATCGGTCATCACATCACGCAGAATTTGTCCAGACCTGCAATCAACGAGTTCGAGAGTGAAGAATCTCTCGCTCAAGACTCTGCTGGGTTTCTCTTCCCTCGCAAGGATGCATCCAGATCGCTGATCTTGTGCCTGATGGTGCGCAAGATGTGGACATCTTGCCGTGGATCCCAGATCAACTCAACGGCTTCGATCTGGATAACGTCTCAGCACGCGTGGTCTGCGATTACTTGACACGCCCCGTGGGATGGTTGTTCCCAGTTGCTATGGACGATCCTGCGGCTGATCATTGGTGTAATCACCTGATCACCCGATCTGAGGTGGAATTGCTGTATGTGCGACGCCCCTGGGAGTTCTTCAAAAAATGCTGTCACCCATCTCTTTCCGCTCTGTCGGCTGGTTTGCTGACTTTGAATCGAGGTACCAGGCATTCCTGGATCATCATGCACAAGCGATCTGGGAGTCGACTCATCATCTTCCGATAGATCGAGACCTCAGGGAGCGTGATGCCTTCTTCCGTGATTACTACGAGGGTCGACGTCATTTACGGAGCATTGTGGAAGAAGCTGGTGGAGTTCGTGTTGCGGGGTATGATCGACGGGGTATGCGATCTTGACATTTTCCTGGACCCGTCGATCTCGCACTGCGCACGGAACCGCCCCTTGAAGTATGATCAAGCTAATGATAGACCATCGTACCCCGGGCACCTATCTGATCCACCACTTAGGACCTTGCAGGATGCGCTACGTGAAGTTTACGACGAGGAACCTTGGCGGATCCAGTATCGCCTTTCCCTTGATGATCATCCCGGCCATAACATCCCTCGCCTTTGCCGTAAGTTTTATGGATCAGACTAGCTGGTTAATCACTTATTCCTCAATCAATAAACATTCTTGATCATACCATTCCCAATTGCTTCGTCATTTTTCATGCATATATACAAATCGATCTTCCATTGGCCCACCTGCCGTTGCTCCATTACCATATCTCGCAATATCCATCGTAAATTCACCAATTCAAGTCAATCGTCACTTCTCCATTAATCATGAGTTCTTCAATCGATTTTCTCCAATCGAGGGTTCGTCAGTCACAATTTCGTAGTCAATTCGTCGATATGCGTTAGTTGGACTCTTAGTCCACTTCCATCACGTCGAACCGATGTCTGTTAATTATTTTTCTTTCGAAATACTTGATCAGAGCATCACAATTAATATCTTCCTCGTCTACCCATGACGGCTCATTGTAACCCTTAAACTTGATATTTGCGTAACGTTCTGCCATATCTAGTCTTTCGACCAGATCGGACATCCGTGATGCGATCAACTTCAATTCTTCCGGATCTAGGGTCCTTTCCCATCTGTCTTCGGGTATTAAAGCTTCATCAAAATCAAAACGATCTTCTACCCCAGCTGCTAGCACAGTAGTAGTTCGATATGGAAATTCTTTGACCACTTTCAACTTGGATAGGTGTACCACTGAAAATATGCGATACTCGGTGCCGGACGTAATCAATCTCGCAGCATGATCACCGATCACCTCATCAACTCTGAAGGGTCCATGGCACATATGCGGCAGTTTCTTCGCGAACTCTTCTTTCACCCTATCGAGGTATAACCAAACCCTTGATCCGGCTTCGATCTTGTGCGGTGACACTTGATCATTATGCTTTTCGGCTCGATCAGCCATGGCTTGGTGCAATCGAGCACTCACTTGATCACGGGCGTAACGGTAGTCTTTCTGCAGCCTATATCTCCACCGACGTGCATCACGATCTTTGCGCCTAATCCCACCAAGTTGCAGCGTCGATTACAACGATGATAGCAGATCCCACCCATCTGCCAAGTAAAATGGTGAATCTCCACGGATCCGATCAGGGGTCAAATTTAGTGCAAATACCTATCGTTCTGCATATGAGCTCCAATACTTCTGACCGACGTCTGATACGCACATCTTGATCGCTCGTGTGATCGTTTGCATGATTCGTTCCGCCTTGCCATTCGCTTGTGGACGGTATGCCATAGTGGCAATCTGTCGTTGTCCCACGATCTTGTTGAGCGCACGAAATACTTCGGACATAAAACTGGGTTCTCGATCGTGCCTGATCACCTCACTAGCTCCAAATCGACGAAACTTTTTACACTCTTCGTAATTCTCGGCGACTTAATGAGATGCACGAGATGATCCAGCTTTCGCGATCACCATATCCGTAAACAGATCAGTTCAGATCAGCAGTTCCGTATGCCCATCAGTTGATCGGGGCAACGACGGGATATGATCCACAGCTATCACTTGAAATGTGTACGTAGCTTCAATATTTCCCGGCGACATACCCTTGATCGTAGGTTGTCTTTTCCCCGTCTCACAATCTACGCATTGCCCAAAAAATCGTTGCACGATGCGAAATAAACCACGCCAATGAAAATGTTGCCTGATCCGCTGATACGTACGCCCTATACCCTGATGTCCTCCTTCCAAACTCACATAATAATGGTGGAGGAAATTCGCATGTAGGGTCTTAGGTAAAACTAGCTTGATCAAAGAGTGTCGATCATCTCGATCATCTTGATCACAGCTTGTTTTTCCTTTAGCCATATTTCCACCGTAGATAAACAACCCTTGATCATCCACATCATAGTTGTCGGAGATTTTCGCGCAATTTTTCACCTCATCTATGCTCAATTGTGAAACGTTACCATGCGAGTAACATCGCAAATCACAAATTCACTTCTCTTCGTCTTGCGACTTTTTAACACGTTCCAACCTTATCCATTCTATGGATACTTCGGGAAACGTTGACGGCCGCGTTTGACGAAGATGACAAGATCGCGTCGTTACCAGCACTTGTGGGACAGTGGGATCTTCCTTACAAATAATCACATCAGACAATCGGTTGAGATTTACTAATTGTTCCAGTTGGTGACCGTCGACAATTCCATACCGTGTTCCATCTCGCATGGCCGTACTGGTGATGTGATCGGCACTATTGTTCCACTCCCTTTTTACGTGCAGCAGATCGTGATCAGGCCATTCGCGAAGGAGTTTTAAGGCACGCTGCTGCAATATTTGTAGTCGCGGCTCTTGCACTCTATTTCGCCACGCATTTGGCTGATCACCAAATTCGAGTCTCCACACACGATCATCCTTCCTTTACGATATAGCGACAGTAGATCCAAACTTAGAAGCAATCCATGATACTCGGCTTCATTCACCCTGATGTTAGGTGCATGATCTGCAACCTCGATCATGATCCTCCACTCCGGCAATTTCCACACAATAGCACCAAACACATCGCTTAAAACTAGCAGATCCATTGAAACTGATCACATATAGATCTTCGCCTTTCCCAACCGTGGGAGGTGGGACTTCAATCATCTGCCAAGGATGATTTTTCGGTGCAATCGCGATCAGATCTTCTTCAATTTCGGTGCGAGGGATGATGCTTGCGGTTAACGCCCTTAGTACCTCCTCTTCTCCATGCACACATTTCTTGATATCCAAGTCCCATTGTGACAAGATCGCAGACCATCTGAACAATCGTCCGTCTAGCCCGTTCGCTGTTAATAACCACTTCAACGTGGATCGACGTGACAGGACAGTGATAGCCTTTCCGACCAACATCGTAAAGTAGACTTCCAGAATTCGCAGAAGAGCCAACACTTCCTTTTCGACGGGACTGTAATTCAACTCACCGCTCTTCACTGTCCGGATGGCAAATGCGACGGGGCAATACACTTGATCATGTTCTTGTACTAACGCGGCAGACACTGCCCACTTGATATCATAAACCACGATCACCGGCGTTTTAGCTTGATCGAAATGGCGTAGGGTTGAGATTGACGCGACCTTCGCCTTCAGCATACTGAATGCCACTTGCGCCCTGATCAATCGATCATTTTCGCGATCCGGACTCTCTTTGATCGATGATCGACCCTTTAATTCTTGATAGTCCGTTCGTCTTCAATAAATCTACGATAGTAATTCAGACTTCCCAAAAACGATTGCATAGCACGCAAAGTACCAGGAAAAGGCAAATCGATCAGATAATCCAAATTTTTCGGATTTGTTTCTAAACCACGGCTAGAGACGTGATGTCCTAAATAAGGAACTTTACTTCGCCCCCAGTACGATTTATCCACGCTGATCGACAAGTTCGACTGATCGCACTTTTCCAATAGATCTCGCACTTTATCACACAAGATCGTCCATGTAGGTGCAGGGATCAAAATATCATCGATATATGATCGTCGTTGCAACACAGACGGGCCTTGTGCTTGATCAGTCTCTCCCGTAGTAAATACATCAGTTGACTTGGTTAGATCCATACCGTCCTTAACCTTGAGATACCCATACAATGCATTATCGATCAACCGCTGGTAGATCTGCGGAGCATTCTTTAGGCCAAAGGGCATCCTATTCCATTCAAATAATCCAAACGGGGTAACAAAAGCCAAAATCTGACGTGCTCGATCAGTCATAGACACGACTCAAAAACCACTTGCCATATCTAAAGAGCAAAACCACAACGCATTAACCAAATCTTCGAGAAAATCAGAGATCAAAGGCATTTGGTACACCGTCAGGCGCGTGAGTTAATTCACCGCGCGATAATCGATACATAATCGTATATCAACCACATTCTCCTTCACGATGATCACTATAGGTGATTCCCAGGGTGATGTAGATAGCTGGATGATCTTCGTGACCAATAACCCCTTGATCAGGGCTGATAACGTCTCGCGAAATTGTGGAGCGACCTTCCGACACTTTTGAGCGATCGGGCTGGCATTGCATACGTCAATATCACAAACAACACCACGTGCAGCAGGAGGTAACGCGTTTCCTTTCCCGAACAACATATGTTTCTTCGCCCAAATTATATCACGAAGCTGATCAATTTTCTCTGCTGTGTTGATCGATGGATCACCAACTTGTAGATCATCCTTGATCACCGTCAGCGTGGAAAGCTGTTTCTTTAGCTCTTCCTCGAACAAATCTCTGCTTTCATGGTAGCAACCTTTAGCGTCGGTAGAAATCACACCAAATTCGTTATGATTGACTGAGACGGGGTAATCGTGCACCTCTTGACCAGGCTCCTCTCTTGCAAAATATCGTTCAACATCGTGACCAAGGGTCGGACCCTTCACACTTGGCTCCTGATTCGCACTTATCTTGCACTTCTTGCGCCTTCTGCGATCTTCCGGTTACTAATGCCACAGATGCCGTGATCGAGTCCGTAGGTCGTACCAAAATTCCTTGAGGAATAGGATACTCCTTTTTCTCAACCAAGGGGCCTTGATCGACACTTTCTTGATCTTCATGCACAGAATCGGTAGAAGCTTGATATGCGAGATTCTGCCACTACTTATAACGATTCGACCCCGCCGAACCCAGGGCTACGGGGCACGTCGTCTTTATTCATCCAGATGCCTAAAATCGTATCGTCGTGTAAGATGATAGGATGATCAGCAACGTTCTTAATACTCAGATACCGTAGATTACCCACACCCCTAGTCACAGTGGGGACCCAATCTTTTATACGAGTGATCCATAACTTCCTAGATCGTTGATCACGAATCCGAACCTCAGCAGATCGACATACTGAGATCTTCTCGTACTGATCAAGTTTCATAAAATTTCCACTTGATCCATACAACTTCCGACGCCCTTCCAATGGGATGATCACTACATCAGGCAAACTTAGTGCGCCGTGGGCGACGTCCAATCTAACACCAGCTGGGGTCATAAAATCCATTCCCAATACAACATCTTGACCAACGAGTTTCCCCACCCATGCATGGAAGTAATAAATCAAAGAGCCCGCTAACGTCACCTTGATTATAGTGCGCCTTCTGTGAGGTATGAACTTTCTCCAATGCCGACACATTCTTGCGTTTGACTCGTGTCGATCTGACAACCCACCTTACGAGCAAAGGTTGAGTAGATGATCTACACTTCGGCACCAGAATCAAATAACAACGTGGAACGTTCGTTATTAATTTTACCACTCGCCTTGGCTTGTTTAAACCATTCTTGGGCGAGTGGTACTTCCAATATCCACTTGATTCACCTGGAAGTAAATCAACTTTCATGATCACCGGGGACCGAGAAAACCCATCAATACGGAAATTAGCCAAACATGGTAAATCAGGCTGATCACATTTTTCATTATCCTTTTCTTCTGCTCTATCAGCCTTCTTATCCACATATGCAAAAAATCCACAACCTAGAACGCTCGTCTCGTACCATATTCCAACCTGGTGAGCGTCCTAGTTTAACATGTCCTCTGCTTCCTTGGGCAACATTCCGGCATGCTTGGTAGGGTTGTACCACTGGCGAATGCGATTGTAAAATTCCTCCATAGGGCACTTGCCGGCATCATGAATTTTGCCACATGCTCGGCAGACATATAGACAGTGATCAGTTGGGTGACCCTTCTTGCCACACTTCAGACAGGTAGGGCGCTTCCAGCAACGTAAATTGTCGTGCTTGATCGATCCACAACGACTGCACTTCTTTTTTACCCCTTGTTCAGCCGCACTTGGTTCACTTCGTTTGCCAGATCGAGGCTCACTAGGTTGACCGTTCGTCACTGACCGATCACGCATAGCAGCGATCATGTAACGACGCTGATCACCATCACTTCCACTGTAATACTAACTTGATTCCTCACTCCCAGACATCATCTTGATCGCGCGCACAGCTTTAGGCTTCCGCGCTGGGGCAGATGGTCGAGTATCGCCAATTTCTAACGGAATCGGCTAGTGCCTACCGCCGCCTTTGGCTGGCACGACTTATTGCGCGCATAAGCCCGCAGCGTCTCTTCCAAATCCGTAACATTCTCCAAACGCAAAAGTGCCAGTTGATCAGCGAATCCGCGATCAGTCAACGTGTCCAGAAAATGCTGCACATGTTCACGTAAGATCGTAGGCGGACCTTCCTTGATCGATAACTTGGCCCGAATTCCTGCTACATTCAACCGGTGAAGATACTCGATAGGGGTTTCATCAGATCGCTTCTTTGTGTAGTAATATTGGCGAGATGCCGATTGACCACTTCCACAGTACTGAGTTTCGAACTATTAGATAAGACTTTTCCAGTTTCCACGAGTCGATCTGCTCAGCTGGCGATGCCAATTGCGCGCCGGTCCTTTAAGCAGATCACCAATGATCAAACACCTCTCATGATCAGAGGCTTGACCACGCCTAAATGCTGACTTAAGACGACTGATCCAATTTCGCGCTTGATCTTCATCCACTTCTTTCCCTGAGAATTCCTTCAGATCCCGGATCGCAGACATCCTGATCCTGGGAATCAGATGTTGATCAGGAACTCCAGTGTACGCCGACGCAACCGTGGCTGGTCGAGGCGGAGTGATAGGCTCATCTGGATCGAGATAATCCTGCTGGGATTGTTGATCATTGATCGAATACACAGACTCTATGTCAACATCCTTACCCGTAGCCGATCTTCCTGGCTTTGACTGATGATCACGGATCGAATGTACGGATTCCATGTCAACATCCTTGACTGTCAAAGCTATTCCTGGCTTTGGCTGGCGACTTTTCGTGCGATCCACTTCAGCTGTCGCCTTTCCTCTTTCCTCAGCCAAAAACCGCCCTATAGCCTTATTGAAAAATGTTTGGAGCCGTGGATCTTGTGACTGATCATCTTCAGTCTTGACTGATTGAGGTTCCTTCTTAACCACTGAGAACTTGGTTTTATCCTTCTGGCAGATCGTCATCCGGGTAATGTTGGGTTTCACACTTCCGGCACTGCTCGACTCCACTTCAGAAATATCGCCCTTGGAAGGAGCAGATTCGTAACAGGATGATCCAGGTGTTCTGCAACGTTGATATACGGACCCGTTTCAATTTTCAGCGGAGAGCGAGAGCGTTCCACTTTAGCAGATCGACCCACTATAGGCACCAACAGTTTAAACAGCCGCTGGGTAGTGTTCGCAACATTTTTAGGGTCTAGATCGAACAGTTCTCCAGCATCGTAGGCGCCTGTCGTCACACCAACTTGCTTGATCATGCGTGTCAGCCATAACACCATCTGAAGCTTGTCCTTACCATCCGTCAGTCACTGGTTGATCGACTGGTCCATTTAGCCTTCCTCTGATCGTTACCTCGAGTAAGTTGATGATCGAATCCATCATAAGAAATTTTCCAGTTTCTTCATATAAAACGTCCTCACCAGATAGGATTCTGATGGCGCCATACTTGATCGACTTTCGTCGCTCTCCGAACCAGGCTCCTTCAGCAACGTTTTCGGTTGGTCAGTCTTGTAATACGTTACCACCGGCTTCGAATCCGGATCATTATACACACACGCAATATGCGGATCAAAACTTGTGTTATGATCCGCAGGGACTCTCGAAGGAGCCTTGGGAGGTGATCGAGGCTTTTCCTCCTTTATGTCATCAATATACCTCCCCAGGTCCTGATGATCAGCATTTCCTTTCTTCTTCAGACGTGACGACGGCGAACTGCCTTCCATCGTCACAACCACGTCACAACCACCTCCTCCTTTTCCACTTTAATCTTCATTTCTGCTTCCGTATTCACGTCCGCGTCAGCGCCATCATGCAAGGAGACGCGGTGATATCCCGAGTCGCCCAAAGATCCGGGCACGCGCACCATTGTGGTGGAGCGGCTGGCCGAATTTTGAGGCTTGGACAGTCGTTCCCACAGTGCCCAGAATACCGACTAACGAAGGGGGTCCTCCGGTTGTCCTGTGACAGGACTATGTCGTGCTCACCTTGTGTACCCGACGGTTTGGGCGTGGGTAGCTCTCCAGGTGACTGGGACGTAGATCAATGCAATTCCGATGCAGATCGAGGTGAATTCGTAGCGGATCGACATGTGACGATCTGGTGCAAAATCGCAGGTTCGAGATCACGGGGATAAAATGGGGGTCGAAGATCACAGACCGATGATCGATGATCGCAGATCGACTCAGTTTATCTTGTGCGTATTGGATAGATTGCGGTTCTTTGATCGCAGATCGATGATCGCAGATCGACGCTGTCGATCTAGTAGAAATCAGCGAAGGGGTAATTGATCACGTGGCGGAAGTCTTCACCACTTGATCGTCGAGCCTCTTAAGCCTATATCTATAGGGAAATACCCAATATATTTTGTATTCCTGGCCTAAACTTAAGAGGAAGGGGGTCGATCTGCGCTTTCTATGTGAATATCGACGGATTTCACAAAAATACACCTAGAGTTCCCAAGGGGCGCTTAAAGCAGCCGAACTTCTAGAGGAAAGGTGCAAATCAATGGGGGAAGAGGTGAGAACACTTGGATCGATCACCCTCCCAGTAAACTTTCCAAAAGGGGTCGCTGACACAGCGGGCGGAGTTGAATGCGAGCTCTTCTGAACTTTACGTCAGCCGATGGGCCAAAAAATGCACTAAGTGCTCCCGCCCAGGACGTGTGAAGGTGAGTATACAATAAAAGGGAGGCGCGAAGTTATCACGCCGTCCCAATCGATGATCGTGTTGATCGGACGCAAAAGGAGAACTTTATTTCTCCTTATATCCAAAAATCAACCAATTACCTAATATCGACCAATCAACTCTACCCATCCTGATATGCATCATCGACCAATCAACCTGATATATCATCTGTCTGTCGCTTACCATCATGTACCTGTACCCTGCGTCGCTTCTGCTCCGGATAGCCCAAACACTAAAGCTCCCAGCCTATGAGCAAACTTTGAATCATCAAAATAAAATGACATTATTATGATCGGTATTGCAACCATTCTAAGTGTAGTTAGGTAATTTGGTAAATTCTTATCCATTGATTCAAATATCTATTTCTTAATTAGGTGCGTCTGAACATCAGACGAGTCGCCTTCCGCGCGACTATGAACGAATATATCGTCGAAGTACGTCTGAGCGTACTTTCTATGAGGGCGGAAGAGTTGAGTCACCAAGCGATGGCCCGTCCATGTTCACATCAGTTGACCCCAAAATCTTCCATGTGCTTCTCCACAGTATTGCGTCGCTAGGCGACAGCAATGAAGACAAGCGAGTTTTTATGACTGGTCTTCAAGGAAGACAAAGTTTTCAGGACATCTGTCACGAAAACAAGGATGCCTTATCAAGGGATAGGATGCCTGCAGGTGCTGCGAATCATCAGGAGCATGGAAATGTGAATGGCGGGCACGACGCCCAAGGAGGACACGCAAACGTGCCGCCGAAGTACTTTGGATTGGTCAGAGCACCAAGTCTAAAAGAGAAACAGCTACAGATAGGGACTTCGATGGAACCGAAACCTACAAGGGACTAGGATCGGGATTCCAAGCGTGGGGCAGGAAATTCATGTGGCAAGTAATCCTACCTGAGGCTGCGTGTGGATTTCCGTGGCCGGAAAATGTCAAGGTGGATCTGCTGGACCATTACTAAGCGGGCCCAGCAGAATCATATTATAATCGTCGAGTTAAAGGGTGGTGGTGTGAGTCACCCGCCCTACGGTATGTCATGGATAAAATGCTTTCCGTGTTCAACATACAAATTACGCCCTCTCAAGGTATCAAGTTGTTATAGGCGCGAAAGGTTGCGTCCAGATCGTGGGCGGATCATTTTTTATACTTGACTGCAGTGGCAGATGCTGTCGGGTCCAACTGTGAATCTTTGGTGCTGAACAACGTGATTTATCACGCAGCACCAGAGATGAGGAAGATCCTCATCTCCAAGTACGATCAAACCCAACCGGATTACCTAAGACAAGCCGAAGAATTGTACCAATTCGCACAGGCTGTGGAGTATGAGGATAAAGGCCCAAGGACGTATGGTAGCGGCACCGTAAACGCTGTGTCGAACAAGGGTAAAGAAGCGTCGCCAACTAAGAGGACATGTTTCGAATGTGGTGAAGAGGGGCATATTCGTGCGAATTGCTCCAAAAGGAAGACAAAAGGAGAAGATTTCGCGTTGATGGTCGGAAGTTCAAGTGGTAGCTTAAAAAAGGACACATGGATCCTGGATAGTAGAGACAGCATGCATTTGACGCATGATTTGGGTTGTCTTATGGATGTGGAGACTGTTACGGGTGTATGCTACCAAGCGGATGGTCAGCAGCTACAGATCAATGGGAAGGGATCCGTGTACATATAAGCGATGTGCGGACAGAAGGAGACCCTCCTCAAGATCACAAACGTTTTTTTCGTAGAAAGTCTTACGAGGAATATTTTATTGTATGGAGTACTGGAGATAAAGGGCTGCGCATCATCTCAATTCGATGGAAAAATGGCCATGGTGTGCAGAAAGACTGGACGAGGCATGGGGCATGTGAAAATGTGCAATAACGTTCTCGCCATCGAAGGAAGAGTTGACAGAGCAAGGTCAAACTTTAGAAGTTCAGTGATGGCTATTGTAAATAGAAGTTCGAGTCAAGGAAGTGATAGATCGTTAGAAGGAGCTGACGAATCACGATTGGTTGGAAACGCGGTTGCAAGTACACAGAAAGGCGGAAGAACTAACGTGAAACAAGCAGAAAAAGGGAAGGGAAAATAGAAGGTCCGGCGGACGCATGAACGATACGTAACGCGGAAGTACGCGGAAAAAAGGGCCGCGGAAACGAGAATCAAAGCTGAAGAAAATGAAAATCCAAGACAAGATGTGTACTTGATAATAGAAAGTGACCCAAAGAGCGAAGAGACCGAGAGGTAAAAGGTGTACCTGAAGCGGGATAAGAAGGTCACAGTAACCAGCACATAAGGAACATTGAAACGCTCGATGAGACGCAGGAAAAGCAGCTTAGAATTTTTTTCGAGGGAGATACGGGTAATTTTACGATGGAAAACGATGGTAGAAGGACAGAAAGAGCGTCAGAAGGTGCAAGTGATGAAATTTGAGGTGAAACGGAAAATGCATCGCCGATGAAGCAAAAAAAAGAAAGGTTCTGCAAAGAAGGGTGCCAAAAAGAAGTCCAGGTGGACGCGCGATCGCCATCTGACGCGTGGGTATGTTAAGAGCACCAGTGAAGAAAAGAAAAACGAAGATGGAAGTGAAACTATGGATGAAGGAGTTCGAGAAGTAAATATGATCTTGGATAGTGATCCAAAAATTACAGCTAAGAAGTCAAGAGTAAGAATTACGGAAGTTGCCTGAAGGCGATGAAAGAAGAACTACATGCACTACAAGAAAACCAAGTGTGGAATGTCGTCGTAAGACCGAAGGATGTGAAACCACTTCACACGAAGTGGTTTTACAAAACGAAGACCGCTGCGGATGGGAAATTGGAACGTTTTAAGGCCAGGCTGGTGGCCTGTGGAAATGAGTACAGAAGTATGGAGTCGATTATGAAATGAAATTCGCGGCAGTGATGGAGATGACCACTGTCAAATTTATACTTGGTCTTGACCGGAAATGGAAGGTTAGCGCTTTACATGGAGATATACCCAATGCCTATGTAAAGGTATTGGAGACGGAGCACGAGATTTTTCTGTATGTGCCAAGGGGCATGCAAATTGACGCAAAAATGCTGGACGATTTAAAGGTAGAAGACGCGATTAAGTTGGTTCTACGCTTAAACAAGACGTTATACGGCTTGAAGCAGGCGGGCAGACGTTGGAACCGCCTGCTACACGAAAAAGTGATGATATTCGGTTATGAGCAGAGTATCACGGATGGATGTCTTTATTTTAAAAAGATTAACGATGATATCGTGGTGGTAGGCGTATATGTAGACGACCTACTGGTTACTGGCACTAATGGAGTTTACGTGGACAAGTTTTTTGACGAATTAAAGGTACTTCAGGTAAAGAACTTGGGCGAAGTCTCAAAATTTCTCGGTATACGCGTGACTAACGATGTGAAAGTGGATATTTACTTGATCAAGAAGTAATGTTCAAAGATTTACTCACGTTGCATGGATTACGGAATGCGAACAGTACAAGGACACCTATAGCCGCTGATTACGAAGATCAAGTGATTCAAAAAAAGAAAAAAATGAATGAACAAAAAAGGAGTGAAGAATGTTTCAAGTAAGGACTTCCAATGGCTAACTGGAAGCTTGCTGTGGATTGCGCGATGTACGAGACCTGATATCGTATACGCAGTCCACAAGGCAACGCGGCGTGCGCATGCTCCAACGTTTTTGGACTGGAGTTTTGCCAAGAAAATTTTGCGTTTTCTGAAGGGCACAATGGATTTCAAGTTACGAATGGAAGTTGCCGCGGAAAAGAAGGGGATGGACAAAAAATCGATTACATTCGAAGGTTATTCAGATGCAAATTTCGCAGGGTCGAAGACCGACAGAAGATCTACAAGTGGAGGTCTAATTACGATGGATGGTATGGTTATTCAGTGGATTTGCAAACGACAATCGTGTGTATCGTTATCAACGATGGAAGCGGAGTTCTACGCTGCCTCTATCGTTGAATGTGAGCTACTGGGACTCAAGGAAATGGCGTGCAAAATTGGCTTGACCGTTAAATTACCGATGAATCTCAAGTGGGATAATCAAGCTGCTATCAAGACGCTGAATGGTGAAGGGAAAAGTTCAAGGACGAAGCACATCGATGTGCGCGTGAAGTTCGTTGTGTCTAAGTGGCGTGAAGGGCATATCGAAGTTGTCTACGAACATACCGAAACGATGTTAGCTGATGTTTTTACAAAAGGGTTGGGTGCGGAGAAGCTGAGGCGTATGTAGCAGAGACTTGGATTGACGACGATCAAGATGGAGTAGGCGGTTTCCAGCGGAAAGTCTAGAAGGAGTGTTGGAAGGGCGCTCAATTACTGCGGTATCTCGCGTCGCGTGATTTTTTTTTGTTTGGCGACTTTTCGATGAAAACCTTGTTGGCAAAATGGTCAGTACCGGTAGTACTTATTGGTCCGGTATCTGACCGGTACGCGAGACGGCCGGAGCGTGCATTTTTCATTGGACGAAAATAGAAATGATTTGAAGTCGTTTTATATGCATGGAATTATAATTAAAGCTTAGGACTAAGACTTTAATAATTATAACGATATACTTTTTGTTTTCGTTCTTCGGGCTCAAGTCAAGATCTTTCGTTTGTGGAGCTAGTGCCATACTGAGGGCGTAACGCTATAATTTCTCTTATGGATTGAATCACCTACTGCTGATGATTGTGGTTTGTCACGTTTTTACTTTGTGGAGTTATACGAGTGATAACTGGAGTGAATAAGTTTACTTTTTATTACTGTGTTATCGCTGTTTCGCTATTGTTTGCGCTTGAAGTGCGTTTAATTACTGGAACATTGCGCGTGTAACCAGCGATGGCAGACGCGGACGCATCCGAACAGATTTGATCTCCTTTGTAAGTGGAACATCCGATCATAGTGGGGATCCACTCACACCATTTAAAGTCAAACCTAAGCTTCGAGTAACCAATGAAGGAAGGGAGGTTTTGAATGATAAAAGAGGATTACCACAAGAGCTCAAGTTCATGTTGATGTTATGAGAGAAGTTTAGACATCTAATGGGGCTCATCATGCAATATTAAGTAAGCCAAACGAGCCGGATTTTTGTTGTCAGACTGGAAAGAAACACAGCAATCGCACAACCGATGAAGGAGTTGGGTACCAACATCAGAGATGTTAAATTTGGCGCCTCAAGCTACCCGAATATGGAGGAGATGTGAACTTTAACAATTTTTTGAAGATCGTTAGCTCGTGTTGACGGCTTTGGTTAGCGAGATTTTCAGACAAGTGGATAATTTCAATACCCCGGAAAGTGACTCCAAGAGAACTACACGACGCCATGGGGAATAGTTGGCAAGCCAAGCAATTCAAGTTGTAGGTACTGAGAGTATCGCGATATGGTCTCAATACAAGAAGAGTTTATGCGAGTTGCTCAGGTTAGTAACAAGTTGAAAGTTTATGTTTAGTAAAGAGGACCTCGCTGAGACGGCGTTTGAGAGCGAGCTCTTGGACCATCATAAAATCGAGCTGCTGACGATCTCTGAATGGATAGGACATCTGATCAATCGATACGATGTCAACGACGCCGTTAAGGAGAAACTGCGACTCCTTGCAAAATACGACCCCGAGTGGTCAAGACAAAGCTAAGATACTAAGAAGAGCGACTCACGAAGAATCGCTGACGATATGCAAGGAGATCCAGGCAAAAGAAGGAAAGTGTCGTGATTTTTGTCATCTATCGCTGGATTGAAGCAAAGAACATTATTAAAATGTAAGTTTTCCCTCTTTGTTTAGTAATACAATATAATTTGGGAAATTTTTAAATTCACATCTTTTGAGCTAAATGAAAAAAAATTGGCTGATTTTTTATTCTGTGGCTATTTTAGTAAAGAAGGTCGGACTATTAAAAATATTCATAGCGAATATTTGAAATTCCTAATTTATTCAATTTTTCTTAATAAGAAATCAGATTCGAACCCACGGTATTCTTAATTAAAAATACAAAAAAATATAAGAAAAAATAGAATATGAATAAAAATGGGAAAATCTTATTTTCCCGCCTGATTTGTTTATTTGCCCGGCACTCTTGCCCTACCGCTACTCCTACCCATTCAGCAATACCAATATGTCGTTTTACTTTATTGGGATATTTAACCTTGAATGTGAAGAGCTACGCGACCGAACGAAGCATTTATGCGACCGTCGTGCTCGGTCGGACGAGCGACAGCACGAGTCGCCCGAGCTCGACCACGGGTGGACACGACGCGAGCATGTCGATCCCCAGTTCGGTCGCGTAGCTCTTCACATTCAAGGTTAAATATCACAATAAAGTAAAACGACATATTGGTATTGCTAATGGGTAGGAGTAGCGGTAGGGCAAGAGTGCCGGGTAAATAAGCAAATCAGGCGGGCAAATAAGTTTTTCCTAAAAATAAGACAAGGGTGTGATTTTAAAGATTTCCATATGAATATATACTCATTAATTGAATCGGTGGCCAACCGCCAGTCCACGTTGATATATATAATACTGTAAAAAAAACGTTACTTCAGTGCGTTACTTTGATAGCCGCTTATCTGAGTCTCAGTCAAGGTGAGGCATTCACCATCCAGCCGTCTACCACATAGATACCACCATGAGCACATTCTTTCCTAGAATCTCAACTTTGAACCCCGCTTGTTCGTCGGTAGCCGCCTCCAAGGCCCAGTCATCCTCGATTTTGGCTACCTCAGCCTCCAAGTGGGACGCTCGCCTGTCGCATGATCCCATACACGACAACGCTTACTACGGCAAGTGCATGATTGCCGGTGTTCTGTCATGTGGCCTGACCCACACGGGCATCACCCCTCTAGATGTGGTTAAGTGCAACATGCAGGTAAACCCAATCAAGTATAATGGTTTACTTCCGGGTATTAAGACCATCGCTTCGGAGGAGGGTGCTGGCGCTCTCTTCAAGGGTTGGGCCCCCACTGCAATCGGCTACTCGATGCAGGGATTGTGTAAGTTTGGCTTCTACGAGTTCTTTAAGGACATGTACTGCACGATGGCTGGCGAGGAAAACGCCTATAAATACCGTGGGGCCATTTACCTGGCTGGGTCCGCCTCGGCTGAGTTCTTCGCCGACATGGCCCTTTGCCCCATGGAAATGGTAAAGGTAAAAGTGCAGACCTCTCCTGCCGGTACATTTCCCGTTGAGTTTGGGGCCGCCGTGGCTGCTATGAAGGCTAATTCCGCCGAGACTCGTTTTCCGTTCGGATCACTTGTACCTTTGTGGTCGCGCCAAATTCCGTACACAATGGCCAAGTTTTTCTTCTTCGAGAAGGTGGTGGAGACGTTTTACACATACGTGTTCACTGAGCCCAAGAGCTCCTACCCCAAGAGCACACAACTTGGTATCACCTTTGCCTCAGGGTACTTGGCTGGTGTCATTTGCGCGATTGTGTCGCACCCCGCTGACTCAATCGTGTCACTCATGGGTAAGGCTGAAAACAAGGGCAAGGGCTTCGGTCAGATTGCCAGCGAGACTGGACTTGTCAATTTGGCTACCAAGGGCCTTGGCACGCGTATCATTATGATTGGTACGCTAACCGGTGCTCAGTGGTGGATTTACGACACTTTCAAAACGGTTATGGGCATGGGAACGAGTGGTGGTGCTGCCAAAAAGAACTAAGACATATAGGAGTCTAGGCTGCTAACCATGTGAGACTTTCTTCTGTAAGACATTGGGGGAGGACGAGAGATACAATGTGCCCGACGGTGCCGAGAGAAGCCCGTGGAGATTCTAGTCAGTATGAAGACGTGGTACGATATGGAGAGTAGTCAAAAATCTACGTGTAGTGTTCTGCTAAGACTCAAAACTGGATTTCAGAATTTGCATTGATACTTTTTTACGGTGACGCATGGGACGAGCTCAATTCCCTTCCACACGTGTAAGAACCGTCGGTATATTCACGATGCATTAACAGATGAGCAAGCCATCCTATGAAAAGAAGAGCGTGTGCACGGCCATAAGAACGAGGGCACCAGCCACGTATTGACTCTTTCGCTCTCCAATACGAGAGGCCTTCCAGCAGAGCCCACCAATGCCTTCATGCTTTCCCGGGAGCTGGCCGCGGTCGAAAAGCGTTGGGAATTTCATCTTGATATAGGTGCAGGTGCAGATGAAGAGCAGAACGACGGTAAGCAGCCCCTGAAGACTAAATAGCGCTGACTGCAATAAACTCGTATATCAGTGTTTGCATACCTTCTTCGTTTGGTCGCTAATTATGATCATATATATTTAGTTGAAAGGCATCCTTACCATGATCTTTGTCGAGTTCGCTCGTGATAACGATAAAAAAGCTAAGTTACCCGGTAAGAGTGAATTTTGTTTTTCAATGAGAAATTTCACAGAATACCCCCCTTCTGAGCGAAATTTCACAGAATACCCCCCAAATGTTTTTATTCACAGAATGACCCCCAAAATTTCACGAATTTGAATTTCCTCCAACCAAATTGAAGCACCATTATCTAAACTGAATGCTCGGTACTGTAAGGTACGTGTTGACTGCACTGCATCATTTGGACTGATGGTAGTCGACTGACTCGACTACTGAAGAAGAAAATGCGTCGTCAAGAGAAACGTTAGACAAGAAGTGCGTGCGGATGCTTGACGAGTGCGAGACGCCAAGATACCAAAAGTCACTGCAGCCTAGAAAGCATCGACGCGCACTATGACCCGTAACAGATATCAACGTGGATATCTTACGAAAGCAGAAACCAAGCTGGAGATGCCGTAAAAGTGAGCAATCTTGCGGATGCATGCCATGTAGCGAGCTGGTTGTACAAATTACTGACGTGACTTGAAGCTCGTAACCTTTAGTGATCTTCATTCGGACCAGGTATTCATTCACAACAAGTCCTCATGCAGCGGTATCAGGCTCTAACGGATGGGAAAGTTGAGTGGGCTGGTCGATATAGGAAACAAGGAGCCGGCGTAGAAGCGCCGGCTATAGAGCGTACCAGAACGAGCGACGGTAACAACAACGACCCATGCCCGTTCGAAAGGCAGCATCGAATCGGACGAATGATGAAGACGCGAGTCCGTAGCATGAGCGTGACAATGCTCTGTAAGAATAGATGGAACACGTAAAAACCCTGCAGGAAATGACGGACGTGTCTGCGAAAAAGCTGGAATGAATAGTGGGAAAGAAGTGGATAGCAAGGATAGCGAGCACAGTTAAATGTGGGAGAAGAATTAGCCAAGCTCTCAGGAGGTCCGTACGTCGAGTTACATCATGAACGAACTCTCACAGCCGCAAGTTACAATGGCAACCTTGTTGGAAGTGCATGTATCCATTTTGGACTTTGCACTGTTTCAACATGGAGAAATCCCATTGGCTGTTGAGGTGGCATATATTTTTGCATATATTGGCAGTTACATTTTAAGTTGCATTTAGTTACGGATAGCCACTTAAGTAATTTTACATAATACACTTTTAAAATTTACACATAAAAGGCACAACATAACCGAAACCCGCGGCCGAAGATTGGCGCGTACTAGCTTGCCTCTGTTATTGATCCCACCTGGTCAAAAGTGAGGCCAGGTGGTTTAAGATCAGATAAAGTGGATAAGGACTTTTATTGTTTTTTCTACAAACCTGTCACCGTCGAGAGGAAGCAAAAATGATCATGCACTGGACGAAAGATCCTGATACCATTGTCGAGTTAATGGCACCAGGAAAAAGCTGCTCCTGGTTGTATTTTAAGCTGGCTTTCCTTGCATTCTGTGCCTTAGGACTACCATTACGCAACACGTACCTTACAGTACTGAGCATTCAGTTTCGATAATGGTGCTTCAATTTGGTTGGAGGAAACTCAAATTCGTGAAATTTGGGGGGCATTCTGTGAATAAAAACACTTGGGGGTATTCTGTGAAATTCCGCTCAGAAGGGGGGTATTCTGTGAAATTCCGCTCAGAAGGGGGGTATTCTGTGAAATTTCTCTTTAATTTTGCCAGGGTGGAGAATCCGTCCTTTGTGGCGTTTTTTGCCAAGTAACCCCCAATTCGCGCTGGCGTCGCGTCAGTACATTGCAGCTAGACTGCTGATTATCGTACATTCAGAAGGATGAAGTTGTGCAGGCACTACGCCTTTGCTATTGTAACGAAGGATGGTCCGATCCCAGTTCAAACTCCATCGCCAATTTTATTGTGTTAGCAGCCGGTTGAACCCATACTTTGGGGCTAAAGGCCGCATTTGATGTCAACACTGGCGATATCATTGCAGAGAAACTTGGTGATCTGGTCAAGGACGTCGAAGCAAGCGCAAAGGTCGAAGTTTGTGGAGTCGTCAACGACAACGCCGCCAACATGAAAATACGATGGGATCTCTCAATGTGAACCTTAAAAATCAATTTCATGGCTACTTTCAAATTCAAATTTAAAAACAATACAAAATGAAATTATTTAAAAGGACACGGATATCTCCAAATTACATGGACTCTACTCTAATAGCATCATTTGCATGGAATTGCATGAACTCTATTCTTCAGGACATCTTCACAATTGGTGTTGTGGTGAAGTGTACCACAAATTTGGTCACTTTTGGTCAAGGCAGTTGGTCGAGTTTCCGATTGGTCTAAACAAGGGGGGCTTTTTAGCCTATCAGATTCATGGAGTATCAAGAACGCAGGTCTTGGGTGAGTCACCTGACATTGGGTATTTTACATAATCGTCCATAGAGTACACGAAGGATACGCAGCATGTCCGCGAAAGTCTCGACGATACATGCGACGGACCATGTACCACTTGTTCGATCGGCACGTGGAAAAGGGCGTGTTTGATAAACAGCACACGGTCACAGCTTCCCTTGATTTAATTTATATCTTTTAATAGAATCTACTTGCGGGTTAATTACTCTATATTTGTGTGGGTACATTAGGGACTATAGGGAGGTAGTATTATTGGTTAATTGCGGATTTTCCAAGTAAGAGTCTTTTGGTTGCGGATTGTCCAAGTAAAAGTCTTTTGGTCTAGTAATAAGTGGCAAAAACCTCTTCTGGTCTTGGTCTACACCGCAGCAAGGGGTCGCCGTTATTCTTCTCACGTACACTAGTCGCCTCCGCGCGCCGCGGAGTATTTGGGGGCAGAGGGTTGAATTATCCCCTCTTGCCTATTATACCCGGTCTGGACGCGCTGCACGCGCACTTTGGCCACCGGATGTCCCTCGACGGGAGTACGACTTGGCGATCTCGACACTTTGACTCAAGTACGTTTGGAACGTGCTATTCACCGGATTGGTCTTTACGTGGAGATATCTTTTGTGGAGTTTCACGGGCATATTGGGTCTTTACGTGGACATATTGGCTTATTGTAACATTGGTTGGAGCTTAGATCGGTTTTGGTCTTCTCTCATATTGGTCAGGGGCTAGACCGGTTGATTGGTCTACCCTTTATTATTTCGTATTTGTCAGGTCTAGATCGTTTGGACGATCGACCTATTGGAATTTATCTTTTGGAAGTGTTTCTGGTCTGTACGTACCTGGGGTGAAGAGTTCCGCCCTAGGTACACCTAGCCAGCACGGTCTCATATTCAAGACAGAATCAGATCGATCTGCGATCCCGATCCACCGAGTGTGTAAGTAGCCCATTCCATCGGGTACACAAGGTGAGATGAACTTAAGTGAATCGGACCAAGTGTCTTTGGATGATGACCGGTCGGCTGCCAGCAGCGGACGATCGGACCAGATTTCGAATGGAGGTCCGCGGGGTACCCCCCCCCCCGTAAGTTGGAAGGCTGGGCACGATGGTGGTGGTCAGGTTGTCGATACAAATGTATTGGATTTCGAACTTGACTCCACCACAGTGTCAAATTCAAGAACGTGAAAGATGTCGCGGTGGCGGCAGCCAAGTTGCAAAAAAAAAGATCTCGCAGCACCTATTTTTTTCGTCATGCAAAAGCCGACGTGTACTTTGATCATCCGTACCCTCGCGGGTAGTACTCAATTTTTCTGTGCTGGATCAGGAGCTTGTTTTGAGAAATTTTACTGAGCTTCGTGATGCAGTTACACACGCCGTCCTCACCGGTGATTATAGACCAGCCAAGTTCGAGAAAGTTGTCAACATGCTCGAAGATTATGATATCTCGGATCGATTCAGTTTGTGCAAGAGTCCAATAATAAAAGCAATGGCGGTTCTTGAGGCTGAAGATAGTCCTGCGTCAAAGATTTATGAGCAGTTTGCTTTGTTGCTAACAAAACTTATGCACTTATAAGATCCTGATCTTGCTACATGTTAGTTAGTGTGGTCACTGATCATGATCAGTGACCACACCAACTAACATTGAGGCGATTTTGGTCTTGAACTGGAGATTCCGTGCTGACTGCAATACTTAACAGTTACTTCTGACCCGTTGCAATGCCGCAATCATTCCTGTTTTTGCGGTACAAGCATAACCATCACTCCCGAAAAGAATTATGTGCTAATAGTGAGATTTATTTTAGACATCACTGGAAACAGATTCACACGTTTTTTGCAAAGAAATGCAAACCGCGGTCGTGAAAGGGACATTCCTTCTCGATCCAATATGTGCGCCTGGAATGCTTGAGCCCAAGGATAGAAGTACCTACTATTCGGTTGAATACAGCATGAGTGTTGCGGAGAGATTGGGGTATAACTGCAAAAAGCCCAACAAGCAACTTAATGAGTATGTCGAAGTGAAAAATCTGTAGCAGATAGCCGACATAAAAAATAAAGCTACCATTGAAAATGTGGTCTTTATCTAAACTCACCGTATTGTCCTAATCTGTTCGTAAGGTCTCCCGAACTCGTCAACATCAAATGAGAGATCGTGGAGCAAGCACGGCCACTTTCACTAGCAAAGCGTCATAATATCAATCCAGCGACGGTGTAAAAATCAGTGCTTGTTTTTTCCAATGCTGGGGAGTGCAACCGTACCAAACCAGCGACCTTGGCATTAATAGGTTGACGGCGATCAAGCAGCTTATTTTAGTGGCAGAGAAAGCGATGGTTCCACCGTTGAAGACGAAAACGCCCGATCTTAGCTGTGAACATTATCTTCGATAATGCAAACGACTGCCACCCGAATATTAAGGTGACGTTCGCTCGAAATCTGAGTGATGTCTTCTGAAGAGGAGCTACAGAAAATGGTTACATCACTGATAGTTCTTAAGAAAATGGTCCTTTACAGCATCCTTATTTGCACCAATCCTCTGGTCATACAATGTCAAAGTAAGGGAAATCTAGTCGTTGCCAACTTCATGCAGTGTGTCACGGACACGTGTGTTTTCGTGAAAAGATTGGAAAATGACACCTTTCTGATTGGTGCGTACGTTGATGAGCATTTGGTCGCTGGGAATAAGATTGAAGTAGTCGATGGTATCTTTAAAGACATGGAAGTTATTGATTGAAGGATTTGGGCCGTCGAGAAGTTTTTGGGAATTCGAATTACTGGAAGTCCCAAAGACGGTTTCACGTTGGACCAAATAGAAACTGTCGATGAGCTTCTCAAGTTACATTGTGTGAGCAAGCTGAATCCGAGAAGGATACTTGTGCTCGATTTAGACTGTATCAAAGAATTTCAAGAACTGTTACTATCATGTCTCGTGAAAATTCACCTTGAGTGAAAAGTTTCATTCGCTGATTTGAAGCCTGTTATGTATATATCGTTGCACACTACCAGACATCTCGTTGCGGGGCATCGTGCAAGGAGACGAACCCATGCGCCGACATTGGGAGGCTACAAGGAGTAATTAAGTACCAAAGCATTAAAGATTTCACCTGAAACACGATGATGAATTGCCTATGCCAATTCGGATTACATGCTATACGGATGCTGATATCGGCACTGATAAATTGGACCGAAAAGTGTCAGCGCTGCGGTTGTTTACTTTAATGTAGTCACTGTTTGTTGGCAATGCAAAAAACAGAGAACGGTCGTGATATCTAAAGCAGATGCTGAGTTTGTTGCAGCAGATTTGGGTGGCAAGGAAGCTCTTAGATTAAAATAAATGTTTTGTCGAAATTTGAATGGATACGAAAACACAATTACTTCTGAAGATTGCCAATCAAGCAGCTATCAAGAATATGAAAAATGAAGATAGTTCTGGAAGTACGAAGCACGTGAATATCAAGTTGAATTTCTCTAAGACTATGCAAGGAAGGGCGTTGTGAAGGCAACCCATTTGCCAAGTATGGATCTACTTACAAAGGATCTCAACGCTCAACGGTTCAATATTTACAAAAAACAGATTTTATTGAATTGATGGAGTTATAGCTCGCGAGGAGTGCTGAATTTGCATGTAGCCAAGTTGGAAATTAGGATGAAATGTATACTTAAGATACAGAAACGGATTGGCTATAAATGCATATGAGTAGATGTGGTGAATTTAAATTTGTTAGTGAGTTTAATATTTCTAAGTATTAAACTCACTAAGAAATTTAAATTCACGACATCTACACATATGCATTTATAGTCAATCCGTTTCTGTATCTTTCTATATATAATTATGGCCATGCTTGTACCGCACAACTGAAATGATTGCGGAAAGGCGGAGGGATGGTCATGCTTGTTTTGGCTTACATCATTTCGTCTCATCCCGTTTCGCATTGGTCGTGCAGAGACCTCTACGCGCCTTATACTATCTGATAAAAAGTGTCAGGTCAGATAGAATAACACTTTGATCACCCTAATATTTCCAACATTCGATACTGAGGCATGGCACGCTTGTGGTGGAGTCAAGTTCAAATTCGAACACCGCAGTGTCTTGAACCAGATCACCGTCGTGCCCATCCGACCAGGGGTACGGGGGTTTCCCGCTAACCTTCGCCTAAGCTCCGATCGGATGACCGATCACCTCTGTAGGACGCCTGGTCCGATCTTCGTTCACGCTTCTCACCTTGTGTACCCATTGGTTTGGGTGGATACACACTCGGTGGACCGTCTCGTGATATATACTTGTGGGGGTCGATATGTAGTGATCCACTTCTGGGGAAGGGTGTATCTACGACGGAAATCGTCACCCTAAATACAAAAATATCCTCAATATACTTGATCCCAGTATACTTCCAGGGCAGATCGCTTATAGCCGATTGTAGAGCCCAACCAAAACGAGAGATCGATAAACCAATCAAGAACAACCAAACAAACGTATCCATGATCTTGGGGTTCCACTAACGAGATCTCCACGTAAACCTTTCTAATTAGTATAATAACACGTTCCAAACGTGTGCGACTTGAAATTAGATGTGTACCAAGTACGGGTTCCCATCGAGGGACTTCCGGCAGGCCAAGTGCGTCTGTAGCGCGTCCCGGACGGGAAAGTTGAGCTGAAGGGGACCTTGTTAACCCTCCTCTCCCGAAGAATCCGAGGTAGGCGGGGGCGACTTATGCGTAGGTAGTAAGAAAAACACAGACTGTATTTATATCCATTAAAAAACCTAATATGTAAACTACATGAAACATCGTGTGACTTACCTAAGACTGCGTACTTGATACTTCTGAAACACGATTGGCTCAAAATACCCTTACCTTTTAACCAACCCGATCGCTCCAAAACGATCGGCGGTATACCGGTAAAAACTGACCATAAAGTTTCTTCACTTGACCACAGTCTCCTGGTGGGACGCTACTTGTCGACCCAATTCTGTGACAGTGACTGTTCCTGATTGCGCGTCATCACGCCCGACTGCATTAGCTTGACACTGGTGATCGTGAACTCTTCCTCGCTGCTCTCTCCATCGCTTGCACCCTGCATAGTCGCCGAATTGTCAACAGCCTGTAAACCGCTTGGATCCTATTCTTGACGTACGGCCGCATTGACACTTCGTCCAAACGCAGAGGCTGGTCATCTGGATGGTCTTTATGGCTGCAGCCTTGTTCTTCATGCGTTGGAACTGGGCTGCTCACTCGCCACCTCATCCACCAGGACCGCGATATCCGATTTGTTCATCCTCACGGGATCAGACAGGCCTCGGATCTCAAGCATGTCCCGAGGGGGGATGACGAGTGTTCTAACCCTTCAGCCGGCGCCGCACTTTCCGATTGTCCGGCGTTACTTTTGGCTTTTTACATCATGAGCACCTGTGCACACACGTGTCATTAGTCATTGATTTACAAGGACGAGCTACCGTACTTACCCTTTTAAGTACTCGTTTATCTGCTGTCCACGTGGCTGTTTCAACAATGAGCTCTTTTGACTATCTGTCTAATATATTCCTATCCGGAGGCTCTATAGGTCATACATAGACGCTCTTGTACACTACATATTTATTTTATACCAACTTAGCCAGGTAGATTGAGCAGTAGCACCGTCTTATTACTATTTAATAAAGCCACCTTCAACTTAACTCGTCCGTGTTGAGCTTTACTTAATTATGCAGAGTATGTACGTGAAATTGATGTTATCTCATTAGAATAGAAGTCGCTCTATTTCTTGAGTTATTGTAACAAAAATGCACCTTGAGTCAAAAATTAAGCACCAGTCCGATCAAATAGTTTCGTTATTGCCAATGGGGACTAGTACTGAATCAGCAATTTTATCCTGGTAGACATACATACTTGAGGTCTTTAGAAAAAAGCACATACAATAATTACTCCAATACCTTACAGACTCAAAAAATGTATCACAGTTCTATTTGAATGTGTTTTTCTTACCATTCGCACAGAAATTCAACCAACCATGGTGTTTCGCCTGGCGCACTGCGTACCGCAAAGTCCTTGTATTATCGAGCTGTACCTTAGTAAACAGCAGATACTATCCCAACAGTGACTTAGTTGAGAAGCGATGTATTAAACATGTTAATCTAATCAACATATATTATGCATGCAAATTTGATTTCTCATTTCGTCTCATTTTCCGTGAGCTGCTCTTTGTGATTGAGAGATTTATTTTCAGATCAAATTCTGATACGGACTAAATTAGGTGACGGACCAAATTCATACTGTCACTTAATGCGAAGATTAGGCGATGAGCTTGGTTCAGGTGGGGTGACACGCATGCTTGTTTGATCTGTCCAACGGCTCCTAGAGTTTAAACACGTGGAGTTGGAGATGCCAACATGGTTCTGCCCAAGCACTCAGGGGCGATTCGCGTTATATTGAAGATCTCATGGGGTGAGATGCGGACTATTATCAGAATTGGGGATGGCTCGTAACAAAGCCAATTTTTCAGAGATAGCACACTCCTGACGTGAACGCTGTTTGATTTTTGATAATCCGACGAAAAACTGGATTCAATCGTTGAGTTTTGAAGTGTGTAATAATTGTTCACAGTTGTTTGGCACGTTTGCGTGATGTTATTGGGTTACAGAATGTCGTCGCTCGCCTATATTACCACATGAAGCAACGGTCGGATGAAACATCGATTGAATACTTACATAGTATGAACCGGACTGGATCAATGGAAAACCTTCCCATAAAAAGTCTTATTGACAGCGCGGAGGCGCTCGGTAACATGTAGAACATTTCAATAGTAGCCTTGATGACTATGAGTTGACTGATCGGCTAAAATTACTTTGTTTGGGGATGTTGATAAATTCGACCTAAAGTTACGCACCCATTAAAAAACTGAAAATTCGGGGCTCTAGGTTCCATCGAATTACCGGTCTAAGCCGAATGACGAGCAGGGCCGGCCATCCTCGACAAGATTGTGCGGGTAATTGCGACGAATTCTAATGGTATTGGTGTTGAAAGTGCGCGCAATTTGCGCGGCGCTTGGCATCGCATGTACTTTCATTTAGTTGTGTATTTTTAGCAAAAACCTAGCAAACTGCATATATGCATATTATTAGTTTGAGTACTTAACTTAACACTAATAAATCACTTTGGATTTTGTTTTGTTTCTCACGCGTGATTGATTAGAGTGTGGTACGCCGAATTGCGGCTGGAAGTTTCTCTCTTTCGATTACGTGGATTGTGGATTGTGTTACGGTTTTCTCGTTCGAGTCACGTAGTGGATAATACAAGTTATTTACGCTTTATTGTGGTCATTACGTTTTTTCCTCTGTCTCTATTGTTCGCTAGTGGAAACGCTGCGTTAGTACGTACTAGTTGTCTTGGAACACGCATCTGCAAGTACGCTGGTTGAAATGAGCGACTCGCAACAGGTTATGAGCCCAAAAGAGGGCCGTAGCGATCCAGAAGAAGAAGTCAAGTTGTCAGACGTCATGCGGATGTTTGGGACGCTTATGACGCGGTTGGAGAAGCTCGAAGTAGCAAGCAACGCGTCCAAGCAGCAAGTGGAGTCGCCACCAAAGTCGAGGGGGGACAGAAGAATGAGTATTGCCTCCCTCGACGATAGCGACAAAGAAAAGAAGGAATTCGTCACCGGGCGACAAGGGAAGATGAGCTTCCTGGGAATAAGTCGCGCCGGAAGGGACGCGTTTACGCCTGCCGGTGCTGCGAACGCAGGGATACCGCAGGCAGGAGCATATAATGCAAACCACCAACATCAAGCGAATGGTTGGCGTGGTCAAATGCCGTTCCAGGGATACGGAGTGATGCGAACGCCCTCCCCAAAGCACAGAACGTTGCAGATAAAGGCTTTCGATAGAAAGGAAGTCTATAAGGGTCTGGGATCCCGATTTCAGGCTTGGGGGCGAAAGTTTTTGCGCCAAGTTAACCTCGCCGAAGCTGCATGTGGATTCCCATGGACCGAAGACGTGAAGGTCGACCTGCTGGGCCATTACTTGGCGGGCCCGGCAGAGGCGTATTATAATCGCCAAGTCGATGCATGGTGGCGAAAAAGGCAGGAATTGTGGTACATCATGGACCAACTGCTGGATGTTTTCAACGTGCAAATAACGCCTGCGCAAGGCATGAAGCTTTTTATGGCTCGCAAGGTGCACGGAAGGTCATGGCCGGAGCACTACCGGTACTTGACCGCTGTTTCCGAAGCAATGGAACCGAATACAGAAAATTTGGTCCTTAATGACGTCGTGTTCCACGCAGCGCCGGAGATGAGGCAGATCCTCATATCCAAGTACGACAGTGCGCGCGAAGACTACCTGGAGCACGCGGAGGATCTGTGCCAGTTTGCACAAGCGGTCGAGTACAGCGACCGGCCAATGAGGCGTGCGCAGAGCGGCGCCGTAAATATGGTGGCTGAAAAGCCTAAGAAGGACGCCAAGAAACGAGTCTGCTAGTCGTGCGGAGAAGAAGGCCACATCAAGCGAAATTGCCCAAAGAACAAGGACGGCAAGGAAGAAATTGCGCTGATGATACAAGATTCAGGCGGTGAAGTGACGACAGACACGTGGGTACTGGACAGTGGTGAGAGTATGCACTTAACGTCAGACCTAACGTGTCTGACCGATGTAAAAAGTGACGTCCGAGAATGTTTCTTGGTGGATGGGAAGCGGGTGAAGGTCACCAGAAAAGGCACGCTGTTCATATACTTTGTTTGCGGAAACAATAGTACGCGAATCAAGGTTAGCAACGTTTATTACGCTGAAGGCCTAGCAAGAAATATTTTTTTCGTATGGTCTTTTCGAGCGTGGAGAATTGGTATTATCGTATCGAAGTGGAAAAAGAATGCTAGTCAAACGTGATACTGGATCTGGGATCGTTAAAGTTAACGCTGAAAATAATGTGTTGAAGGTCCAAGGAAAGGTGGACAGGCCGAGAAAACCAAGGAAGGAGTTGATAATGTCTGTGGCGACGGCGAGTGATGCCGATTATGCCGCCACGCGAGATGTCCAGAGTGGGAGTCTGATGCACTTCCACTCTCGGATGGGACATCTGAACTTCGACACCATAATCTCACTGTCGAAGGATCCCCGCTATGGGATCCGGATCACGGATTACGCCCGGCGCCACTGTGTCACGGGTGCGCAGGGCAAACAAATGAAGAACTCGCAGTCTAAGAAGGACTGCGGCAAGAACGCGCCGATCGATCAGATTGGCGGCGTGATATGTTCGGACCTTAAGGGTCCGATCACGCCAAGAGATCGGTTGGGAAACCGATATCTCGTGAACTATATCGACTACAAGAGTAACTATGTCAGGATTTTCCTGGCAAAAACGAAGGACGTCGCAGCCAAGAAGTTCGAGCATTTCCTGGCGTTTTTTGAACGCAAGTTTAACTGCAGGATCCACGTGCTAAGGGCTGATGGCGGCGCGGAATTCAAGAACGTTGATTATTTTTGTCAGAGCACTGGGATAGCGCGTCAAGTAGCGGAGGCTGGAAATCAAGCCAGCAACGGGAAGTCCGAGCGCATGCACCGAACGGTCATGAATATGGCCCGGTGCATGCTGTTCGGAAGTGGCTTACCATTGTCATTCTTGGGGGATGCGGCGGAATACGCAGCTTATGTGCTGAAACGCACCCCCACAAGCGCGAATCCGCGGAAGATGTCGCCGCTGGAGCTGTTGACTGGAGTTAAGCCAAACTTGGGCGAGATTGTTACGTTCGGCTCGCCATGCACAATCTACCGCAACCCCGGCTCGAATGCGCTGGCTCCGCGTGCGCAAATAGCGGTGATAATCGGATGCAGTGAAGAGACAAAGGGGTATAAAGTTTACTTAAAGAAGGAGCAGAAGGTGACGGTCACCCAACACGTTAAAAACGTGGAGACCTTGACGGACACGCAGAACTGGCAACTCAAGAACTTATTGGAAGAGACTGACGGCGTGCAAGATCAGGGGGAAACCCAAGGATCAGAAGGAGCAGCCCGGGCATCAGAAGGATCGTACCATGGATCGGTCACGGAAGGGCGCGCATCGGGCGCAGCGCAAGCGCAGGCAAACGATCGCGACCAGCCGCAAGCGCACGCAAAAATCCAGAAGAAAGGAAAAGAAGATGCGCTGGACCCGCGAGCGCCACCTTACGCGCCAACACGCGAAAACGAAAGCACAAAATGAGGCGAAAACTGAGGACAACGAAGAATTGGAAGAAAAGGGCGAAGTAAACATGGTAGCAAGCATCGACCCCAAGAATTTTCGTGATGCGATTGGGAGAGTCGATGCCGAAAAATGGAAGAAGGCGATGGATGAAGAGATCCGCGCTTTGGAAGCCAACAAAGTGTGGATTGTCATGGAAAAACCGGAAGGCATTAGACCACTTCATACGAAGTGGGTCTATAAAACAAAAACCGATGCGAATGGAGCGCTAGAGCTCTACAAGGCTAGGCTCGTTGCTTGCGGCAACGAGCAGCAGTACGGCATTGATTACGATCTTATCTTCGCTGCGGTAATGGAGATGACGACCGTGAGGTTCATCCTCACCCTGTCACTCAAGTGTAAAGTCCAAGCAGTACACGGGGACATCCCCAACGCTTATGTTAAAGCGTTGGAGGATGAGCATGATATCTATCTTTACGTTCCAAGTGGCATGAAAATCGAGGAGGAGAAATTGAGAGAGTTGAAGGTCAAGAACGTGAAGCAAGTAGTACTGAAGTTAAAAAAGTCGCTTTACGGACTGAAGCAAGCCGGCAGACAATGGAACCGTTTTTTGCACGCGAAGTTGACGGAGTGCGGTTTTTTGCAAAGCTTTACGGATGGATGTTTATACTACAAGAAAATTGGCGATGACACTGTGGTACTGGGAGTTTATGTCGACGATTTGCTGGTGACAGCAACGACACAGGATCACATCGAAAATTTCTTTGCCGAGCTCGAAGAATTGGAGATAAAAAGCTTGGGCCTGTCTCGAAGTTCTTGGGCATGCGTGTGGCTTATGATGAAAGCAATGGTTACGTGTTAGATCAAGAAGTTATGATTAACGATTTAATTGAAAATTACGGTATGGAAAACGCGAATATTGTGAAGAACTCGATAGGTGATGATTACGAGGATCAAGTTACGAAGAATCAACAACTCCTGAGTGAAGGCGTCGGCAATGAAGGGCCGACGGTCAAGCAATTCCAGTCGTTGACTGGCAGCTTACTCTGGATTGCCCGTTGCTGCAGGCCGGACATTGCATTTGCAGTCCATAAGGCCACGCGCAGGGCACATGCGCCGACCAAACTGGATTGGATGACGGCGAAGAGAATTCTTCGGTTCTTAAAAGGATCTAGCGATCTAAAACTTCGTATGTAGATCTTACAAAGAAACGGGAGCGAAGGCAAATACGAAATTGAAGTTGTTGGACACTCGAACACAGATTTCGGTGGATCCAAGGACGATCGCAAGTCTACAAGCGGCGGAGTGATTATTGTGGAAGGGTGCCTAGTGCACTGGCTTTGTAAAAGGCAGACGTGCGTCTCGCTATCGACGATGGAAGCGGAGCTGTACGCTGCGCCGATAGTGGAGTGCAAAATGATTGGAGTCATGGAAATGGCAAAAGAAGTTGGTTTTCGCGTAAAAGTACCGATTGTTCTGCGCTGCGACCATCAAGCGGCAATTGCAGTGATGAATGGGAATGTTAAACCAGGGCGGACCAAGCACATAGATGTTCGAGTTAAGTTTATGGTGTCTAAGGCGAGCGATGGATTGATTGCGCCAAGCTATGAGTCTACGCATACTATGTTGGCAGATGGGCTGACCAAAGCATTGGGTACTGTGAAGATGAAGTCGATGCAGGAAGGACTCGGTCTCAAGGCGACCAAGATGTGCTTGGCGTTTGAAGTGGAAAAGACAAGAAGGAGTGTTGAAACTGCGCGAAATTTGCGCGGCGCTTATCATCGCATGTACTTTCATTTAGTTGTGTATTTTTAGCAAAAACCTAGCAAACTGCATATATGCATATTATTAGTTTGAGTACTTAACTTAACACTAATAAATCACTTTGGATTTTGTTTTGTTTCTCACGCGTGATTGATTAGAGTGTGGTACGCCGAATTGCGGCTGGAAGTTTCTCTCTTTCGATTACGTGGATTGTGGATTGTGTTACGGTTTTCTCGCTCGAGTCACGTAGTGGATAATACAAGTTATTTACGCTTTATTGTGGTCATTACGTTTTTTCCTCTGTCTTTATTGTTCGCTAGTGAAAACGCTGCGTTAGTACGTACTAGTTGTCTTGGAACACGCATCTGCAAGTACGCTGGTTGAAATGAGCGACTCGCAACAATTGGTTCCGACAGGAAAGTGTCACAAGAACAAAATTAGAAGAAGACACTTATTTATGGCGAAGGCCTGGACAAAAGCACTTTTTTCGATCAACGGAAGACCATGATAATCAAAAAAACCAAATCAAAAGGGTACCGTTGTGATCTAACAAGTATGACAGCCGAAGTTGGTAAAGAAGAGTTACATGAAATAAGTGTGAAAGGTAGGGCATCCGATAGAATATTCTTAATTCTCCTGCAGACGTGTAGGGAAGTGCACGAAGATGTACTATTCCAGAAAGATGAGTCTTTCAAAAAGATGAAGTCCCAATTAAACATGCTGATATGTTGTTCCCAATGTTGATAAAATGCTCAATTAGACCGCTCCCATGTTGGATATTTTGTTCGATCCAATCGCTCCACAGTTAACATTATTGCATATATCGCTATAAGGGGTAAGCAGAAGATCAAATATACTACGTGTGAATTCTATCCCTATGCTGTTGCTTGGGCATCAATTTAGTGGCGGCCTGATCAGCAGTTTTAGACGGGATAAATCTCCGCCAATGGTTATTATTAAGTTAATATTATTTTTTACACCCTGTATGTCACGTGGATACTCGATTCCAGTGCTGACCTTTGTTCGTAGGGTTGGGTGCCTGGTCGACAAAACAAAGACACAAGAATGTATTGGAATTGGAGAAATATCCTACAGTTGGTTCTCTCTATAACAGCCTCAATTTTCTGGCCTGGTTTTCGCTGTTATACTGAATGGCTGTTATCCGTGTATTAAAGCTTTACGGAAGATGCCTCCGGGTGGCTGTTATATGCGGAAATCTAATTCTTTTTGAACTTTCTGTTACGAATTCATTGAGAGTGGTGTGAAAGTGAGTGGGCTACAAAGGCGGAAAGTCCTAATTCTGAGGTACAAAGAAGGAGGAGATGGTTTGCGGCTTGGCGTTGGACACTTTCAGGCAACTATGAAGCGCTTGAATGAGCGTAGCAGTGTATCAACCTCTTCTGCCGCTTCAAAATTAGAGGACTTCTCCTCCAGAACTCCAAGGAGAACACCAACAGCATCTTCCATCTGAGACCAAGATATGGGTGCAGAGCTTCTCCAACGTCTTCGTCCTCCTCTGTAACAGGGCTCCATTTGGTTACGTTGGTGTACGTAAATATACAACGGTTAAGGTCAAGTATTGACCGGTCCGAAAGGATTGGACCTATTGGTTGTTTTAACCAATCAGGGCGAGAGCCCGTAGTGAAGGCGTGGCAGCCGGCCACGTGTTGGTACACAGGTGGTGTACATTACATTTCGGTTAGGTACGAATTGAGTAAGTTCTACTTAGTATTACATATAGTTTACTTAGTTTATTAATTTAGGCTAATTACATATTAAATATAAATCAGCTTACAAAATACTCTCAACACTGCTAGACGCGCGGACCAGAACCGTCGCGCGCGCAGTGAGTATTGCAGCAAAAGGGAGCACCTCTTTTAACTACCCCCTTTCTAAGGGAAGCCTTGGAATAAGGCGTTAGTGTTTACTAACAGTAAACTCAGGGAATCTTGGCCCCGAGTGAGAGATCGATCTCTCACTAAGCCCTTATATAAGGGCGTATCGGCTAAGTAGCGGCGTATCGCCGCTTAAGGAAAGTCTTCCTCTGTGCGCTAGCGGCACCGTGCGTGTACGCACCTGCTACATCCTCCATCTCAAGGGGAACTTCTGTCCTGGATACGTACCTCAGAAATGATCTCTTCATCGCTGAGGGTCTCAACAACTGGAAGCGTAGCATCGACAGCAAGTTAGTCTTGTACATCCAAAGCGGAGTGGATCTCGTGCTCTGAATCTTGCTTAGAAGCTCTGTAAAGTTGTAAAAGTCAGAGACAAGATCGGCATTGGCAGTTGAATCAGATCTTAGCTCCGCAGAGAGTATGCCAGTATTGTGCCAGCAGTTGCCAATCGTCGCTTGCTGGACTTCGTTCCAAGACTCGACAATCATGTCGATGGATTGGCGGATTGAAAACTTTCTGTCTACGGATAACGGATGAGTGCCGGTCTTCTCGTATTCACCCAGGAGGTGCTTGATGTAGTGGGCCTTGTACTTGACCTTGAAAGTGGCGACGGTTCCGGCGTCGGCAGGTTGAAAGTGTGAATTGGTGTTCGGTGGCAAGAAGTGCGTCTGAAAAATTCCAACAGTTTTGTCAATCTTTGTATTTTAAAATGTAACAAACAACTTTCTATACCTTCACATGAGTCAGTTGATCTTCATACTCCTCAAAGCCATGAGGACTGGCATTGTCAAACAGAAGCAGAATACGCCGCTGGTGATGGCGCATGCGACGGTTGAGCCCAAGGGTATTCCTTCAAGATTTCACCGCGCATCCAAGCCTTCTTGTTATGATTCTAGTTGATGTGGGGGAGATACTTCATGTTGACGTTCTTGTAGCACCGTGGTTTGGCAGCTGTTCCAATGACAAGAGGCTTGAGTTTCTCACTGCTTGCCAAAATAAACAAGTGTCAGAAGCCTAGCAAGAGACAAATTCCAAAAAGAGTAACCACCCACCACTGGCATTGCAATTCAGAAACGCAGTGATGCGGGACGAATCCTTCTTGAAGCCGTGCTCAGCTTCAGTGGCCAAAGTCTTCTTGGGAGTCATCCGGTAGTGTGGTGGAGCGGCTTGCCAAATTTTGAGGAATGGACAGTCGATCCCACAGTGCCCAAACTACCGACTAACGAAGGGGGTCCTCCTGATGTCTTGTGACAGGCCTATGTCTTGCTCACCTTGTTTACCCGACGGTTTGGGCGTGGGTCGCTCTCCAGGTTACTGGGACGTAGATCAGTGCAATTCCGATGCAGATAGAGTGAATTTGTGGTAAAGTGTACCATAAAATTGGTGCATAATTGTGGGTGTGACTGTGGGCATAACTGTGTGTGTAACTGTGTATAGAACTGTGTGTACCACTATAGGTACAAGTGTGGTGGACATGGACGGGAAATAGACGGGGCCTCGTGAGAAGGGTCGACTAGGTACGGGTACCTAACGGATAGCGACGGATGACAGAAAAATCAGGTCGACTGGTCGACGGAGTACGTTGGAATGGGTAGTTCTGATTGGTTGATATTAGGTAATTGGTATTTTTTAGGATATAAGTGCTAATAAAGTTCTCCCTTTGCGTCCGATCGATTAGATCGCCTACAGGGACGGCAACTAGAGCCCCCTTACATTTACACGCACCTCTACGTCCCGGGCGGGAGCACATAGTGCATTTTTTGGCCCAGCGGCAGACGTAGAGTTCTCAAATTCGACTCCGACCGCTGTATCAGGGGCTTCTTCGTTTGTAAAGGTTTTCTTGGTAAAGTTATCGAGCAGTGCGCTCTCACCTCTTCCCCCATTGGTTCACATTTGGCCCCTAGGGGTTCGGCTGCTCTAAGCTCCCCACGAGAACTCTAGGCGGATTTTGGTGGAAACCGTCGATCAGCCCGTAGAACGGGCTGATAAACCCTCCTCTTAAGTTTAAGCGTAGAATACATAGTATATTGAGTATTCTATTAGTGTACTAAGCTTGAGAGGCTCGGCGATCGGGTGGTGAAGACTTCCGCTACCTAATCAAGTACCCCTTCCCTGATCACCACAAGATCGACGATCTGCAACCTGCGACCTGCGATCACCTGTTGGCAACTCGCGCCAACTCGTGAGGGATCTACTAGACTGATTAGCGGTCCTGATCATCGACAATTTGCGCCTGATCAAAGCTGATCAAGCCTAATCGACACCGGTCAATACGTTACGAGTTCATCCCAATCTTGCATCGGAACCTCGCCGAACCACATCCCGGTCATCTAAAGAGCGACCTACGCCCAAGCCGTCGGGTAAACAAGGTGAGCAGGAAAACAAGTCAGTCACAAGACAACCGGAGGACCCCCTTCGTTAGTCGGCATTCCGGGTGCCGTGGTAACGCCTGATCGAGCGTCAAAAAATAGATCAGCTGCTCCACCACAATGGTGCGCGTGCCCGTATCTTTGGGCGACGCTGGATATCACCGCAATTATACGCAAGATGGCGTGGCGCTTACGCGGACGTGAAAACGGAAGCAGAAGCAGAATTTAAGATCAAAGTGGAAAAGGGGGAGGTGGCGATGGAAGGCAATTTGCCGTCGTCATGTCTGAAGAAGAAAGGAAATGCTGATCATCAGGACCTGGGGAGGTATCCTGATGAGATAAAGGAGGAAAAGCATCAATCACCTCCCAAGGCTCATTCGGAAGCCCCTGCGGATCATAACGCAAGTTATGATCCGCCTATTGCTATGTGTATAATGATCCGGATTGGAAACCAGTGGTGACATATTACAAGACCGACCAACCGAAGACGTCGCTAAAGGCGCCTGGGTCGGAGAGCGACGAAAGTCGATCAAGTATGCCGCAAACGGAATCTGATCTGGTGAGGACGTTTTACAAGAAGGTTTACAAGGGAGAACTGGAAGATTTCTTATTAACGACTTCGATCATGAGCCTACTCGGTGTCACGATCAGCGGAAAGCTGAACGGACCAGTCGATCAACCAGTGACGACTGGAAGGGCAAGCTTCAGTTGGTGTTAGGGCTAATACGCCTGATCAAGCAAGTTGGTCTGACGACAAGCGCCTACGATGCTGAAGAAGTGTTCTATCAGGACCCAGAAGACGTTGCGACCGCTACCAAGCGGCTGTTGGATCTGTTGGTGCCTATAGTGGGTCGATCTACAAAGGTGGAACCCCCGCATTCTCCGCTGAAGATTAAAGCAGGTCCATCGATCAACGCAGCAGAACACACGGGATCATCCTGTTACAAATCTGCTCCTTCCGAAGGCGTTGTGTCTGAAGTGGAGTTGAGCTGTGCCGGAAGTATAGAACCCAAGATTACCAGGATGATGATCTTCCAGAAGGATGAAGCCAAGTTCTCAGTTGTCAAGAAGGAACTTCAATCGGTCAAGGAAGAAGATGATCAATCATCGCAAGACCCACGGCTGCAAACATTTTTCGATAAGTCTATGGGGAAGTTTTTGGCTGAAGAAAGGGGCAAGGCGACACCTGAAGTGGACCAAAAAGCCACCAGCTAAGTCCAGGAAAAGCTGCGACGGTCAAAGCTGTTGATATGGAGTCCTTGTATTCGCTCCGTGATCATCGGTCAAAGCCAGGAAGATCGGCGACGGTTAAGGATGTCGACATGGAATCGGTATATTCGTTCCATGATCAACAATCCCGGCGTGATTATATCGATCCAGACGAGCCGATCACTATGCCTCGACAAGCCACGGTTGCGTCCGCGTACACTGAAATGCCTGTTCAACAGCCGATTACCAGGATTCGAATGTCTGCGATCAGTGATCTAAAAGAATTTTTATCGCTTGCAACTGTTATTTAGCAATGACCATTTTTTATAGCTCAAGACAACAGGCTACTCCAGGACATTAGTATCTGTCGATTAAAAAAATACATGAAGATGGTAGTGGGTTGACTTTTTTCTAGAGGTCTTTGTAGAACTTTAATAGATTACATTCAGGGAAATAAATGGATGAAGATCAAGCACGGAATTGTATTAGCCGTCTCAAGTCAGCAATAATGCGTGATCAAGCCTCTGATCATGAGAAGTGTTTGATCATGGATGATCTGCTTAAATGACCGGCGCGATATTGGCATCGCCAGCTGGGCAGATCTACTAATGCAAGTTGGAAATATCTCGTTGATGAATTTGAAGCTCAGTACTGTTGAAGTGGCCAATCGGCATCTCGCCAATATTACTACACGAAGCAGCGATCTGATGAAACTCCTATTGAGTATCTTTACAGGTTGAATCTGGCAGGAATTCGAGCCAAGTTGCCGATCAAGGACGGATCGTCTACGGTCTTGCGTGAACATGTGCAACATTTCCTCGACACGTTGACCAATCGCGAATTTGCTGATCAACTGGCACTTCTGCGGTTGGATAATGTTACGGATTTGGAAGAGACGCTGCGAGATTATACACGCACTAAGTCGTGCCAGCCAACGGCGGCGGTAGGCACTAGCCGATTCCGTCAGAAATTTGGCGATGATCGATCACCTGCCCCAGCGCTAAAGCCTAAAGCAGTGCGCTCGATCAAGGTGATGTCTGGAAGTGAAGGATCAAGCTCCGAAGACAGTGGAAGTGATGGCGATCGGCGTCGTTACATGATTGCTGCTATGTGCAATCAACCAGTGACGCACGATCAACCTAGTGAGCCTCGATCCGGTAAACGTAGTGAGTCAAGTGCAGTTGATCAAGGGGCGACGAAGAAGTGTACTGATTGTGGATCGATCAAGCACGACAATTTACGTTGTTGGAAACGCCTGTCTGAAGTGTGGCAAGAAAGGCCACCCAACTGATCACTGATTGTACGTCTGCCGTGCGTGCGGCGATATTCATGACGCTGGCAAGTGCCCTATGGAGGAATTCTACAATCGCATTCGCCAGTGGTACAACCCTACCAAGCATGCCGGACTGTTGCCCAAGGAAGCCGAAGACCTGTTAAATTAGGACGCTCGCTAGGTTGGAATCTGGTACGAGACGAGCGTTCTGGTCTGTGTATTTTTGCATATGGGGATAAGAAGAGTGCTGATCAAGCAGCAGGAAGAGATAGTGAAAAATGTGATCAGCCTGATTTACCATGTTTGGCTAATTTCCGTATTGATGGGTTTTCTCGGTCCCCGGTGATCATGGAAGTTGATTTACTTCCGGGTGAATCACGTGAATATTGGAAGTACCACTCTCCAAAGAAATGATTTAAACAAGCCAAGGCGAGTGGAAAAATTAATAACGAACGTGCCACGTTGGTATTCGATTCCGGTGCCGAAGTGCCGATCATCGACTCAACCTTTGCTTGTAAGGTGGGTTGTCAGATCGACACGAGCCAAACACAAGAATGTGTTGGTATAGGAGAAAGTTCATACCTTACAGAAGGGCGCACGAAGATTAAAGTGACGTTAGCGGGCTCGTTGGTTTATTATTTACATGCATGGATGGGCAAACTTGTTGGTCAAGATGCTATATTGGGTATGGATTTTAGATACCAGCTGGTGTTCGATTGGACATCGCCCACGGCGCACTAAGTTTGTCTGATGAAGTGATCATCCCATTGGAAGGGCGTCGAAAGTTGTACGGGTCAAGTGGAACATATATGAAACTTGAACAGTTCGAGAAGATCCCAGTAGGTCGATCTGCTGAGGTTCGGATTCGTTATCAACGATCTCGGAAACTATGGATTACTCGCGGAAAGAATTGGGTCACCACTGTGACTAGGGGCGTGGGTAATCTACGGTATTTGCGCATTACGAACGTTGCTGATCATCCGATCTCCCTACAAGACGATACGATTTTAGGTATCTGGATTAATAAAGACGACGTTCCCCGTCGCCCTGGATTTATTTTGGTGGGGTCTAATCGTTATAAGGAGTGGCAGAATCTCGCGTATCAACCTTTACCGATTCTGTGCATGACGATCAAGAAAGTGTCGATCAAGGTCCTTTGGTCGAGAGAAAGGAGTATCCTATTCCTCAAGGAATTTTGATACGACCTACGGACTCGATCACGGCATCTGTGGCATTAGTAACCGGAAGATCGCAGAAGGTGCAAGAAGTGCAGAGAAGTGCGATCAGGAGCCGAGTGTGAAAGGTCCGACCCGTGGTCATAAAGTTCAACGACCCGTTGCAAGAGATTAGCCTGACCAGGATATGTGTGAGCATCCCGTCTCAGCTGATCACGGTGAATGCTGTGTGATCCCTAATGAAGACCAAGAGTGCTACCACGAAAGTGGAGATTTGTTCGTAGAAGATCTGGAGAAACAGCTTGCCACGTTGTCTGAAGTGCCTGCAAGTACCGAAGAAGTGACCAAGGATTATTTGCAGATTGGTGATCCGTGGATCAACACGGCAGATGAGATTGACCAGCTTCATGATATAATTTGGGCGAAGAAACATCTGTTGATCGGGAAAGGAAACGCGTTGCCTCCTGCTGCACGTGGAGTTGTTTGTGACATTTACGTAGGCAATGCGCGCCCCATCGCTCAAAAGTGTCGGAAGGTTGCTCCACGATTTCTCGAGAAGTTATCAGCCTTGATCAAGGGGTTATTGGCCACGAAGATCATCCATCCATCTACATCACCCTGGGCATCACCCATAGTGATCATTGTGAAGAAGAATGGGGTTGATATTCGATTATGTATTGACTATCGCTCGGTGAACCCAACTCACGAGTTTGATGGTTTACCCTATGCCTCTGATCTCTGGTTTACTCGAAGATTTGAATAAGGCGTTGTGGTTTTTCTCTTTGGATATGGCAAGTGGTTTTTGGGTCGTGTCTCTGATCGATCGATCACGTCAGATTTCGGCGTTTGTTACCCCGTTTGGATTGTTTGAATGGAATTGGATGCCTTTAAACCTAAAGAATGCTCCGAAGATCTTCCAGCGGTTGGTCGATAATGCATTGTATGGGTATCTCAAGGTTAAGGACGGTGCTGATGAGTCAACTGATGTATTTACCGAGGGAGAGCCCGACCAAGCGCAAGGCCCGTCTGTGCTGCAACGACGATCATATATCGATGATATATTGATCCCTGCACCTACATGAACAGCCTCGTGTGATAAAGTGCGCAATCTATTGGAGAAGTGCGATCAGTGGAATTTGTCGATCAGTGTGGAAAAATCGTACTGGGGGCGAAGTGAAGTTCCCTAATTAGGACATCACGTCTCTAGCCGCGGTTTGGAAACAAATCCGAAGAATTTGGATGATCTTATCGATTTGCCCTTTTCTGGTACTGTTCGTGCTATGCAATCGTTTTTGGGAAGTCTGAGTTACTACCGTCGATTTATTGAAGACTTCGCGATCTATGCCGCCGTACTCTATGAGTTACGAGAGATAGATTATCAAGCGTTAAAGCGTCGAGCATTGATCAATGAGAGTCCGTTTCATGAAGACGATCGATTAACCAGGGCTCGGGTGGCGTTCAGTATGCTGAAAGCGAATATTGCGTCAGCCCCAACCCAGCGCCATTTTGATCAAGCCAATACGCCGGTGATCGTGTTTTATGCCAGCAAGTGGGAAGTGTCTGCCGCGTTGGTACAAGAACATGATCAAGTGTACTGCCCCGTCGCATTCGCCAGCCGGACAATGAAAAGCGGTGAGCTGAGTTACAGCCCCGTCGAAAAGGGATGTCTGGCACTTCTGCGAATTTTGGATGTTTATTTCACGATGCTGGTCTGAAAGGCGAACACTGTCTTTTCACGTCGATCCACGTTGAAGTGGTTAATAACATCCAACGTACTAGACGGACGATTGGGCAGATGGTCTGCGATCTTATTCCAATGGGACCTAGAAATCAAGAAATGTGTGCAAGGAGAAGAGGAGGTACTAGGGACGTTAGCTGCAAGTATCACACCTCGCGCCGAAATCGATGAAGCTTTGATTGCGATCGCGCCAAAAAAGCAACCGCGGCAGATGATTGAAGTGCCACCTCCAACGGTTGAGAAAGGCGAAGATCTATACGTGATCAGTTTAGATGGATATGCTATTGTTAAGCGATGTGTTGGTGAGTTTGGTTCTATCGTGTGGAAATTGCCAGAGTGGAAGATCATGATCGCGGTTGCTGATCATGCACCGGACATCACAGTGAACGAAGCGGAACACCATGGAGATTGCTTTTAAGTTTGGATCTACTGTCGCGATATCCCAAAGGAAGGATGATCGTGTGTGGAGATTCGAATTTGGTAATCAGGCAAATGCGCGGTGAAATAGAGTGTAAAGCTCCGCGATTACAAGTATTGCGACAGCGTGCGTTAAAACTCCTTCGAGAGTGGCCCGATCACGCTCTGCTACATGTTAAAAGGGAGTGGAACAAGAGTGCCGATCACATCACCACTACGTCCATGCAGGATGGAGCACGATGTGTGATTGATGACCAAAAACAGCTGCAAGAATTGGTCGATCTTAACAGATTGTCAGAAGTGATTACTTGAAAGGAAGATCCCACTGTCCCACAAGTGCTGGTGACGACGCTATCACGTAACCTTCGTCAGACGCGATCATCAACATGGCCCAAAGTATCCATAGAAGGGATAAGATCGGAATGTGTTAAGAAGGCGCAAGACGAGGAAAGTGGATTTGTGATTTACGATGTTACTTGCAGGGTAACGTGTCACAATTGAGCGCAGACGAGGTGAAAGAGTGCGCGAAAATTGCCGATTGTTATGATGTCGACGACCAAGGTTTGTTGATCTACTGCGGAAATATGGTTAAAGGAAAATCCAGCTGTGATCAAGATGATCGAGATGAACGACACTCCTCAATTAAGCTGGTCTTACCTGAAACCTACATGCGGATGTCCTCCACCATTATGATGTGAGTTTGGAAGGAGGACACCAGGGTATAGGGAGAACATATCAGCGGATCAGACGTTACTTTCATTGGCGTGGACTATTTCGAAGTGTACAAAGATTTGTTGGACAATGCGTGGATTGCGAGACGGGGAAGGGCCAGCCTACTATCAAGGGCGTGTCACCGGGGAATATTGAGGCTACGTACCCATTCCAAGTGATAGCCATGGATCATATTCCGTCGCTGCCCCGATCGACTGACGGGCATACAGAACTGCTGATTTGGACTGATCTGTTCACGGGTATGGTGATCGCGAAAGCTGGATCGTCCTGCACAGCGCAGAAAGTCGCCTAAAATTATGAAGAACGTGTATTTCGACGATTTGGGGCTAGTGAGGTGATCAGGCATGACAGAGAGCCCGGTTTTATGTCAGAAGTATTTCGTGCGTTCAACAAAATCGTGGGACAACGACAGAGTGCCACTATGACATACCGTCCACAGGCGAACGGCAAGGCAGAAAGTACGGTGCAGACTATTACACGGGCAATCAAGATGTATGTATTAGATGTCGGCTAGAAAGATTGGATCTTGTACGATGGGTGACTGGTATTCGCGCTAAACTCGACCCCTGATCGCATTCGCGGAGAAACACAATTCTATTTGGCGTATGGGTGGGATCCGAGATCATCGTTGGAATCAACATTACAAGTAGGTGGAATTCGGCGTAAAGACCGGGATTCTCGTCGATGGAGATATAAGTTGCAGAAGGACTACAGATACGCCCGTGACCAAGTGAGCACTCTTTTGCACCAATCGATGGCTGATCGAGCTGAAAAGCACAATGATCAAGTGATACCACACAATATCGAAGCTGGATCAAGGGTCTGGTTATATCTCGATAGGGTGAAAGACGGGTTCGAGAAGAAACTGGCGCATGCATGGACCCTTCAGAGTCGATGAGGTGATCAGTGATCATGCGGAGAGATTAGTTACAGCTGGAGCCAATTATCGCATGTTCCCCGTGGTGCACCTGTCCAAGTTGAAATTGGTCAAGGAATTTCCTGATCGACCTACTACTTTGCTAGCATCTGGGGTAGAAGATCGTTTTGATTTCGATGAAGCCTTACTACCGGAAGACAGCTGGGAAAGGACCCTGGAGCCGGATGAATTTGAAGTTGATCGCATCAACGATGTCCGATCTGGTCGAAAGACTATGTATGGCAGAACGTTACGCGAATATCAAGTCTACTGTAAGGGTTATGATGAGCCGTCATGGGTAGACGAGGCAGATCTGAACTGCGATGCTCTGATCAAGTACTTCGAACGGAAGATGATTAACAGACATCTGTTCGACGTTATGCAAGTGGATGAAGAGTCCAACTAGCGCATGATCAACGAACTGATTATGAGATTATGATTGAAGAACCTTTGATTGGAGAAGAACGATTGACGAAACTCACGATTAATGGAGAAATGATGACTAACTTGAATGGTGAATTTACGATGGATATTGCGACATATGGTGGTGAAGAAACAGCAGATGAGCCGATGGAAGACCGATTTATGTTTATGCATGAAAAGTGACGAAGCAACAGTCGGAAATGGCATGATCAAGAGTTTATTGATTAAAGAAGAAGTGATAATCCAACTAACCAGATCCATAGAACTTACGGCAAGTTCGAGGGATGTTCCAACCAGGAAGACCACATGATCAAGTACCCCCTTCGCTGATCATCCCTGATCATCGATCTGCAACGTATGACCTGCGATCATCAACCCTCAATCGCGCCAATTTGTGCAGGATCAAATAGATCGATCCTTGGCGGATCCAAGGCTCATAGGCATCAACCTCACGCAGCGCGTCCGGTAATGTGGGGCCTATAGAAACCCTAGGTACCATGACCTATCGTCGGCCGGAGCATACTTCAGAGGACGGTTCCGAGCACAATGGGAGATCGACGGGTCAAGGAAAATGTCGATATCACACTTCCCGTCGATCATGCCCTGCAGGACGAATTCCACGACTCTCTTCCATGTTGCCACGGCACGGCTTCTGCGCTGACGTCGACTTTGTTAATATTCTTGGAAGAAGTCGTCGCGCTCTCGGTGGCTTTTATCTATGGGGGAGATAATGCGTCGACTCCCAGATCGCCTGCGCGTGATGATCTAGGAACGACTGGTACTTCGCTTCAAAGTCGACAAAACAGCCGACTGAGCGGAAAGAGACGGGTGGCAGCATGATCTTGAAGGTATCCCAGGGGCGTCGCGAGTACAACAGCTCTACCTCCCGCTAGGTGATCAGGTGACTACACCACTGATCAGCCGAAGGAGCGCGCGTGGCGACTGGAAACAACCATCCTTCGGGGCGTGTCAAGTAATCGAAGACCACTTGTGCCGAGACGTTGCTCAGATCAAAACCGCCAAGTTGATACGGAGCCCACGGCAGGATGTCTTCATCTGCTGCACCATCAGGCACCAAGATCAACGACTTGTAGTCACCCGTGCGAGGGAAGAGAACCCGGCAGAGCCTTGATCAAGTAAACCCTCACTCCCGAACTCGATGATCGTGGGACTGGATGGAATGTGTGCGTTGATCAGGGCAGAAGAACCGCCCTGATCGTCATCCAGCTGATCGGGACTGAGTGAATGATTATCATCTGACTTCTCCTCTGAAATAAGACGATTTTGGCGTTGCCGCTTGGACCTAGATGTGGACCGCGAACGTTGAGCACGTCTCTTAGGCGAAGAGGTGTACCGAATGATAGAATCTTCTGGCGAATCACCTTGAAGGTCAGCAGACGAGATTGCAGCTCGATCTTCGTCAGGCGCTGGTTCTTGGTGACGGCTTAATCATAAACTTCTTGTAGCACGCCCAAGCGCTGTTGGAGTTAAATAATCATCACTTGATCATGGAGTGCCGCAAGACACGAGATCTCCTGCGCGTGATCACCGATGTTCTCCTCTTGAACAGACAGCAGATAGAGGTCCCGATAGCGGCCGACCTCCAGATCGCGGATCTGATCGCGTTGGTCGGATATAGTTGCCTCAGCAGCCTTTAGCTTGGACTTGAAATCGTTGAACGCCGCACGGACAAAAGCACGGAGGGGCGCATGCTGCTCACGAGCCCTCTTGATATCATCATCGCGATCAGCAACTTTACGGTTGGCGCATGCGAGTTGCTTTCGAAGCATCGGGACGGTGTCCTCGAACACCGAGAGTGATTTGGATAACACGACGACCTCCTCATCTCGTGTGGGAGCGCCTCTTGCAGAGTGTATGCTTGATTGACCGCAGCGATCAGCTCATCGGCCTTAGACCGATCGGGGGCAAGAACGCTGTTCGTGTTCGCTGGAACGCTGTTAGTGCTCGCCGAAGCGCTGTTCGTGATCGTTCGCATCCTTAACGTGTCGGAGAAAATGTAGAAATGCCTGATCAAGAGAGCCTGATCGTTGATGTCACGGTTGGTGAATGACGAATGCATGATTATGATGGGCAGACCATTGAGTGGCAACGGTCTGATCGATTGTGACTAGACCGATGAGAGAAAGGGCGGATTGATGGAGACTGACCGCCTGATAAACGATGTCACGATAGATGCATATGTACAACATGATCAAAGGTGGCATGATCAATGGGTGACAACGTCATGGTCGATCCCCCCCAACCGCTGTCCGGTTGGGACGAGGTTCAGAGGCGTCTGTGGTAAAGTGTACCATAAAATTGGTGCATAATTGTGGGTGTGACTGTGGGCATAACTGTGTGTGTAACTGTGTGCACAACTGTGTGTACCACTATAGGTACAACTGTGGTGGACATGGACGGGAAATAGACGGGGCCTCGTGAGAAGGGACGACTAGATACGGGTACCTAACGGATAGCGATGGACGACAGAAAAATCAGGTCGACTGGTCGACGGAGTACGTTGGAATGGGTAGTGTGGTAAAGTGTGCTACAAATTTAGCCTAATTAAGAGCTTAATTTTGATGCTAATTAGGTCCCTGACTGCGGACACAAATTGGGTACGTAATCGTGTACGATTGTGTGTACCACGGTGTATACAGTTGCGTGTACAACCGTGGTGCACATAGACAGAACATAGACGAGACACGGGGAGATGGGACGATTACATACAGGTACTCAACGAACATCGAAGAACGACTGATAAATCAGGTCGACTGGTCGACGGAGGACGCTGGAATGGGTAGTTCCGATTGGTGGATATTAGGTAATTGGTAGTTCTTAGGATTTAAGCAATAATAAAGTTCTCCTTTTGCGTGCGATCTAGCGGATCGTTTTAGGGGAGGCACCTTTGCGCCTCCCTCTCTAGTATATACCTCCACGTCCCGGGCGGGAGCACTAAGTCCATTTTTGGACCACCGGTAGGAGTAGAGGGTGAGAACTCACCCCGCAACTCCGCCCGCTGTGTCAGCGGTTCTTCTGTAAAGGCTTTTGGACTTGGGAGCGTGATTGAGCAGTGCTCTCATCTCTCCCCGTTTGGTTCACGTTTGGCCCCTAGAGTTCGGCTGCTGTAAGCGCCCCACGGGAACTCTAGGTGGATTAAGTGAAATTTACCCCCCCCTTCGTATGTCTAGGCTAGGAATACAGATATTTGGGTGTTCCTTTAGCTGTTTAAGACTCCAGAGGCTCCATGATCGGGCAGTAAAGACTTCCGCTGCCTGATCAAGTACCCCCTTCGCCGATCAACACCTGATCGACACTCTGCAACTCGCGACAACTCGTGACTGAACGATTTTTAGCACTTGATCAAGCCTGATCTAGTCTGATCAAAGCTGATCAATGACTTTTAGCACCTGATCAAGCCTGATCAAGTCTGATCACAACTGATAACTACTTCTAGCGCCTGATTAAGCCTGATCAAGTCTGATCACAGCTGATCAACGACTTTTAGCGCCTGCCCAAGCCTGATCACCGCTGATCAAACCTGATTGCACTTTATTCAAGCTTGATTCCGCCTGATCACGCCTGATCTCATCAGTCGTTTCATCGCAAACAACTCAGTCTTGCAGCAAGGAATTGCCGTGTTTATATCCTCGCCACCTGGAGAGCGACTCACGCCCAAGCCGTCGGGTACACAAGGTGAGCAGAAACACAAGCAGTCAAGGACAACCGGAGGACCCCCTTCGTTAGTCGGCGGTCCGGGCGCCGTGGTACCGCCTGATCAAGCGTCAAAAACTTTGATCAGCCGATCCGCCACAATGGTGCGCGTGCCCGGATCTTTGGGCAACGCGGTATATCACGGTGATTCTACGCAAGATGGCGCTGATGCGGAAGTGAAAACGGAAGCGGAAGCAGAAGTGAAGATAAAGGTGGAAAAGGAGGAGGTGGTTGTGACGATGGAAGGCAGTTCGCCGTCGTCATGCCTGAAGAAGAAAGGAAATGCTGATCATCAGGACCTGGGGAGGAATCTTGATGAGATAAAGGAGGAGAAGCCTCAACAACCTCCCGAGGCTCCTTCGGGAGCCCATGCGGATTATAACGCAAGTTATTATCCGCCAAATATATGTGTGTATAATGATCCGGATTGGGGTCCGGTGGTGAAGTATTACAAGACCGAACAGCCGAAGATGTTGATGAAGGCGCCTGGGTCGGAGAGCGACGAAAGTCGATCAAGTACGCCACCAAGGGAAGACTATATTGTCAAGACGTTTTACCGAAAGGTTACAAAGGAAAACTGGAAGATTTATTATTGACGAACTCGATCATGAGCCTACTTGGGGTCATTATCAGCGGGAAGTTGAACGGACCAGTCGATCTGCCAGTTACGGATGGGAGGGACAAGCTCACGATCTTGCTAAAGTTAACACGTCTGCTCAAGCAGGCTGGTCTAACGACAGGCGCCTACGATCCTGAAGAGGTGTTTGATCAGGACCCAGAAGATCTGGCAGAAGCTACCCAGCAGTTGTTTTATCTGTTGGTACCTATCGTGGTCCAAACTACTAAGGTGTAGCCCTCGCACTCCCCGCTGAAGATTGAAGCGGGCCCGTCTATCAACGTGGCAGAACACACGGGATCATCGTGTTACGAATTTGCCCCTTCGGAGGGCGATAAACCTGAAGTGGAGTCGAGTAGTTTCGGAGGTATAGAGCCCAAGCTCACCAGAATGACAGTTTACCAGAGGGATGAATCCAAGTTTTCGGTTATCAAGATGGAACCTCAATCTATTAAGGTAGAAGATGATCAAGTATCGCAAGGCCCAAGCTGCAGACATTCTTTGACAATGCTATGGAGAAGTTTCTGGCTGAGGAAAGAAGCAAGTTGACACCTGGAGTCGTTGGCGCAAAAACCCGCCAGCTAAAGACAGGGAGAGCTGCGTCGATCAAGTATATTGCTATTGGCATGGAGTCCGTGCATTCGCTGCGTGATCAGCAGTCGAAACCAGAAAGGTCGACGATGGTCAAGGACGTTGACATGGAATCCGTGTATTAGTTCCATGATCAACGATCCCAGAATGTAACAGGGTTACATTCGAGTCACATTTAGTAGGTGGTGAACGTGGGAACACTACGGTTGGGGTCAGTATTGACCGGTTCGAAAGGTTTTGAACCATTGGTATTTTAACCAATCAGTGCAGGAGCCCTTGGGGGTGGCGTGTCAGCCATCCACGTGTTGGTACACAGGTGGTGTACACTACATTTTAGCTAGGTACGAATTTGGTAAGTTATACTTAGTATTACATATAGTTTACACTAGTTTAAAAAAATTAGCGCCTTCATTATCGCTTATCCATAATCCTAAAAGGTCCTTGCGACCAGATAAGTCAATGCCTAAAGCAACATACACAGACTTATTAATAATACGCTTATCTTGCCTTACTTTAACCACTAAACAGTCAAAAAATACTATCGGATAGACGGATTCTAGAGCTCGACTTTGTCATAACTTGAATTCATCTATAACATCATCTTACTAATAATACTAAACGTTCATTTTTAGCTACTAGACGTAGGAGTCCGTTTTTATCTAAGACTGTGGCGGTGATGCTATTAATAGGAATGTTCTTATTGGGAGTCAGTATATTTTTTCAATTATTTCCTAAGGTTTTTTAAGATTAGAATTTAAATTAATTTAGGCTAATTATATATTAAATATACATTCAGTTTACATTTTCGCTCAACGACTACAGACGCACGACCTCGACCGATCGCGCGTGTAGTGAGTGCAGTAGCGTAAAGGGAGCCCTCCCTTTAGCTACACCCTTAGTAAGGGAGCCTTGCGTTAAGGCATTAGCGAAAGGTAATTGTAAACAAAAGCGGGAATCTTGGCCCCGAGTAGGAGAGCTCTCTCCTACTATGCCCTTTATAAGGGCGTAGAGGCTAAGTAGCGGCGAACGCCGCTTAAAGTAAAGTCTTCCTCTGTGCGCTATCCGCACTGTGCGTATACGAACCGGCTACATCTGGTGCCACTTGTAGTCAATCCAACACCTGTATTGGTAGACTAAGGCATCCTCTGCAAGGGATGAATCAGGACGATTGGGATAGGTTGACCCTCGTCCAGCAGGAATCTTTTAACAGGCTTTTATCCTTACTGGGTGACGAGGGTATGCAGCTCCTAGTGGAGCAGGGCCTTGAGGCCGTAAAGGAAAGGGTAAATGCCCTCATCGCCCATGAGGCGAGTTTACGTGGAAGTCGTTCCACGGGGGTGCGTCCCCCATTATCATTTAAGATAAAGGAGTTCACCGGGGAGAAGGGTGACAGCCTTTACGTGTGGTTGCGGGAGGTCGAAACGGTCTTCGCCACAGCAAATCTGATCGCTAATCACTTGCAAGTGGGACTTGCATTGACCCATCTTACGGGCAAAGCCCGTACATGGGCGTTTACGTGTCCGGATTCGGTAACGAGCGTGTTCCCAACCTTGGAAGTCCTTAAGCAAAAGCTTATGGACATCTTCGCCACGCCTGATCTGGTTTTCCAGAATCAGATGGCGTTTTTGAGGTGCTGTCAGGTCACTAGGGACTTGGGAACATATGTACAAGAACTGAAGACCCTGTTGGCAGGGATGTACGCGAAAGCGTATTCGGATGATGTGTCCATCCCCGTCTTCATGGGAGGCCTGAAAGAAGGGCCAGCACGTTCGGAACTGTTCCGATGCTGACCCCAATCCCTGGAGGAGGCGTTTAATATGGCGTTTAACGCCGAGAGGAACTTCCGTTCCTCTAAGGTGGGTCCCGAACCCATGGACCTGAGTCAGGTCGAAGCGGAGGAGAACCCTTCCGCTAAGAGTCACGCTGACTCTTTTTCGCAAGCTTCGAAGCAGAGCTCTTAGCTATGTTGCAGCGGCATGAGCCGCTGAGATGCTTCCTGTGCGGAAGCACGGATCATCTGCGGAACAGATGTCCGAAAAATCCCCAGCGAGATAGTCGCTGGAAGGGGCCAAGGGTTGGGAGAAATCCCTTGCCCAAGCCGTCGGGAAACGACGGCTCCCAGTAGGTGCGGGGCGCCCTACTGGGGGATCCCTCAGTGATGTTAAGCCCCAGGGTATGGGACGACAGCACAAAGCCCCGAGGGAAACGGTGCTTTCTAGCACCGAGTTGGTGTACCAGCCAGGTTTGCTGGTAGTCCTTGCGGACGTGAAAGGCTTTGAAAATCCTTGGAGAGTCTTGATAGACTCTGGAGCGTCTGACAATTATGTCTGACGGGCTTCTGTTGACAAGATTCGGCTGTATGCCGAGGCCCTAGAGGCACGTTCTTGTGACGTTGTCCCGGTCCGTCTAGCGACGGGCGTACATGTTTCTGTACCCAAGGTCTCGATTGACCTTAAGCTGAAGTTTGCAGACTTCGATAGCTCAGAACGTTGCCTAGTCCCGGATTTGGACTCGAGGTATGACCTCATTCTGGGCATGAAGTGGCTGGAACGCCACGAGCCATGGATAGACTGGAAGTCTAAGTCTATTGGTTCAACGCACCCGCGATCGGGTGAAGCATTGGCGAGTCATGAACCCACCTTTGCTCGATCGCAAAAGCGATTCTGGCGTGAGATGCCAGAGATTGGGATGTCTGAAATGATCATTCCCAATGACGTTAAGGAAGAGTTCCTTAACGAGGGGGGTTCGGCGGTTAATCCCCACGCCGTTAACGGTGAGACTGGTGAGTTGCCAGTGGCAGAGGTGGATTCCTCTGAGGCGACTCCAGTAGTAGGGGTAGAGACCCCTGTCGTTAAGCGCGAGGCGCTTCCAAGCGAAGAGACCCGAAGTTCGTCTCTTTCGCACGTCGGAAATGATTCCGACCACGCCGTTATAGGCGAGACTGGTGAGTCGCCATTGTCAGAGGTGGATTCCTCTGAGGCGATTCCAGTGGTAGGGGTAGAGACCCCTGTGGTTAAGCGCGAGGTGCTTCCAAGCAAAGAGACCCGAAGTTCATCTCTTTCGCACGTCGGAAATGATTCCGACTACGCCTTTTTATGCGAGACCGGCGAGTCACCAGTGGTAGAGGGAGAGACCTCTGTGGATAGGCGCGTGGCGCTTCCAATAGATGGGGCAATTACTCCCCCCATCTGGGTCTTGGGATGAGTCCCGAGGCCAGTGGTCAGCAGTCCTATCGTATGCTGAATAGTGTGACAGGTGTTGTCATAGAAGGTGTAAGCCTGGAACGGTTGCCTGGGGTAGGCGAACTGTTTTGTCGTTGGAGGAGATGTCCTTCAACGAGTTTGGAACTGCTTTGAAAGCAGGTGAAAAAAAATCGACGAGGTTGTCGTATTGCGTCCGGAAAAGGAGTTGAACTCCTCAACCACGATGGACGAGTCAGTTTTGGTGCAAACCAAACAGGCATTGAATGCCCGAAGCGGTCTCAATATCCTCGCGGATCCTGAGGACCCTTACCATTCCTTACTGAAGGAATTTGGAGATGTCATTAGTGACAACCCGCCGATGGGGTTACCACCGGATCGGGGAGTCCGACATGAAATTGATTTGTTTCCTGGAACCAAATACTGCGTCACGAGGCAGTGGCCTCTCCAAAAGGAGAAATGCGACGTCATTGACGCATTCTTCAAAAGGAAAGAAGAGGCAGGGATGGTACGGGAGAGCAAGTCTCCCCACTCATCTCCCACTTTTTGTGTTCGTAAACCGAACGGAAAGTGGCGCATTGTGCATGCGTACAATAAGCTGAATGCAGCTACAGTGACCATGCAGACTCCGATTCCTCGGAAGGATGTCCTCCAGAACAATATGGCGGGCTGTACTGTATACAGTGCCTTTGATCTGGTGGACGGGTATTATCAGGTGCTCATGCGAGCGTCCGATATTCCGCTTACAGCGGTCAGCACGCCTAGTGGAATGCTGTGGGAGTGGCTTGTTATGCCACAAGGGCTTCAAATGCGCCAGCGACTTTCAATCGCTTGGTGACTCAACTCTTCCGCTCTCATAGAAAGTACGCTCAGACGTACTTCGACGATATATTCGTTCATAGTCGAGCGGAAGGTGAGTCGTCTGATGTTCAGACGAACCTTATAAACCTTCGAGCTGTGCTCGAATGTATGCGAGAGCATAAACTATATTCAAACGCATCCAAATGTATATTTGGTGCTGAGGAAATTCCTTTCCTTGGATGGTTCATTGGTAAGGATGGAGTGCGGGCGGATCCCGCGAAGGTGAAAGCCATTGTGGAGTGGCCTTCGCCTGTAAATCTTAGAGATTTACGGAAGTGGCTTGGATTAGCCAACTATCTCCACAAGTACAGCGAGAACTACGCTGAAATGGCGAAGCCATTGACCGACCTTCTCAAGAAGGATGTTGATTGGTGTTGGAAAACCGAACACCAAAACGCTTTTGAAGCGGTTAAGGGGAGCTACTTAAAAGCTCCCGTTCTTGCTCTACCAGACTCTGGGAAACCTTTTAGCGTCGTCTGCGACGCCTCCGATTTTGCAATCGGATGTGCTTTGTTAAAAGCAGACGACCCGGGACGAGAACGCGTGATTGCGTTTGAGCCGAGGCAGCTTAAAGCTGCGGAACGGAATTATCCCGTTCATGACAAGGAGCTACTTGCAATGAAGTATTCTCTTGTCAAATTTAGGGCTAACCTACTCGGCTCAAAGCCGTTCGTGGTTTATACTGACCACGCGTCCTTACGGACAGCGAAAAAGTAGCCTAATCTATCGCAACAGATGGCCTGTTGGATCTCCTTCTTTGCGGAGTACAACTTTGAGGTTAAGTATAAACCTGACAAGCAGAACGTGCTTGCGGACGCGTTATCGCGTCGTCCCGATTACGAGCTCGCTCACGCGACATTCTTCACCTCGTCTGTGGTGGATCTCATACGCCAGGCGTATGAGAAAGACCCACAGTGCACGGCGCTTATCAGCGCGTTAGGTGAAAAGGGTCTTGGCTCGTCTGAGCCAACCCTATCAAGTAGAGCTAAAGCTTGTTTACACCGTTACAGGTACTGTGACGGTTTGCTATATTATATTACGAGCGCGGAGGACACTCCGCGGGTGGTAGTTCCTAATGATGGGGAACTGAAGTATAGAGTCCTCTTTGAGGCACATGACGCCCCTACTGGGGGTCATTTAGGTCGGGATAAGACCTACAGCGCTTTAAGCGCTTTGTATTGGTGGTCCAACATGTATAAGTGGGTCGGTGCGCATATACGCACCTGTGAGACGTGTCAGAGGGTTAAACCCTCTGCAAGTTCAGCTGCGCCTTTGGCGAGATTGTCGGTTCCAACGGAGTGTTGGAAATCCATTAGTATGGATTTTATCTTCGGTTTTCCGAAGGATAAGGCCGGGAAACCGGCGGTTTGGTCTTTGTAGACCGTTTGAGCAAGATGGCTCACCTGGCGGTGGTGCCAGGGTCCATTGATGGACAAGGAACAGCGAAAGTGTTCCTAGACCGTGTCTTTCAACAGCATGGTCTACCCGTTTCCGTTGTGTCGGATCGGGATTCCCTTTTTACGGGACAGTTCCGGGGAGCGTTGTTTATGGTGCCGGGCGCCAAGCTCCTCATGTCCACTGCGGATCACCCGAAGACGGACGGTCAGACGGAACGCGTTAATCGCGTTTTTGAGGATATTCTCCGGAGTTTATGTCCGGATTCTACAAAGGATTGGAGTGAGATGCTTCCGATGGTCGAATTTTCTATAAACAATTCGGTCCATGCATCTACGGGGTTTACCCCGTTTTACGTGAACGGATTAGTGAATCCGAGGGTTCCGTTGACGCCACGTGTGTGTGGCCCAGGGCTTGAGGGGGGAGGATTCCTCGATGTCAGCCCTGTATCTGTGCGAAAGCACATCGATAAGTTTTTATCGACGCGCCTTAGTGTCTTACGACACTTCTGCGATGCCATGGCGGAAAGCCAAGAGAAGCAGAAGGAGCAAGCTGACCGCAAGGGGCGGCGTAACGAAAAAGTGTACAAAGTAGGAGAAAGTGTTATATTAAACGCTAAAAATCTTCCTGCACATGCAGTTTCCAACGTGTTGAGAAATAAACTGCGCCCCAGGTTTGTGGGCCCCTTTAAGGTACTATACCGAAAGGGCTTGTCGTATACCTTATACATCCCGAAGGCGATGCGTACGCATCCAACCTTCTATGTGGGTATGCTTAAGCCATACCAAAACCCGGAGGCGGGTCCCCCCTTGGAGGAGGGTGGGAAGTTGGATAGCCGAAAGGCACGACAGGTCGGAACATCTCCGACAGGGTTGAAATACGACCCTGAAGCTCCGCAACTAGAGACTCGAGGGAGGCAAGCCGCCCCTCGATGCGTTCATTCGCACTCCCCTCGTTGCGGAGTCCCTCCTGGTCATCTTGGATGCGACGGCTGTGTCGATCACAGCGCTAGTGGAACTCACCTCGATACGGAGGGTACTCCACATTACCATGTGGAACGCCTGATGGCACGACGCCATCACCGGGGTGAGACCCAGTACCTGGTGAAGTGGAAAGGTTATCCACATTCCCAGAGCTCGTGGGAGTCCGAGACTCCCCTGCGGCAGGATTGCCGTGACGTCGTTGACGCTTTCGAGCGGGAGAATCCCACTGAGAGTCAACTACCAAAGGGGCTGAAGAAGCCCCTTCACTCCCAGTAGCTGGGAGTTCGCCGGAGGCAGATGCTGTGCTTGCATTGCTCTCCGGCACCACATCGAGAGCAGAGCGCGTATAATAGGATTCAGGTAATTGCCCTTGCGCTTTGGCCTGAGCATAGACCAAGCGTAGCGCTCTCTACCCGAACGTCGTGTTCGGAAAAGCTGTTGTACAGCGCATCGAAACTGGGGAGGCGTTTCTCCCTTTCCGCCCAGGCGCGGAACGCCTGTTCTGCGTCTTCGACGCTTTCGTCCCTCAGGAGAACAATGGGAATCTCGCGGATAATATTCACGAGGGCACCGCGTGCCTGTTTCCCGAGGCGCGTCCAGTAGGACTTAACAGTAAACGGATTAGGCGTTAGCTATCTGGCCCGGAGTTGTTTCCGGCGCGCAATTTCACGCGGCAGTATAGCCGCTGAACCAGGAGTATAGGAGGCTAAACCCCTCTTGACCGCGTTTTTAGCCATCTTTTGAAGGTCACGAGGTCCTTTCCGTGCCCGTACGGCACGTCGGGCCTCATGAACCGAGGCCGGTTCATTGGTGATGGTCGCCTGCGGCGACCCGGATGCATCACCTCTAGTTGGTAAATGTGTCGCACGAGTTAGTGCGTTTTCCCCACGTGTGGGGAATGGGTTGGATGACCGACAGCGCCGAACGGCGCTGTCGGACTGGTCAGCCGTTGGGAGATCTCCCCAAGGGCATTCACTTCCGAGTTATCGAAATAGTTTTCTTCCATAGCACCACTAAAGGTGCACATGGTCAGACAGACATTCTGGCAGTTGGGGTTCTCCAACAAAATTTTGTTTATTGCGTAAGCAAAATTCTTGATGGGGGACGATGTAACAGGTTTACATTCGAGTCACATTTAGTAGGTGGTGTACGTGGGAACACTACGGTTGCGGTCAGTATTGACCGGTTCGAAAGGTTTTGAACCATTGGTATTTTAACCAATCAGTGCAGTAGCCCTTGGGGGTGGCGTGTCAGCCATCCACGTGTTGGTACACAGGTGGTGTACACTACATTTTAGCTAGGTACGAATTTGGTAAGTTCTACTTAGTATTACATATAGTTTACATTAGTTTAAATTAATTTAGGCTAATTATATATTAAATATACATTCAGTTTACATTTTCAATCAGCGACTACAGACGCACGACCTCGACCGATCGCGCGTGTAGTGAGTGCAGTAGCGTAAAGGGATCCCTCCCTTTAGCTACACCCTTAGTAAGGGAGCCTTGCGTTAAGGCATTAGCGAAAGGTAATTGTAAACAAAAGCGGGAATCTTGGCCCCGAGTAGGAGAGCTCTCTCCTACTATGCCCTTTATAAGGGCGTAGAGGCTAAGTAGCGGCGAACGCCGCTTAAAGTAAAGTCTTCCTCTGTGCGCTAGCCGCACCGTGCGTATACGCACCGGCTACACAGAATGATTACATTGACCCAGATGAGCCGATCACACTGCTGCGACGAGCCACAGTGCGTCCGCGTATACTGGGATGCCTGATCAACAGCCGATTCCCAGGATTTGGATGTCTGCGATCAGTGATCTACAAGAATTTTCGGGAAAGGAAGATTAAGATCGAGCGCGGAATTGGATTAGTCGCCTCAAGTCAGCATTTATGCGCGATCAAGCTTCTGATCATAAAAAAAAGTTTGATCCTGGGCGATCTATTAAAAGGACCAGCGCGCAATTGGCACCGCCAGCTGAGTAGAGGCACTCGATCCAGCTGGAAAAGTCTTGTGGATGATTTTGAAGCTTAATACTGTGGAAGTGGTCAGTCAGCATCCCGCCAGTATTATTACACGAATCTGCGGTCGGATGAAAGTCCTATTGAGTATCTGCACCGGCAGAATGTGGCTGGACTGCGAGCCAAGTTGCCGATCAGGGACGGATCGCCTACGATCTTACGAGAGCATGTACAACATTTTCTGGACACGTTGGCCAATCGCGAACTCGCTGAACTACTGGTACTTCTGCGGTTGGATAACGCCACGGATTTGGAAGAGACGCTGCGGGCTTATGCACGCAATAAGTGGTGCCAGCCTACGGCGGCGGTAGTTACCAGCCGATTCTGCCAGAAATTCGGCGATGATCGGGCACCTGCCCCGGCGCGGAAGCCCAAGGCAGTACGCGCGATCAAGGTAAAATCTGGGAGTGACGAATCAAGTGCTGACGACAGTGGAAGTGATGGTGATCAGCGCCGTTATATGATTGCCGCTATGCGCGATCAACCAGGGGCGAACAACCAACCTGTCGAGTCCCGATCGGGCAAACGAAGTGATTCAAGTGCAGTCGATCAAGGGGCGATGAAGAAGTGCAGTCATTGTGGATCGATCAGGCACGATAATTTACGTTGCTGGTAGCGCCTGATCTGTCTCAAGTTTGGCAAGAAGGGTCATCCGACCGATCATTGTTTGTACGTCTGCCGAGCATGCGGCGAAGTTCACGATGCGGGCAAGTGCCCTATGGAAGAATTTTACAACCGCATCCGCCAGTGGTACAATCCCACCAAGCATGTTGGAATGTTGCCCAAGGAAGCTAAAGATTTGCTTAACTTGGACGCTCGCCAGGTTGGAATCTGGTACGAGCCGAGCGTTCTGGTTTGTGTATTTTTGCATATATGGATAAGAAGAGGGCTGATCAAGCAGCAGGAAGAAATAGTGAAAAATGTTATCAGCCTGATTTGCCATGTTTGGCTAATTTCCGTATTGATGGGTTTTCTCGGTCCCCGGTGATCATGAAAGTTGATTTACTTCCAGGTGAATCACGTGGATATTGGAAGTACCACTCGCCAAAGAAATGGTTTAAACAAGCCAAGGAGAGCGGTAAAATTAACAACGAACGTGCCACGTTATTATTTGATTCTGGTGCCGAAGTGTCGATCACCGACTCAACCATTGCTCGTAAGGTTAGTTGTCAGATCGACACAAGTCAAACGCAAGAATGTGTCGGCATTGGAGAAAGTGCTTACCTCACAGAAGGGCGCACTAAAATCAAGATTACGTTAGCGGGCTCGTTGGTTTATTATTTACATGCATGAATGGGCAAACTTGTTGGTCAAGATGCTATATTGGGTATGGATTTTATGATACCAGCTGGTGTTCGATTAGACGTCGCCCATGGTGCACTAAGTTTGCCTGATGAAGTGATCATCCCATTAGAAGGACGTCGAAAGCTGTACGGATCAAGTGGAAATTACATGAAACTTGATCAGTATGAGCAGATCCCAGTAGGTCGATCTGCTGAGGTTCGGATTCGTGATCAACAATCTCGGAAACTATGGATTACTCGCGAAAATAATTGGGTCCAAACTGTGACTAGAGGCGTGGGTAATCTACGGTATTTGCGCATTACGAACGTTGCTGATCATCCGATCATCCTACAAGACGATACGATTTTAGGTATCTGGATTAATAAAGACGACGTGCCCCGTCGCCATGGATTTATTTCGGTGGGGTCTAATCGTTATAAGGAGTGGCAGAATCGCGCGTATCAATCTTCTACCGATTCTGTGCATGAAGATCAAGAAAGTGTCGATCGTCCTTTGGTCGAGATAAAGGAGTATCCTATTCCTCAAGGAATTTGGATACGACCTGCGAACTCGATCACGGCATCTGTGGCATTAGTAACCGGAAGATCGCAGAAGGTGCAAGATTTGCAAGAGAAATGCGATCTGGAACCGCGTGTGAAGAGTCCGACACTTGATCATGAAGTTAAACGATATGTTGTAAGAGATGATCCTGATCAAGATGTGCGTTATCACCCCGTCTCAGTCGATCATAGTGAATTTGGTGTAATCCCTATCGATGATCAAGTTTGCTACCATGAAGGCGGAGATTTGTACGTGGAAGAATTCGAGAAGCAACTCTCTACGTTGCCTGAAGTGTCTGCAAGTACCAAAGAGGTGACTAAGGATGATTTCCAAGTCGGTGATCCCTTGGTCAACACGGCAGAAGAAATGGATCAGCTTCGCGATATAATTTGGGCGAAGAAACATATGTTGATCGGGAAAGGGAACGCGCTACCTCCTGTACGTGGAGTTGTTTGCGATATCGATGTAAGCAATGCGCGACCAATCGCCCAAAAGTGTCGAAAGGTGCCTCCGCAATTTCGCGAGAAGTTATCGGTCTTGATCACGGGGTTATTGGCTACTAAGATCATCCAGCCGTATACGTCACCCTGGGCATCACCTATAGTGATCATCGTGAAAAAGAATGGTGTTGATATCCGCTTATGTATCGACTATCGCGCGGTGAATCAACTCACCCGTTTGATGGTATACCCAATGCCCCTGATCTCTGATCTACTCGAAGATTTGGATAAAGCGTTGTGGTTTTGCTCTTTGGATATGGCGAGTGGTTTTTGGGTCGTGTCTATGACCGAGCGAGCACGTCAGATCTCAGCGTTTGTCACTCCGTTTGGATTGTTTGAATGGAATAGGATGACCTTTGTCCTAAAGAATGCTCCGCAAATCTACCAGCGGTTGATCGGTAATGCATTATACGGGTATCTCAAGGTTAAGGATGGTGCCGACGAATCGGCTGATGTATTTACTGTGGGAGAGCCTGAACAACCACCGGGCTCGTCTGTGCTGCAGCGGCGGTCATATATCGATGATATATTGACCCCCGCACCTACTTGGACCACCCTGTGTGATAAGCTGTGACATTGTTGGAAAAGCTCGATCAATGGAACTTGTCGATCAGCGTGGCTAAATCGTACTGGAGGGGAAGTGAAGTCCCTTATTTAGGGCATCATGTCTCTAGCCGCGGTTTGGAAACAAATCAAAAAAACTTGGATGATCTGGTCGATTTGCCTTTTCCTAGTACCTTACGTGCTATGCAATCGTTTCTGGTGAGTCTTAACTACTACCGCCGATTTATTGAAGACCTCGCGATCTATGCCGCTGTTCTCTACAAATTAAGAGAGATAGATTATCAAGATTTGAAGAACCGATCATTGATCAAGGAGAATACGGATCATGAAGACGATCGATTGATCAAGGCAAAGTGGCATTCAGTATGCTGAATGCGAAGATTGCTACAACCCCGACCCTGCACCATTTTGATCAAGCCAAAACGCCGGTGGTCGTGGTTTATGCCATCAAATGGGCAGTATCTGCCGCATTGGTACAAGAACATGATCAAGTGTATCGTCCCGTCGCATTCGCCAGTCGAACATTGAAGAGCGGAAAGATGAATTGCAGCCCCGTTGAAATGGAAGTTCTTGCGCTTTTTCGGGTTTTGGATGTTTACTTCACGATGATGGTCGGAAAGATGATCCTTGTCTTGTCACGTTTACCCACGCTGAAATGGTTACTAACATCCAACGGGCTAGACGGACGATTG
>CM047592.1:14782582-14796089 GCA_026184515.1 Peronosclerospora sorghi
CCCCCCGCACCGAAATTGATGAAGCACTGATCGCGATTGTACCGAAAAAGCAGCCTCGGCAGATGATTGAAGTCCCACCTCCCATGGTTGTGAAAGGCGAAGATCTATATGTGATCAGTTTCGATGGATCTGCTAGTGTTAAGCGATGTGTTTGGTGCTATTGTGTGGAAATTGCCGGAGTAGAGGATCATGATCGAGGTTGCAGATCATGCACCTAACATCACGGTGAATGAAGCCGAGTATCATGGATTGCTTCTAAGTTTGGATCTACTGTCGCTATATCGTAAAGGAAGGGTGATCGTGTGTGGAGACTCGAATTTGGTGATCAGACAAATGCGTGGCGAAATAGAGTGCAAGCGCCGCGACTACAAATATTGCAGCAGCGTGCCTTAAAACTCCTTCGCGAATGGCCTGATCACGATCTGCTGCACGTAAAAAGGGAGTGGAATAAGAGTGCCGATCACATCACCAGTACGGCCATGCGAGATGGAAGACGGTATGGAATTGTCGACGGTCACCAACTGAAACAATTAGCAAATCTCAACCGATTGTCTGAGGTGATTATTTGTAAGGAAGATCCCACTGTCCCACAAGTTCTGGTAACGACGCGATCTTGTCATCTTTTCGTCAAACGCGGCCGTCAACGTGGCCCGAAGTATCCATAGAATGGATAAGGTTGGAACGTGTTAAAAAGGCGCAAGACGAAGAGAAGTGAATTTGTGATTTGCGATGTTACTCGCATGGTAACGTTTCACAATTGAGCATAGATGAGGTTAAAAATTGCGCGAAAATCTCCGACAACTATGATGTGGATGATCAAGGGTTGTTTATCTACGGTGGAAATATGGCTAAAGGAAAAACAAGCTGTGATCAAGATGATCGAGATGATCGACACGCTTTGATCAATCTGATTTTACCTAAGACCCTACATGCAGATGTCCTACACCATTATCACGTGAGTTTGGAAGGAGGACATCAGAGTATAGGGCGTACATATCAGCAGATCATGCGACAATTTCATTGGCGTGGTTTATTTTGCAGCGTGCAACGATTTGTTGGCCAATGCGTAGATTGTGAGACGGGTGAGGGCCAACCTACGATCAAGGGTATGTCGCCGGGAAATATTGAAGCTACGTACCCATTCCAAGTGATAGCCATGGATCATATTCCGTCGTTGCCCCGATCAACTGATGGGCATACGGAACTGCTGATCTGAACTGATCTGTTTACGGATATGGTGATCGCGAAAGCTGGATCATCGCGTGCATCTCATTAAGTCGCCGAGAATTACGAAGAGTGTAAAAAGTTTCGTCGATTTGGAGCTAGTGAGGTGATCAGGCACGATCGAGAACCCAGTTTTATGTCCGAAGTATTTCGTGCGTTCAACAAGATCGTGGGACAACGACAGAGTGCCACTATGGCATACCCTCCACAGGCGAACGGCAAGGCGGAAAGAACGATGCAGACGATCACACGAGCGATCAAGATGTATGTATCAGATTTCGGTCAGAAGTATTGGAGTTAGTACGTAGAGCGACTGGTATTCGCGATAAATTCGACCCCTGATCGCATTCGTGGAGATACACCATTTTACTTAGCATATGGGTGGGATCTGCGATCATCGTTGGAATCAACGCTGCAACTTGGTGGAATTCGGCGCAAAGATCGTGGTGCTTGTCGGCTGAGATATAGGCTGCAGAAAGACTACCGTTACGCCTGTGATCAAGTGAGTGCTCGATTGCACCAAGCCATGGCTGATCGAGCTGAAAAGCATAATGATCCAGTGTCACCACACAAGATCAAAGCCGGATCGATGGTTTGGTTATGCCTAGATCGGGTGAAGAATGTGTGGTGCAGCGACTGACGCTTGATCAGGCGGTACCACGGCGCCCGGACTGCCGACTAACGATGGGGGTCCTCCGGTCGTCTCTAGACTGCTTGTTTTCTTCTCACCTTGTGTACACGACGGCTTGGGCGTGGTTCGCTCTCCAGGTGGCGGGGATGGCACGCTGAAATTCCTTGTTGCAAGATTGAGTTGACTTGTGACGAAGCGACTGATACGATCAGGCGTGATCAAACTTGATCTGGCTTGATCAGGCGCAAATAGGCGAAGATCAGGACCTCTGGTCGTTGATCAGGGGGTGATCAGAGCCAATAGTCAAAGGTCAGATCGTGATCCAACTGATCGAACTGATAGGTCTGATCGTCCTGATCGGTCTGGTCGGTCTGATCGGTCTGATCGGTCTGATCGGTCTGATCGGTCTGATCGATTTAGTCGATCAGGCACTAGTTGGCGCGAGTTGCGAGCAGATGAACGCGGGTCGCGAGTTGCAGAGTGTTGATCAGGTGTCGATCGGCGAAGGGGGTACTTGATCAGTCACCGGAAGTCTTCACTGTCTGATCGCGGAGCCCCTGGAGTCTTAAACAGATAAAGGAACACCCAAATATATGTATTCCTAGCCTAGATCTACGAGGGGGGATAAATTTCACTAAATCCTCCTAGAGTTCCCGTCGGGCGCTTACAGCAGCCGAACTCTAGGGGCCAAATGTGAACCAAACGGGGATGAGGTAAGAGCGCTGCTCAATCATGTTCCCGGAATCGAAAACCTTTACAAAAAGAATCGCTGACACAGCGTGCGGAGTTGCGACGAGTTCTCAACACTCTACGTCTGCCGGTGGGCCAAAAACGCACAAAGTGCTCCCGCCCGGGACGTAGAGGTGTATACTAGAAGAAGGGAGGCCTTAAGTTTCCGTCCCTGTAAACGATCTGCCCGATCGCACGCAAAAGGAGAACTTTATTATCACTTATATCTTTAGATCTACCTTTTTCCTAATTTCAGCCAATCAGAACCGTCCATTCCAGCGTCCTCCGTCGACCAGTCGACCTGATTTATCCGTTGTTCGGCGGTGTTCGTCGGTGTTCGTTGATTTTCGTTGAGTGCCTGTATGTAATCGTCCCATCTTCCCATGACCCGTCTATGTCCTGTCTATGTGCACCACGGTTGTACACGCAACTGTATACACCGTGGTACACACAATCGTATACGATTACGTACCCAATTTGTGTCCGCAGTCAGACCCCTTATTAGGCCCATAATTAGGCCCTTAATTAGGCCCAATTTATAGCACGCTTTACCACAAAGGGTTCGCGAAGAAACTGTCGCATATGTGGCATGGACCCTTCAGTGTCGATGAGGTGATCGGTGATCATGGTGCGAGGTTGATTACGGCTGGCACCGACTATCGCATATTACATCGGTTCGACGTGATGCAAGTGGACGAAGAGTCCAACTAACGCATGATCGACGAGTGGTACACCTATCCAAGTTGAAATTGGTCAAGGAATTCCTGATCGACCTACTACTGTGCTAGCAGCTGGGGTAGAAGATCGTTTTTATTTCGATGAAGCTTTACTACCCGAAGACAGCTGGGAAAGGACCCTAGAGCCGGACGAATTTGAAGTTGACCGCATCACCGATGTCCGATCTGGTCGAAAGGCTAGGTATGGCAGAACTTTACGTGAATATCAAGTCTACCGGAAGGGGTGCAATGATCTATCATGGGTAGATGAGGAAGATTTAAATTGTGATGCTCTGATCAAGGATTTCGAACGGAAGATGATTAACAGACATCAGTTCGACGTGATGCAAGTGGACGAAGAGTCCAACTAACGCATGATCGACGAATCGACTATGGAAATTATGACTGACGAACCCTCCATTAGAGGAAAACGATTGATGAAATCACGATTAATGGAGAAGTGATGATTGACTTGAAGTGGTGAATGTACGATGGATATTGCAAGATATGGTAGTGGAGCAACGGAAGATGAGCCGATGGAAGATCGATATATCTATAGAATGCATGAAATGTGACGAAGCAAAAATTGGGAGTGGTATGGTCAAGGATGTTTATTGATTGAAGAAGAAGTAATCAATCAGCTAGCTTGATCCATAAATCTTAAGGCGAAGGCGAGGGATGTCATGGACAGGACGATCATCAGGGGAAGACGATACTGGATCCGCCAAGGTTCCTTGGAGTCGACTTCACGTAGCGCATCCTGGAAGGTCCGCGGTGGTGGATCTGATAGGTACCCTGGGTACCATGATCAATCCTCAGCTTGAGCATACTTCAAGGGGTGGTTCCGGGCTCAGTGCGAGATCGACGGGTCCAGAAAAATGTCAAGATCGCATACCCCGTCGATCATACCCTGCAACACGAACTCCACCAGATTCTTCCACAATGCCCCGGCACGACTCCTACGCAGACGTAGACCCTCGTGGTAATCGCGGAAGAAAGCGTCGCCCTCCCTGAGGTCTCGATATATCGGGAGATGATAAATCGACTCCCATATCGCCTGTGCATGATGATCCAGGAATGTCTGGCACCTCGCTTCGAAGTAAGCAAACGATCCGACCGAGCGGAAAGAGATGGGTGACAGCATTTGTTTGAACAACTCCCAGGGGCGTTGCACATACAGCGAATCCACCTCAGATCGGGTGATCACGTGATTACACCACTGTTCAGTCGCAGGGGCGTCCATAGCAACTGGAAACAACCATCCCACGGGACGTGACAAGTAATCGCAGATCATGCGTGCTGAGATGTTATCCACATCAAAGCCTTCAAGCTGATCTGGGACCCACGGCAAAATTTCCGCATCTTGCGCACCATCAGGCACTAAGATCAGTGATCTGGATGCGCCTGTGCGAGGGAAAAGAAACCCATTAGAGTCTTGATCGAGCGAATCTTCGCTCTCGAGCTCGCTGATTGCACGGCTTGACAAATTTTGCGTGTTGACCGATGGAGAAATATTAAAATCGCCTTGATCATCATCCGGCTGATCAGTACTGGGAATATCGTGCCCCAAACCTTGGACTGGATGAAGTGGAGAAGCTCTAAACGGACTATTATCATCCGACGATCCATTCTCCTCTGGAATGGGAGGAACTCGATGTTGCCGCTTGGACTGAGGAGTAGACCTTGATCGCCGAGCGCGTTTCTGGAGAGACGAAGTTGGCCGAATAAAAGAATTTTGAGTTGGATCGCCCTGAAGATCAGCAGACACGCTTGTGGCCTGATCAGGATCTGCACAAGGGGCGCCTGCACTCGGGTCGATCTGCATGTGTAACGCCGTACCAGCCAAAACGGATTGGACGTACGCATGTTGCGAACGCAATTGCGTAGCTTCGTCCTGAGAGCGTTGCAACTCGTCACGCAGGGCGTCAAGATCTGCTGATACTGACTGAAGATCACTTAACTGAGAAGATAGAAATTGAAGCGGCGCCGTGCCGTCGAAAGTTCCGCCTGCAACGTGGAATTATAAGCACGTAGCTTCTCCAGATCGGTATTTCTGATCGATACCTCATCGAGGCGTGCAGACAGCTCTATAACCTTGGATGTGGCAGCGACGAATTCCTTCATCTTGACAAGATTAGCTTCATTCTCCGCCCGGATGCGATCACGTTGGTTTTTACGTTTACTGTCCTTGGATGCGAGTTGATTACCCTCTCGGTCAATCGCTTGTTCTTCGATAATACATGATCGCGCTTTTGTTGCATCGTGCTCAAGCGTTGGAGGAGTTGATCGATCGTGTGGTGGAGTCAAGTTCGAAATCGAAAACATTAGCATCGATAACCTGACTACCACCATCGCGTCCAGCCTTCCAACTTTCGGAGGGGGTACTCCGCGGACCACCACTCGAGATCTGGTCTGATCGTCCGCTGCAAGCAGACGACCGGTCGTCATCAGAACCCACTTGGTCCGATTGTTTAGTGTCCATCTCAGCTTGTGTACCCGATGGAATGGGCTAGTTACACACTCGGTGGATCGGGATCGCAGATTGGATCGAACCGGTCTTGAATATAGAAGACCGATCTGGGTAGGTATCTCTGGGGCGGAACTCTTCACCCCAGACACAAACAGACCAAAAATACTTCCAAGAGATAACTTACAATATGTCGATAGTCCAAACGATCAAGACTTGACCAATACGAAATAATAGAGGGTAGACCGACCGTTCCGGTCTAGCCCCTGACCAATACGAAATAAGACCAAAACCGGTCTAGTTTCCAACCAATATTAAAACAAGACAATATGTCCGCGTAAAGACCCAATATGCCCGTGAAACGCCACAAACGATATCTCCACGCCAAGACCAATCCAGTGAATAGCACGTTCCAAACGTACTTGAGTTGAGGTGTTGAGATCGCCAAATCGTACTCCCGTCGAGGGACTTCCGGTGGGCCAAAGTGCGCGTGCGGCGCGTCCAGACCGGGTATAATGGGCGAGAGGGGATAATTCGACCCTCTTCCCCCAAACACTCCGCGGCGGGCGGAGGCGACTAGTGCACGAAAAGGGAAGAACGGCGACCACTAGCTGTGGTGTGAACCAAGACCAGAAGATGGTTCATCCACTTATCCGAAAGCTAAAAGATTTCCTTACTTAAAGGTATAACCTCTGTCCTAAAAGGTAAAACCACAACTAAAATACTACTACCCTATAGTCCCTAAATGTACTCCCACAAAAATATGTAAAATACCCAAAGTCGGGTCACTCACCAAAACTTGCGTTCTTGACACTTCTTGAGTCTGATAGGCTGAAAAGCCCCCCTTGCTTAAACCAATCCGAAATTAGACCAAATGCCTTGACGAAACTTGATCAGAAGTGTGCCAAATTTTGGGCACGCTTCTCCACAATCGTTGCTCGATCTTGGATTGGATTGCCTCAAGGTGCGAGATTTTCTGAGCTTGATGATCGATGGTCTCCGCTTGGACCGATAGATGATAACGATCTCGATCAGGACCACCCTCCAGATCGCGGATCCGACCGTGTTGCTCGGATATGGTTCCTTCGGCGGTCTTCAGCCTGGTCTTGAGCTCGTTGACAGTGGCACGAACGTGATAGCGCAAAGGCGAATCTTTTTCGCAGAACCACTTGATCTGCTGCTCACGATCAGCGCGTTTTCTGGAAAGGTGTGCGTTTGACTTCTGAAGTATCTTGACAGAGTCTTGAGCACCTACAGCGAGTCAGTCAGCGGACGATCTCCTCTTGTTGCGCGCGGATCTCCTCTTGTTTCGTGCAGGCTTGATTGATCATCGAGATCATCTTATCAGCCTTGGATCGATCAAGGGATGCGTTGGCATCCATGATAGACTTCATGATCACCTTATCGAAAATGTGAAAATGGATGATCACGATGACCTGATCGATGGGTGGCAACGAAATGATCGATGATGACCTGATCGATGGATGGCAACGACGATATCGATGGTGACCTGATCGATAAGTGGCAACGACATGATCGATGATGACCCGATGGGAGAAAGGGACGATCGATGGGTGCCAACGGCATGATCGACCCACGCCCCAACCGCTGTACGGCTGGAACGAGGCTCAGGGGCGGCTGCGGAGAAGCATATGGAAGATTTTGGGGACAACTGTTGTGAACATGGACGGGACATCCGGAGAAGAAGCGACACAGGGTACAAGTACACGATGGAAAGCGACAGACGAACGATATATCAGGTTGACTGGTCGATGATGCATATCAGGTTGGGTAGAGTTGATTGGTCGATATTAGGTAATTGGTTAATTTTAGGATATAAGGATAAATAAAGTTCTCTTTTTGCGTCCGATTAACACGTTCATCGATTGGGACGGCGTGATAACTTCGCGCCTCCTTTCCATTTGCATACGCACCTTCACACGTCCCGGGCGGGGGCACGTAGTGCATTTTTTTGTCCACCGGCAGACGTAAAGTTCTTGAGAACTCACCCTAAACTCCGCCCGCTGTGTTAGCGGCCCCGTTTGGAAAGGCTACTGGGATTGTGATCGACCCGAGTGTTTTCACCTCTTCCCACATTGGTTTGCATCTATCACCTAGAAGTTCGGCTGCTCTAAGCGCCCCTTGGGAACTCTAGGTGGATTTTTGTGAAATCCGCCGATCTGCACATAGAAAATGCAGATCGACCCCCTTACTCTTGCGTTTAGGCAAGGAAAACAGAATATATTGGGTATTTCCTTAGCGATATAGGCTTAAGAGGATTGAAGATCAAGTGGTGAAGACTTCCGCCACGTGATCAAGTACCTCTTCGCTAATTACCACTAAATCAACATCGTCGATCATCAATCATCGATCTGCGATCATCCGCAATCTCGCTAATTTGCACAAGATCAACTAGATCGATCTGCGATCTGCGTTCATCTACAATCTCGCCAATTCGCACAAGATCAACTAGGTCGATTTGCGATTTGCGATCTGCGATCACCGATCATCGATCATCGATCATAGATCTGCGATCATCCGCAATATCGACGATTCGCACAATATCCACTAAGTCGATTTGCGATCTGCGATCATCGATCATCGATCTGCGATCACCCGCAATCTCGCCGATTTGCACAAGATCAACTGAGTCGATCTGCGATCATCGATCATTGATCTGCGATCATCGATCATCGATCTGTAATCTTCGACCCCAAGTTTATCCCCGGGATCTCGAATCTGCAATTTTCCACCAGATCGATACCTGTCGATCTGCTACGAATTTGTAGTGGAGCCGCTGATCAAAGTTTTGACGCTCTATCAGGCGTTACCACGGCGCCCGGACTGCCGACTAACGAAGGGTGTCCTCCGTTTGTCCTTGACTGCTTGTGTTCTGCTCACAATGTGTACCCGACGGCTTGGGCGTGGGTCGCTCTCCAGGTGGCGAGGATATAAACACGGCAATTCCTTTCTGCGAGACAGAGTTGTTTGTGATGAAACGACTGATGCGATCAGGCGTGATCAGGCTCAATCAAGCTTGAATCAAGTGCGATCAGGTTTGATCATCGGTGATCAGGCTTGGGCAGGCGCTAAAAGTCGTTGATCAGCTGTGATCAGACTTGATCAGGCTTGATCAGGTGCTAAAAGTAGTTGATCAGCTGTTATCAGACTTGATCAGGCTTGATAAGGTGCTAAACGTCGTAGATCAGGCTTGATCAAGTGCTAAAAGTCGTTCAAGCACGAGTTGTCGCGAGTTGCGAGCAGATGAACGCGGGTCGCGAGTTTCAGAGTGTCGATCAGGTGTTGATCGGTGAAGGGGGTACTTGATCAGGCAGCGGAAGTCTTCACTTCCCGATCACGGAGCCTCTGGAGTCTTAAACAGCTAAAGGAACACCCAAATGTATTCCTATCCTAGACCTACGAGGGGGGATAAATTTCACTAAATCCAGCTAGAGTTCCCGTGGGGCGCTTACATAAGCCGAACTCTAGGGGCCAAACGTGAACCAAAAGGGGAGAGGTGAGAGCACTGCTCAATCACGCTCCCAAGACCAAAAGCCTTTACAGAAGAACCGCTGACACAGCGGGCGGAGTTGCGGGGTGAGTTCGCACCCTCTACGCCTACCGGTGGGCCAAAAATGCACTTAGTGCTCCCGCCCGGGACGTAGAGGTATATACTAGAGAGGGAGGCGCAAAGGTGCCGCCCCTAAAACGATCTGCTAGATCGCACGCAAAAGGAGCACTTTATTATTGCTTAAATCCTAAGAACTACCAATTACCTAATATCCACCAATCGGAACTACCCATTCCAGCGTCCTCCGTCGACCAGTCGACCTGATTTATCCGTCTTTCTTCGATGTTCGTTGAGTACCTGTATGTAATCGTCCCATCTCCCCGTGTCTCGTCTATGTTCTGTCTATGTGCACCACGGTTGTACACGCAACTTTAAACACCGTGGTACACACAATCGTACACAATTACGTACCCAATTTGTGTCCGCATTCAGGCCCCTAATTAGCCCCAAAATTAAGCCCTTACTTAGGCTAAATTTTGTAGCATACTTTACCGCAGCCGCCCCTGAGCCTCGTCCTAGCCGTGAAGCGGTTGGGGCGAGGGTCGATCATGCCGTTGGCCTCCGTAGATCATTCCACCGTTGGTCGGGGGGTCCACACCCATCAATCATGACATCATCGATCATGTGATGAGCACCCATTAATCTGCCTTTTCTACCGCCTATCGGGTCCCAATCGATCAGGCCGTTACCGTTAGTGGTATGTCCTTCGCGATCAAACGTTCATCCTCCACCAATCGTGGCATCTGCGATCAGACCCTCCCGATCAGGCATTTCTGCATTCCATCATGCAAGCGATAACGGACGACACCCCAGCGAGCACCACCAACGCTCCTGCCCTGGATCGGGCCGCGGCCGATCAGGCGATCGCCGCAATCAATCAGGCTTACAGCCTACAGGAGGCCCTCCACGCCCACGATGAACGGATAACCGTGTTATCCAACTCGCTCGCGATGAGCAAAGACACTATTGCGATGCTTCGAGAGAAGCTGACTAGTGCTAACCGCGATGTGGCGGACTGAGATGCTGTGATCATGCGAACCGCCCTTAAACAGCTTGCGCCACTGAGTGATTCATTGAAACTGCAGTCAGCGACCTCAAGTTTAAGTTGAAGACCGCTAAAAACAACATAACTGATCACGAGAAAATCATGGTCGATCAACGCGCCCGGATCCTCCATCTGGAGAAAAGTCATGATCGCGATCGTTATCTGCGATCGGTGCATGAAGATATTATTGCTGATCAAGCGCGAGAGATGGATCAACTTCAGCGGCGTATGGGCAAGTTACAAGAAGAGTACGATCAGGCTGCTTCCCAGAATCAGCGCTTGGTCGAGCAGGCGTTCAAACTCACCGCCAAGATTGACAGGCGCAAAGATCAGTGCGATCGTCTCCGGAAGAGGAATAAATCCAACCGCATGCGTATGGATGACTATACCGCCGTCATAGCCCAGACGCAGGAGATATGTCTTTACCCCGAAGACCAACCTGGCCGCAAAATTCCCCGCATCCGTCGCAAACTCTATGGGTCTGGTTAGTCGGTCGATCGCTTCCCTTTAATCACTAAATACTCTTGATCAAGTCACTTCCAACCGTTGCTTCATCACCTTTTTCATGCATAACATAGATCGGCTTTACATAGGCTCATCTGCCGCCGTTCCACCACCTTACTTCGCAATATCTATCGTAAACATACCACTTCAAGTCATTCATCATTCATTGTGAGTTTCATCGATCATTTTCTTCAATCGGAGTTCTTCTTTTCGATCATAATCCCACGATCGGTTCGTCGATCACGCATTAGTTGGACTCTTGGTCCACTTGCATTACGTCAAACCGATGTCTGTTGACCATCTTCCTTTCGAAATCCTTGATCAATGCATCACAGTCCAGGTCTGCCTCGTCTACCCACGACGGCTCAGCATAACCTTTCCACTAAACTTTATATTCGCGTAACGTTCTTCCATATATATTCTTTCGACCTGATCGGACATCGGTGATACGATCAACTTCAAATTCATCTGGATCTAGCGTCCTTTCCCAGCTGTCTTCAGGTAACAAAGCTTCACCGAAGTCAAAACGATCCTCTATCCCAGCTGTTAGTGCCGTAGTAGGGCGATATGGAAATTCCTTGACCAATTTCAACTTGGACAGGTGCACCACGGGGAACATGCAATAATTGTTGCCAGCTGTAACTAATCTCGCCGCATGATCACCGATCACCTCATCGACTCTGAAGGGTCCATGCCACATTTACGCCAGTTTCTTCGCGAATCCTACCTTCACCCGATCGAGATATAACCAGACCCTTGATCCAGCTTGAATCTTGTGTGGTATCACTTGATCATTATGTTTTTCAGCTCGATCAGCCATCGCTTGGTGCAAACGAGTGCTCAATTGGTCACGGGCGTATCTGTAGTCTTTCTGCAACTTATAGCTCCATCGACGAGCATCCCGGTCTTTAAGCCGTATTCCACCTAGTTGTAATGTTGATCCCAACGATGATCGCGGATCCCACCCATACGTCAAATAGAATGGTGTTTCTCCGCGAATGCGATCAGGGGTCGAGTTTAGCGCGAATACCAATCGCTCTGCGTACAAGCTCCAATCTTTCTGGCCGACATCTGATACATACATCTTGATTGCCCGTGTAATCGTCTGCACCGTCCTTTCCGCCTTGCCGTTCTCCTGTGGACGGTATGCCATGGTAGCACTCTGTTGTTGTCCCACGATTTTGTTGAACGCACGAAATACTTCTGACATAAAACCGGGTTCCCGATCATGCCTGATCACCTCACTATCCCCAAATCGTCGAAATACACATTCTTCATAATTTTCGGTGACTTTCTGTGCTGTGCAGGACGATCCAGCTTTCGCGATCACCATACCCGTGAACAGATCAGTCCAAATCAGCAGTTCTGTATGCCCGTCAGTCGATCGGGGCAGTGACGGAATATGATCCATGGCTATCACTTGGAATGGGTACGTAGCCTCAATATTCCCCGGCTACATGCCCTTGATCGTAGGCTGGCCCTTCCCCGTATCGCAATCCACGCATTGTACAACAAATCTTTGTACACTCAAAATAGACCACGCCAATGAAAGTAACGTCTGATCCGCTTATATGTACATCCTATGCCTTGGTGTCCTCCTTCCAAGCTCACATGATGATAATGGTGGAGAACATCGGCATGTAAGGGCTCGGGTAAGACCAGCTTAATCGAAGAACGTCGATAGTCTTGATCATCTTGATCATCGCCGGCTTTTCTTTTAGCCATATTTCCACAGTAAATCAGCAATCCTTGTTCTTCGACATCGTAGTTGTCGGCAATTTTCGCGCAATACTTTACCTCGTCTGCGCTCAATTGTGAAATTGTGAAACGTTACCATAGAAATAACTTCGCAAATCGTGAATCCATTTCTCTTCGCCCTGCGCCTTTTTCACACGTTCCGTCCTTATCCCGTCTATGGAAATATACGGCTATGTTGACGGTCGCGGTTGACGGAGGTTACGTGATCGTGTCGTCACTAGCACTTGTGGGGCAGTGGGATCTTCATTCCACGTGATCACTTCCGACAATCTGTTGAGATCGACCAATTCCTCCAACTGTTTCTCGTCATCAATATCACATCTTGTTCCACCCTGCATGGCCATAGTGGTTATATGATCTGCACTCTGATTCCACTCTCTTTTAACATGCACCAGGTCATGATCGGTCCATTTGCGAAGGAGGTTAAACGCACGCTGTTGCAACACTTGCAATCGCGGTGCTTTACACTCTATTTCAGCGCGCATTTGCCTGATTACCAAATTCGAATCTCCACACACGATCATCCTTCCTTTTGGGTATCGTGACAGTAGGTCCAAACTTAAAAGCAATCCATGATATTCAGCTTCATTCACCATGATATCAGGTGCATGATCAGCAACCGCGATCATAATCTTCCACTCCGGTAATTTCCACACGATAGCGCCAAACGCACCCACACGTCGCTTGACACTTGAAGATCCATCGAAACTGATCACATAGAGTTCTTCGCCTTTCTCAACTGTAGGAGGTGGTACTTCAATCATCTGCCGCGGTTGCTTTTTCGGTGCTATCGCAATCAGTGCTTCATCAATTTTGGTGCGGGGGGTGATACTTGTAGCTAACGTCCCTAGTACCTCCTCTT
>CM047592.1:14811089-14825810 GCA_026184515.1 Peronosclerospora sorghi
TGTTGTTCGACTCTGGGGCTGAAGTCTCGATTATTGACTCCGCCTTTTCTCGAAGGTCGGATGTCGTATAGACGATACCCAGAGACAAGAATGCGTCGGGATCGGTGAAAATTCTTATATAACAGAAGGAAGGACGCGCGTGAAGATCACCCTATCAAGTTCGTTGGTCTACTTCTTCAGTGATTGGGTTGGTAAGCTGGCTGGTCAGGATGCCCTGTTAGGCATGGATTTCATGGTGCCGGCGGGTATTCGCCTTGATCTATCTCATGGAGTGCTTACACTACCAGATGAGGTCCAGATCCAGTTAGCTGGTCGGCGGCCCCTATACGGATCGTACACCGATCTGGTCAGGTGGGATCAAGATGTCACCATTCCAGTCGGCCAATCCGCTGACACCCCGGTCGATAAAGGTTTTCGTTCAAGGAAGTTATGGGTGACCAGGGGCATCGGTGGTTGTCGACTTTTGTGAAGAGCGCCGGACGACATTATTTTGTCCGAGTCACTAATATCGGTGACAAGCCGCTTACGCTCGACAACAACACGATTGTTGGCATGTGGCTGGCAGAAGGGAAAGTGCCAAGGAAGATGGGGTTCCTCTCGATCGGATCGAGACGGTATGTTGAGTGGCAGAACTTGGCATACCAAGCGACCACCAATTTGGTCAGCAATGATGGATCGGTGGAAGAAGATACCTCACCTATGGTGGAACGACCCATCTATGTAACCCCTAGGAAGATGCTAGTTCGAAGAAAGGCACCGCAGGCGCCGGATACGGTGGACCATCAAGTAGATGAGCCAAAGTTCGTTAACGTGGTGGCGACACAAGAACAGGCGACAGCGGAGCCGCAAATAGAAAAAGGGAAGCATGGAGAGACTGGGGTGGACCATGATGGCACGCTTGAGCAGGTCGATGTCGGTGAAGGGCAGCCCGATGATCGGGAACAGCAGTGTTCAGCCGATAAGGACGGTTTGGGTGTTATTGCCCCGGAAGATGACCAGGTCTGCATCCATGAGGGCGGGGACAATACATTCAGGAGTTGGAGAGATGGGAGTCCTCCCTGAAGTGTCTGCTGAACCGCCCGAGGTTACTATGGACGATCTGCAAGTGGGTGATCGGGATCTCAACAGTCCCGATCAGATCGATCAGCTAAAGCAGATCATATGGAAGAAGAAACATCTTCTGATCGGTAAAGGCAATGCCTTACCCCCTGCTGCTCGCGGAGCGATTTGTGACATCGACGTTGGAGATGCCAAGCCGATCGCCCAGCGGTGCGCCGACGTGTGGCGCCACAGTACCGCGAAAAATTGTCTGACCTTATTAAAGGACTGTTGGCTACCAAGATCATCAGACCGTCGACCTCGCCATGGGCCTCACCGATCGTGATCGTGATCAAGAAGAACGGTGTCGACATCAGGTTGTGTATCGACTATCGGTTGGTAAATCGGTTGACCAAGCTTATGGTGTACCCGATGCCGCTGATCAGCGATCTACTAGAAGACCAAGACTCAGTGGTATTGCTCACTAGACATGGCAAGTGGATTTTGGGTGGTTTCGATGACCGATCGGGCTCGCGAGATCTCCGCATTTGTTACGCCGTTTGGTCTGTTCGAGTGGAACCGTATGCCGTTCGGGTTGAAGAACGCGCCCCAGATCTACCAGAGGATGATCGACAACGCACTGCATGGACATTTCAAGATCAGCACCGATCAGGACCTCACCAAAAATTATGATGTATTTACAGAGGGTGAACCTGACCGGTAGAGGAGACCGTCCGTTCTGGGAAGGCGATCGTATATCGACGACATTCTGATCCTTGCCTCGTCATGGAGCGATCTGTGCGAGAAGGTCGAACGTTTGTTGGAGACATGCGATCACTGGAACCTGTCGATCAGTGCTGTGAAAAGTTATTGGGGCATGTCCAAGGTCGTCTATTTGGGTCATATGGTGTCGATCAGTGGGATGGAGGCCAATCCCAAAGATCTGGAATCACTGAACAACCTCCCGTTTCCCAGATCGCTGAAGGCAATGCAGTCCTTCTTGGGAAGCCTAAAATACTACAGACGCTTCATTGAAGACTTTGCAATTTACGCGGCCGTGCTGTAAGAGCTCCGGGAAGTCGACTACCATATGTTGCGCGAAGAAGATCGGGAAAATTTACGGGAGGGCTGCGACTCTGAACTGCCCGCAGATTTTCCGCAGGTGGATGCAGAGGATCACATGAAGCGTGCAAAGGTTGCTTTCGGTATGCTGAAGTCCAAGATGGCGACGGCACCGATTCTCAGGCACTTCGATCCGGAAAAAATGCCTAGCGTCATTGTGTATGCTAGTAAGTGGACCATTTATGCCACTCTAGTGCAAGGACATGATGGAGTGTACCACCCGGTCAATTTTACGAGCCGGACATTGAAGCCGAACGAGTTCAACTATGGGATCGTCGAAAAAGAAGTTCTGGCTTTACTACGGATTTTGAATGTGTGCTACAACCTACTGGTCGGCCGATCTGTAAAGGTCCTTTCAAAAAATTCGACATTGTCCTGGTTATTATCAGCCAATGGGATGGACGGTCGGCTCGGCAGATGGTCAGCTATCTTGTCGCAGTGGTCTCTCGAGGTCGTCAAGTGCACCAAGGGAGAGGAAGAGATATTGGGCACATTAGATGCCAGTATCACCCCTCGGTCCGAAGTAGATGAGGCTTTAGTGGCGATTGCCCCAAGGAAGCAACCTCGACAGTCAATCTCGCGGCCGACGCCGACCGTCGATCAGGATGAGGAACTCCTGGTCTTGAGTTTTGACGGGTCGGCCAGCGTGAAGAAGAAGGTCGGCTCCTATAATTCCATACTGTGGAAGTTACCACAATGGTCTATAGTCGCAGCCGCCACCGATTTCACGCCTGACATAACGGTCAACGAGGCAGAATATCGGGGTCTACTTCTATGTCTTGATCTGCTGTCATCACAACAGAAAGGGCGAATCATCATATGTGGTGACTCCAACCTAGTGATAAGGCAGATCACCCGGGAGATCGACTGCAAGGCGCCACGGCTAAACTTGCTAAATGATCGGGTGATGAAAGTGCTGAAAGACTACCCCAACCTCGAGCTATTGCACGTGAAACGGGACTGGAACAGAAGCGCCGACCACCTCGCGACCCAAGCCATGCGAGACCAGACCGGGGCGACGATCACCGAGGAAGCCGTTTTACAGGAACTTATGGACATGAACAGGCTCCCGGAGGTGATCAAGCCCAAGGAAAGCCCTGGTGAGGTGCATGTGATGGCCGCAACCCGATCGCGAGCTCGGAAGTCTCGCCGATCGTTCCCCAAGGAAAGACTGAGTGAGTACATTGTACAACAGCTAAGGGCGGAACGGATCCTCAAGGCGCAGGACGAAGAAGAGTGGATCGTCAACCTGAAGGCTTATCTGCGCGGTGAATTGGCCAAGTTGACAAATGGTCAGGTGAAGAGTGTGCCAAGATCGCGGACCGTTACGATATGGATGAAAATGGATTGCTATATTACTGCCGCGACACTGATCAAGACAGTGCCGATCGAGATCGACTGGCGAAACTGGTGATCCCTGAGTTGCTGCAGCCGGATGTCCTTCATCACTACCATGTGAGTCTAGAAGGGGGACATCAAGGCATAGCCAGAACATATCACAAGATCAGGGCCCACTTTCACTGTAGAGGACTTTTTCGAAGCGTGCAGAAATATGTGGGCTGTTGCACGGTTTTCGAGACCGGAAAGGGCAGACCGATGATCAAGGGCCGATCGCCCGGAAATATCGAGGCTACCTACCCTTTCCAGGTGATAGCGATGGACCACATACCGTCACTGCCCAGATCGACACGCGGCAACACTGAGATGATGATCTGGGTCGACCTATTCACCGGTCTGGTAATTGCAAAGGCTAGTGCATCCCGATCTGCGGAGCAGATCGTCCAGAGTTACGAAGAATGCGTGTTTAGAAGGTTCGGCGCCAGCGAAGTTATCAGACACGATCGGGAACCCGGTTTTATGGCCGAGGTGTTCCGGTCGTTCAATAACATGATAGTCCAGAAATAGAGTGCGACGATGGCATATCGTCCGCAAGCGAACAGATCGGTTGAACGCATGGTTCAGACAATAACAAGGGCGATCAAGATGTATGTGGCCGACCCAGACCAACGTGACTGGGATGAGTATGCAGAAAGACTGGTATTCGCACTCAACTCTTCAACCGATCGGGTCCGAGAAGAAACGCCTTTCTATCTGGCGTATGGATGGGACCCTCGATCGACAGTTGAAGCGGCGATACCGATCGGCTGCACTCGGAACCGTGATCGCGATGCCCGCCGTTGGCGTATGCAGGTCCAGAAGCACTATCAACATGCGAAGGAAGTCGTCAACGAAAAGTTGCGTCAGGCCACAAAAGATCGAGCAGATCGGAATAACGATCAGGTCCGACCTCACGGTATTGGACCAGGGGCGAGGGTCTGGTTATACCTCGATCGGGTCAAGGAAGGTTATGCAAGGATGTTGGCTCATATGTGGCACGGTCCTTTCCGTGTAGCAGAGCTGATCGGTGAGCATGCTGCCCGTCTGATCACGATCGGCACGGATTATAAAGTTTTTCCGATCGTGCATGTGTCCAAATTAAAGCTGGTCAGAGAGTTCCCCGATCGGCCCAAAACACCCTGTCTGGTGGATGAAGCGGAGAGATTCGATTTTGATGGAGCTGTGCTGCCGGAGGACAGTTGGGAAAGTCCATTGGAGGAGGACGAATTCGAGGTGGAGAATGTGCTAGATGTCCGATCGGTCAAGAAGACACGTTTCGGTCGTACCCACCGAGAATATCTGGTCCGGTGGAAAGATCATGATGAGGCAACTTGGATCGATGAACTTGATCTAAATTGTGGAGAACTGCTACGAGAGTTCGAGCGAGAACGAGTCAGTCGGAATCGCTTCGCAGTGATGCAGACTCATGAAGATGCAGACCAAGACACGCAGTAGCACCGATCAGACCGATCGGTGTGAATATGTGTAAGGTCTGAATTATTGTGAACATATGATAAACTGTGATGAACTGGAGTGGTGGAGCGACGAACGTGATGATGATTTTCGCGATGTGAATGGAACTGTATATGATAACGTTTTGGTGCAAGTTTGGATAAAGTGATGAATTTTGGTCGAGTGACCAGGTGATCAAGAAGTTTGAAAGAATGATGACATATATTATGAATTATCTGGTCAGCTATTACCGTATCAAGATTCGCAATCACCCCACAGGCGACCGATAGTCAGCGCCGGGTGATCTACAATCTGGTCCTGGAACTGATTACGCCAAGGCTTCTTCCGACCCATCTCGATCAAGGCGTCCTTCAGGTCTGCAACTGGCTCGTCACAGCGGAAGCCGGGATACCAGATGCCATCCTCAGCTAACGCCCCGGAGCTCTCGATGCGACGCTTGGCCATGTGAAGAAACACTAGATATAAGAAAACGTCGAGGTCGCACTCGCGGGCCAACATCCCTTCCAGTACAAACTGGCATAGGATCAGCCAGGCCTCGCCCGCTCGACTCCGGCGCTGTTTCCGGAGCTTCCGATACAGGATCAAGTCTACGTCACACAACTTCTGACCCGCGGGAAGGACGAGGTAATGGGTGGATTCCCATATCGCTTGGCAGTGGGCCGCATTGAAATTCCGAAGTCGATCCAAGAGCGAATCGACCCAAGGAGTTGACGCAAATATCGAGTCCAACTTGGCGCTGAGCAACACCTCCCATGGTCGATCTGCATATACCAGAGAGATCTGCGCTCCTGTAACCAGATCTGCTCGCCACGCAGATGGTTCAGGAGTCTTCGGAGCTGGAGGGAAGAGCCAAAAGTCTGTTCGGGACAAAAAACGGACGAGGCCTTGTTTGGTCAGGGCTGACCGGAGCAAGCTACCGATCTGCCCCGGTGACCACGGAATAATGGCGTCGAAAGTCCGCGATGGGAGAGTTCGATCTCCTATCGATATTCCCTTCAATCGGGCGTGACGGCGTAGTCCAGAAGTGCCAGGATGGCACGAAGGCGCCGATCCGGATGGTTCACGAGCCCGTGCAGTTTCGTTACTCTGGGAACTGATCTCCTGATCAGTCCCCGATGCAGACTTCATCGGAGCAGGACCTCGACACCGATCGGACCGGGACTTAGATAACGTGCTGTGTGTGAACTCAGAATCTCTCGATCCGCTGTCCGAGTCCCCTCCGGAGTAGACCTATGTGTGCTGGGTACGAACAGCACGGGGGCGCGAGGGCGCATGAGATTTGGTGATAATGGAAGTTCCGGCTGTGGCTGATCTTGGGCTTGAGAGATGCGCCGTCGTCTTGGCTTTCTTTCGGGTCACCGCCCGCGTCTCCTCGAATTCGGAGTCGCGAGCTATGCCCCGCGCCCTTGATCCCCTCGACGCGTCCTTGCGTTTATGCTTGGAAGTTTTCGAAATCTTGGTGTGCCGAATTTTAGCCAATGGGTGACGTTGTTCCCGACCCTGGTGTAGGTCGACCAGAACGGCCGATGCATACCGGTCCGCGCTGGAGCTAATAGCCGGACGCCGGTACAGCAAGTCGGTCAGCTGTTTATGGCACTGCTCTACGGCATCCCAACGGCGGTCTGACTCCTGGGTCCAGGTGTCCGATTGGCTCTGGAAAGACCAGACCTTATCGACTGATCCTTGACCACGACCTGTAGCTCGCTGATCTGCCACTCTAGGTCACCATGTTGGGTACGGAGTAGGGTCCGGTCGGAATGATCCTCCAAACTCTGCCGGTTGACCAGCGCGAGCTGTTCCCGGAGGTGTGACCATTACGCTTCTAGGCGAGACAGATCATGCCGAGCGCCTATCAGCCCGTCCAATATGGGGCGGAGCTGATCGCAGTGGTCACGCGACTGTCGTGCAGCCGCAAGCAAGGCGTCAACCGCTTGAGCGATGTCAGTGGGCAACCGATCTGCATACGAAGAGAGGTTAGGGCAGTTCCAAGGTGAAAATCGGATCGATCGACTTACCTCGCGCTGCTTGTTGGGAAAGCTGGGCCCGGAGATGTGCGTTCTCGGCGAGAGCGTCTTTCTACTGCGCAGCCAAGGGGGTCAAGGTGTCGACATCCTTCCGCAGCTGCAGGAACGATGCATTCTTGGTGGCCAGCTCCGACTGAAGGTCGCAGATGGTCTTTCGAAACTGATCAGACCCGATCTGATCCCCATCCGGTCTGTCGGAACCTGGGGTTCTGCAAGAGCTGTCAGATCGGGTCGATCGGCTAAGGGAATCGATGTGTGGTGCCTGGGCGCACAGGGAACCTGCAGGATCAAGCGTCAAGAGAAGTTACAAGGAGATCAGACGTACAAGGGGCGCATACCTGGTGAAGGCGGGGCCGAAGACCTGTCCATTGGTGGAATGTTGGTTGCCGTGAAGGTCAAGGAGGTCAACTGCTGGCGAAAAGTTTAACTGGTGGTGAGATCGGGTCGCTACCGTTGCGCGGCTGCGACCAGACTCAGGGGCGGCTGTGGCGAAGCGAAGGCAAAATTTTGGTCACCTTCTGTCAACGGCGTGCCGATCAGCTGGTCAGCGATAGAATTTGTGGAAACAAGGGGGCTTTAAGCCTATCATGTGCAAAGAGTGTCAAGCACACGGATTTTGGTAAGTCACATGGCATTGCGTGTATTTTACATATTTTAGTGTTTGGTACATATTGGGACCGTAAGGTTATTGGAAAAGAAGCAAATTGGCCTTGGATTGGAAAGGAAGTAAATTGGCCTTGGAGTGGAAAAGAAGTAAATTGGTCTTGGATTGGAAAAGTGGCTGAGTGGTCCTAAGAGACTCTCCAAAAGTTTGGTTTTCTAAGTCGCCTTCGCACGTCGCAGAGTTTTGGGGGGAAGAGGGTCGAGTAATCCCCTCCTGCTCATTATACCCGTCCGGAGCACGTCGCAGACGCATTTGGCCCGCCGGAAGTCCTTCGACAGGAGTTTCCATTGGCTGACTTCTCTCAAGTTTAAGTCACGTACGTTTGGAACGTACTACAAGTGGATTGGTCTTTACGTGGAGATATCGTTTGTGGAATTTACGAGAATATTGGATTTTTACGTGGACATATTGGTTTATTATAACATTGGTTGGAGTTTAGACCGGATTTGGTCTTCTCTCATATTGGTCAGGGGCTAGACCAGTTGAGTGGTCTACCCTCTATTATCTCGTATTGGTTGGGTCTAGATCGATTGGACGGTCGACCCATTGGAATATACATATTTCAAGTGTAATCGGTCCACAAGTACCCAGGGTGAAGAGTTCTGCCCAGGGTACACCCCCCCCAGTACGGTCTGCATACTATCAGACCCAAGTCAACCAGCGACACGATCCACCGAGTGTTGAACTAGCCCATTCCATCGGGTACACAAGGTGAGATGGCAACGCAAGATCAATCGGACCAGGCGTCTTCTGTTTATGATCGGTCGTCTGCTAGCAGCGGACGATCAGATCGGATCGCAAGCGAAGGTCCGCGGGGTACCCCCCCCCCCGTTAGTTAGAAGGCTGGGCACGATGGTGGTCATGTTCTCGATACAACTGTGTTCGATTTTGAACTTGACTCCACCACATTACGGAGGAGGACTTGACAGCAAGAATACCAACTTTCTGGGTCATTCGACCAAGGGCTTCCCATGCATATTGAGTGAGATGGGGGGAAATGCTCGGAACGCTTGAGCTGGGTCAGGTCGAAATCAAGATAACTTATCTTGTTAATTGGCCGCGTGGACGGACTACAAAGTGCTACCGGCGCAGATCCGTTACCAATTATGTCGAGCAGTGTCTCGACGCCAGCCTTGGGCTCTTGAGTTGATGGCAAATGACACACTCTGTATTTGAGGTTCAGATCACTCTGAACCTCAAGAATTAAACCTGCGCATCGATGACTCTTGTTAAAGCATTGGTGTACTTGTCCCTAATAAACCAATGTCACCCTACAGTAGGATGAAATCTCGGAGGATTTCCATCAATTGAAATACATCATGAACTCACGTGTCTCTGACAATCAGAGACACGGGTGGGACATCTCTTTTATGAAACCTACTCTTTGTAGCGATCCCAAACCGTGGCTGGAATTGGATCGAATTGTTCATCGACATGATTGAGCTAGTTTGAGAATCGCTTAGGTAGAAGATCTAGTGTCGGTGAGCGATCGAATCCCGGATCGATCCAATGACGAAATAGATCTAGTGCTGTCGATCTAGTATTGATGGTGATCTAGTACTTGCAAGTTATCCGGTGATGCAACGGCTGATCGGATCAAGTGATAGCTGACATCGCTGTCATTCCCGGTCATACATTGAAGCTGGATAAATCGGAATCAATAACTCATTCAAGAGCCTACGTCCGATCTGATTGCATGGAAAAATCTAGCGATGCCCAAAATAAAAAAGCTAGTAACACTCGCCACCGCAAGTTGCGCTTCTTGCATCATTTTTTCACACTGCTTGGAAAATGTGCCAGATATAATAGGGGGGTCAGACATAAGAAAAAAAGTGTTTATTTCGTGTAATAAACACTCGCGATATGAACGCTTATTTCACACGAAATACACACTTTGGAATGAGCAGCTCTCGAGCTGCTCATATCCGAAATAAACGTTTATTTCGTTTTTAAATACCCCCTTTGGTGAACGGGCCCAATCAGGCCGCATGAACGGACCCTATAGATCTGGACGGTGTGTGGCAGACGCTGTCCCATGCTGAGATTCAACACGAGACGTTAACGAATGGAAGCGGTATGTGGCGTATGCCGCGTATTGTCCGTCGATATCAATCGTGGGAAGCCTTTCATAAGTACCTGGACGTGTATTCAGCTGCTACCTTTCATCTTTATCGTGTGCGTACAACGTATTCTGTACGATCGCGCAACATCCGGCTTCGTCAACTCGTTGCAAGTCGAGGGATAGTTGTACGTGACACGAAGAAGGACGACGATACGAGCGTTACCACAGAAACAGCGCAAGCAGGTGGTCATGGACTCTCTCGGGGTCACTTGGTACCCGAGCGATATGAATAGTACTCCAAGACGTTTTTGTGTACGCACGGATGGTAACGCCGTAGCCGTGGCAATGGGCAGCGTGTAAGCCACAACGTTCAATCTACCAAGTGTCCTGCCAAGGTCTGTGCCACTTTGCAGCGTAGTGAAGGTACAAATGAATGGAGCGCCGTGGTAACCAAGAATTTTACCAAACACAACCATGAACTCTCGGAAGCGCTGTATCTCCAGTATTCCGAAGTACGGCGCGTCCGTGACCCTGAATTTCTCGCACAAGCTGAGCAATTGTGACGGGGAGGAGCTACACAAAGTCACGTGTTTGAGTTTTTGAAGGAGCGCTCGACGAATCAGATTATCCTCATGAAAGAAGTGCACAACCTTTTCCAGCGATGGCAGACACAAGAGCGTCGGTCTTTACAAGACCAACAGCGGGAGAGTGAAACCCAACCAAGTCCACCACAACCTCAAAACACACTATCAATTGTTCAGGATAATGAGGGCGTCTCGTGGTTCTAAATTAGTCCATGACAAGATTTTCTGTGCAAAATACATCCCCACGCGTGGCTCTCAAGGATACAGGTGATGCAAGCTGAATACCTGCAGTTAGAGATGTTTTTTGAGGTACGCGACTGGGTCAAGTAAAGATGAAGTGGATACTATTGCATTCCAGATTTTGAGTTAAACGAGATGAATGGTTTACCGCGGTGGCTGGGGTCAATAGCGAGAAGTCCATTTGCACATCAGTCGGGCGGTGCAATAAAAAAACTAGTCCTGTGTACGAAACCTTTTCCACACCGATAGCACGGTCCGAACTCTAAAACTTCTAGCGGAAATAATTTATCGGAGCGGCATTAAAAATTGAGACATTTCAACACCCACCACCTTTACTTTGTGAAGCAGCGACGGATGAAAACGAGAAAGATGCCCAAGCCTTCACCAGCAGCGTTGCGTCGTGTATTGTCGGTGCTTTGTCCAATCGTAGCCGTGAGTGCATGTTGTGCAACAAGATACCGAAAGCGGTGGACGCAGCATTTTTCGGCCAACCTTCGGATGTGGACGAATTTGTCGCGGCGTACTAGATTTTTGTTGAAGAGAATTGGGATGAAGTGGCCCTAAAAGCCTACCGCTGGTTGTACTGGAGCATCGCGAGTTTTCATTCTTTACACAGACAAGGCTCAGAAAGCAGACAAATCTCACACCGATTTACGAGAAGGCACTTAAAAATGTATCTCACAAAGAGATCGACGCCTCCTCTCTCTCTTTTCGCTTCTCCGGTGTACGTTTTGGTTTGACGTTCAACTGACGTGAGCTTTACCGGAGCAAAGGATGCATTCATCAACACTTACTTCCAATCACAGTGCTTTGCGTATTTGAGGTGAAATAAACGGATCACTCAGATCGGCAGGGGTGTATATTCAAATTTGATATAAACCTGATATTTGATTGATATAAACGTTTATTTCGTTTGGGCTAAACCTTAAGTTTGACCCCCCCTAATGTGGTTTGCGACAACAGATTTTCAGATGACAAAATTCTGCATAATCAACGGGTATTGAGATCTCAATACCCGTTGACTATGCAGAATTTTCAATTTGAGATACTTACTTTATTACCGGTATAACATACCGAAGAACTACAATTTTGCATGAAGTGGACCAGAGTGCTATCATCACTGGATTACGATGCATCTGGATGTTGTGGCCAAGGCGTTTCGCGTAGCTACGCGCTTTTCTGTCCAATGCCAGGATCGCCGATTCCGTTCGGCGGCTCGTACCTCAGCCACGCTTCGTACTGCTCTGTCTGTTGAGGCCAGCCAAGTCAGTCAACGCGAGCATCGTTTTGGCAGTCTGTTGCCCATGGCTGCTGCAATAGCTCTTATAGGTGCGGCTGGAGTGGCTGGAGTGGATGGAGTAGAAGATGCCAAATGCGACGATGTGAATAGTCGTGAGGGTGTCACGCAGGCCATGCTTAAGGAGGTCGTGACGAAGCTTAACCGCATCGAGAGCGCTGTGGCAAACCCGCACCGCCACACTGACGGTCTGAACACCGGTGTCGATGTGGTGCTAGGTGCTCAGTGGGGTGATGAAGGTAAGGGTAAGCTCGTGGACAGCTTGTCTCAGTCCTACGATGTTATCGTGCGTGTCGCCGGAGGATCTAATGCTGGTCACACCATTGTGCACGAGGGTAAGAAGTACAAATTTCATCTGGTACCATCAGGTATCTTGAATCCAAATGCTGTGTGCATCATTGGAAATGGTGTCGTGGTGCACTTGCCAAGTTTCCTTGAAGAGCTAGAGGTACTGAAGAACATGGGAGTCGATTATGAGGGTCGTATCCTTATCTCAGATCGTGCGCACATGGTGCTCGACTTGCACCAAGAAATTGATGGCATTAATGAGCAGCGTCGCGGTCGCAACAAGATCGGTACGACGAAGAAGGGTATCGGCCCGGCGTATTCATCAAAAATGCTCCGCAATGGTGTCCGTGTGGGCGACTTGCGCTACTTCGACGACTTTTCGGAAAAGTTGCGTGACCAAGTCAAGTTTTACAAAGACAACTACCCGGAGCTTAAGGCGGATGCTGATGCTGAGATTAAGGTGTACAGCGCCATGAAGAACAAGATTCTGAGCATGACTGTTGACACGGTTGCATATTTGAACAATGCGTACGTATCAGGCAAAAAGATCTTGGTGGAAGGCGCAAACGCTACTATGCTGGACATTGATTTTGGTACATATCCCTATGTGACGTCTAGCAATCCAAGCATTGGTAGTGTATGCACTGGTGGTGGTATTTCCCCAAACCGCATCAACAGTATCATTGGCATTGTGAAAGCTTACTGTACTCGTGTTGGCGAGGGACCATTCCCGACAGAATTGCATGATAAAGTTGGCAATCACCTTGGTTCTGTTGGTGCCGAGTTTGGTACGACGACTGGCCGTCCTCGTCGTTGTGGCTGGTTGGACATTCCTCAAATGCGGTACTCGAACATGGTCAATGGGTTCACAGAACTAAACTTGACCAAGTTGGATGTATTGACTGGTCTCGCAAAAGTAAAAATTGGGGTTTCTTACTGGCATAAGGGCAAGAAATTGGATGGCATGCCTTCGAATCTTCAGTTGCTTGAGGATTCCGTTGTTGAGTACGAGGAACTAACTGGCTGGTCGGAAGATATTTCCAAGTGCAAGACGTTTGAAGAGTTGCCAGAAGCTGCCCAGAAGTACGTGCTACGTGTCGAGGAACTCTTGGGCACGCACATCAAGTGGATTGGCGTGGGTCCGGATCGTTTCGACGTGATCACGCGTCCACATCCGCTCGAGAAGGTTTACATGTCTGGCAAGTAGAACATAGAGCTTGTACATCTACTTTAGGAGGACTGAGTATCTGGAGTAACAGTAGTTTCTCATAATCAAGCTAGAACCTTTCAAAAAAGGTCCCCCTACCCGCACCCCCCTCTACCCTACCGGCACCCCCACGTGTCTTTCGACCAATAGAGACGAATATTGCTACTAATAATAAAAGTATCAATCATACCCGGCCTTACTAAAAATCGGTATTATGAATACTTTCAACCGTAAATGATGATGTAAGATAGAGACGCGATAAACGAATCGATACATGTTTCTCTAAGAGTATGCACAAAAAAAATGTAGACAGACGGCTCATCGTCTCTAACCTTCAATAAAGCTCTTGAAAAAGTCATAAGCTGCAAATTGCACCCCCATATTTGGCACAGCCCTTACTAACGTCGGCGTGAGTCCACGAAAGTAAACGGACCAGCCTTCCTGACGCGCCAGTTTTACATAACAGTCCCATGCATGTCTATATTGTCTAGTCGCTCCTCGCGCTCCTTGCATCTGCAACCGCCGTCGTACCGTGTCATTTGGGTACGTCGAGATAGTTGCCAGGACGCCAGCCCCACCTCCACACATAAGTTTGCCCATAAAATTCACTTTTGGGTCCATCTCATCTGGTAAGAAGCCGGTTAATAGGTCATACGACCCAAATTTGATCCCTTCATATGGCAAGGCACCAAATAACGTGGGACCGATGCCGCGGAAGAGAGCGCGTGGACCTTCCTCCTTTAGCGTTCGCGTAAAGGTCGAGATGATCCCAGTGTATACTAAATTGTTCCCAATTTGTCCCGATAAGCGCGTACGGATAAGGTCAAGTGGGTACGTGACTGTCGACGCTGTGAAGCCTGCTAGGGAGCCCGAGAGGAAAGCTCCCCATGGGGGCAATTGATTCCGACCAGAGCCATCAAACGCACGGAACAGATCCTTATACAAATCGGAGAAAGCAAAGAGCACAGCTTTGTGCGGGACAACACGCACGCACGCTGCCACATTCCCGCGCCAAAAGCCCACCAAGCCCTCGCTTGTCCAAATACTGCGTACAGTGTGCGCCATGCCAACGCTCTCGCCCGTTTGACATACGATCTTGACGCGCTCAAACGGAGCTACGACCGTCTTGGCAACGATGCCCGCGCCGCCACCTGATGCCGTTTTCTGTAGCTGCTTGGTATCCCATTTCGGGACAAGCGAAGTACTAGTACACGATGAGACGGTAGCGGCCATCGACAGCAAAAGAGCGAGTGTCACGAGAAAAGGAGCGTGTGGAGGCCATGACGATTGGTCGAAATTGTTGGAATCAACCGGGGATTCGTGCAAACACTTCACGAGATGGCGA